>CARXXK010000001.1:76610982-77103248 GCA_949089665.1 Macrosiphum euphorbiae | reverse complement strand
AAAATAAAAATAAAAAAAAAAATAAAAATAAAAAAAAAACACACATCATTGTAAAATCAATACATTCATCGTTTCACTCAGAATCTAAAATATAAATAAAAATATAAAAATATAAAAACATACATCATTGTAAAACCAATACATTCATCGCTCCGCTCAGAATCTAATAATAAACTTAATATTTTCAATTTACTTGCAAAAACAATATTTTGAATTATTAATATAATACGTTACTTTGTGCATACAAACCAGAAATTGTTTCTAATAAGACCTTTTACAGATATAGGTATAATATGTACAGTGTAGGACGTAGGTACCTATTTAAATACAATATTAGAGTATTTTTAATTTTAAAATGTAAAATAAAACCAGAAGTGAAAAAGAGTAATCCAAACAAGTATAATCTAGACACCTAGTTCGTTAGTTTAATTATAAAATATATAAAAAAAAAGGTTATCTCAATTTGCTATAATTCATATTTTACATTAATGCATTTTTTTTTAATGTTATAACTTATAAGCCTATACCCAGGCCCGTACTGGTCCACCGGGACACCGAGCATTTTCCAGGTGCGCCCCATGATCAATTGATAAATTAGCACCCCTATCCCCTTTTTTTTGTATCATTATTATATATATATACTCTATAATATTAGTGTTCCTATTTTATAATATTATAATGGTGTTATATTATACAAATGTTAAGTTCTGTAATTATTATGCATAGGTATTAGCTACATATTTTATGTAAATAATTGTTTTCTTATCATTTATGACATTATTAACTATAGATCCATAGAGGCGACTTGTGAAATTCGAATACCGTAATGGATGTAAGACGAGTGTCTGTGTACTTTGATGCTTGTTTTTATTTTGGTTTTTCTACAGGACACCCGTCTAATAAGGTATGTTAGGAAGGTAGGCTGCAAAGACATTTGTTGACTTTGCAGTTAAAACAATTGATGAAAAGGAGCTTAGTGGTATTGAAATAAAAGAAAAACTTTCGAAGAAACGCAAACGCAAAGTTGTTTGAATTAACTCGTGATAAAGAAGTTCACACAGAATAAATTGATCAATTTCATATACAAATATTTTTATCACGCCTGCACCGAAAGTTTGGTTTTCGATAAAGGTTAAAATGTTGGAAAGCGTTCTTTTTCCGTCCAGCGGGCGGTAAAGTGGAAATCCCCAAAAGTGCTGGGCACAAATATCACGCGATTATCGCCTGCACAACTATACACGGAAATCTATACCACGGTCCTTACAAAACATACATTTTTGGTTACATCTTATATCCATATTATATTATTATATGTAACCTCCATGCGTGACGCTTAAAATAAATAAAACCAAATAGTTTCTTTCATGAAATATGGTTGTCGTAGAATTATGGTCTAGTTGTTGCATAGATCCTTGTATTACCTTTGCCGTGATCGATGAATGCAGAGGCGTGAAAAAAAATAGTATGTGTGGCTCGAGCGGGAAGGCAATTTTAGTCTTGGGCGAAATAGCTCATTTCTCACCCTTGCCACACAATATACTATTAATAATATGATAGACACTATTATAAATAGTTTAGATGTACGATTTTTTATCTGAGTTTTTAAGCTAGTATTCAATTATAAATAACTAAAGTAAGTGAAGAATATTAGATACACATTAACCAAGACGTATAAACTAATCTAATATGTAAATTAACGTAATTTGTATGTCAATGAATTCTGTAAATAATTTAATATATATGACATATAGAAACAAAACGAATGAAATGTGACAAAACAATATTAAATCATTTTATCATTTTTGTTTTTTCAAGACAAAAATAAATAATTAATTAACACAAAAATAGCAGTTATAGCCTTATAGGTTGATAATATTCTTGTTTTTATCAACTATTTAAAATTATTTACAAATTCATACATTCCACTAACACATTACTCATGTCTTTGATTTAATATGAACCTAATATTATTATTCAATTGATATACCTATTTAAACTTTCTCCGAATTATTATTTTAACTGATCTAAGTATACCAAGGCTATATGTATATAATCTATTTTTTTACTTTCTATTTTTATACAAATAGTTATTAGGAAAATGTTTACCAATACTAAATAATGCACTATTATAGTACGATATTAGTGCGTAATGTCATAATTTTAATTTGTAAGTGTCCCTTCAAACCAATCCGATTTCTTTTAATATTTGATCCAATGTAACAATCGTCTGTGGGTGAGCATAATATTATTGTGAACAGTTTTTATAAATAGGTTCGGCACTCAGATTAATGAATTATGAAATAATGCATTATTCAATAATATAGTCTGAGAATCGTAATAAATATTAATTAGTTGAACACTATACAATTTTAAAAAAGGATACAATCAAAAATATTTAATTGACAAAGAAGCTTATGAAAATTGAATAATTGAATAATTAATAATTTTAAAACCTGTATAGATTACATATGGAAACAATTAAACAATTTACTAAACAAATCTATTCAGAAATTAAAATGATTATCCGTATGGTTGAAATGTTTCATTCCTGCCTAAAACCTTCTTTTTTTTAAATCGTTTATTAAAATAAATGTTTACAATCTGTACTTGGGTGCACAATAAGTAAAATGTTTAGCTCTATAATGAGTGGGAGGCTTTGAGGAGCTTCACATTAGAAGCACCTGAGCTTGAGTGATTTACTTAAAAGGTATGCATCAGAGATACACCTACACACATTAATGAATATTTTATGACGTAAACTATTTGTATGCTATACACGAATAATATGTCACGATTTTATTTCCACGAAAACATGAACATTGACAAATCTCTACCTTGTATAATTTGTATTTTGTTTACTTTCCTTGTGTAAAAATTATGTTATTTTCTGTGAAAACTATATATATATATATATATATATTATAAAATCATTCTATATAAAATATCTGTACTAATATGAATGCAATCAAAATATTATTCAAACGCAATAGCATCCGCACCGCTTACTCATTTAGTACAATATTTTACCTTTGGACATTGTCACAAAATACGGACATTTATAAGCATATTTATCACTTCAATGGATATGCATAGAATGTACCCATGTCTGATTGTCTTTTATGAATTCCTGCACTATTCATCTGATGGCCATAAAACTTTGGGAAGTCTTATTGAGTATACTCCGGCTAAGGATTCTGAAATATTACATACTGGCGCTGGCCACTGCCACCTGCCTACAGGAAGTGCGGCTGTCACCGATCACAGATTATTGTTTTCTACAAAAATACCCACGAAACAAAAACTTACAGAAACTTACTAAAAGGCACCTAAAATCAGTGCCTGCATAATAGCCGAATTATTTATATTACCATCAAAATTATATCTTAAAACAATTAATATGAAAATTAATTTATAAGATGATTCTTTTATATGCTTGTTGCCTATAAACTCAGAAACCACTCACCGATTTAGATGACAATTTCAGAGATTGTTCTTAGAGTTATCAAAAAAGTTTAGAGAGTAGTTTGAACTTTGAAGAACGATCGGAAATACACCAAGGGGTATAAAAACTGAACTGAATCACACCAAAACCGAGATAAGCCGTATTTTGTATTAATTGATAATTTTTTATCAAAAACCACCGAACAAGCGATGACACATTGTATCCATCCAATCCACCGCGTCGTAGGGATTAAGTATAAAAACGAAAAAGTTGGTGTAACTTTGAATCTTAAGAGTAAGAAATTATACACTTATGTACGCACCTCGCTGGGTTCGAAATGCGGAGATTATAATATAAAATGTGTAATTGTGTAATTGTGTATTATAATCACAAGCTAGTCTCAATGGGTAACGCCAAGTGAGATGGCTATACTATTAATATAATCGAACGTGTCCTGATGACTGACTCACTGAGACACTGACTGATCAACGTAGAGCCTAAGCAATTATAGCTTGAGGGTTGACATTTTCACGGCACCTTCGTACCACCATGTAAGTGTACATTAGCAAAATTCGCATTTTAAAGTAGTGCTGGCACTAGTATTTTTAGATTCAAGGTGATAGTGGAAAATCGAAATTTATTTTGTTTATAAATAATTATTATCATTAGTTACAGTTTATAATCGAAATATAAGAACATGTTTAAGTTTTTATCACCGTCACACCGAATATTAAATAACGAATTGATCAAAGTTTGAATCATATAGAGTTTGCATTTTTAACAGGCAACGAAGTGCACGGGGTCAGCTAGAAGTTTATATTATAAATTAAAGAAGGTGGGCAAGTGGGTATCGCTCTGCTGTACAGTAGGTTACAAGTGGGTCACTGTATAGTATAAAATGGATGATATTAAATTTGAATTCAACGATAAAATATCATTGTATAAGAAAAACGATTCTGAGGGGAAACGGTATGTCAGTCTATGTATAAGACATATTATATACATATCTATGGTATTAAACAAAAAATTGACCTATAATAGGTACCTATAATAAATTCCAAATTAATCATATCACAATATCCATTAGGTACTGGTAACGCGTTATACATCAACAAAAACCGTGATACTATCATAGATATATAATAGTACACTTTATAAGTTTCAAGTTCACACGAATAATATTATTCAATCACAACAAAATAACTAAAATAGTTATTCTAGGTTTTTTAATATGTAATTTCGTCCAAATTTGAATTTAAAATGTCTGTAAAAATAACTGTGTTCATATATTTTTTAGATTTTTTTGTTACAGTATGAACTATTTACGAGAACCTTTGTATTGAATTTGCAATCCTTAGCTTTAAAAACTGAACATTTTATAATTTATTAATTACAATGATTGATAATTTTCGAGATTTTGATAAATTTTGTCAAAATTTGATCTTTAAATGCTTATAAAAAAAACTGTGCCTATGTATTTTTAATATTTTTCAACTGATATTGTAACAATATATCAGGAGCCTTGTATTAAATTTTTACACTTTTTGGCCCAACAGATTAAACTTTATTGATATTTATAGAAAAAAAAACTAAAAAAAATTTAAAGCTGTAAATGTCCATAAACAGCTCAAAAAGAGTCAAAATATTTTCAAAATTGTATGGTGTATAGGAAATTCTAATCTGAACATACAGTGAAATTTTAATGTATCTATAAATATTCGTTTTTGAATTACAACAAAATAAGAAAATCGCTACATGAGAAATCGAGTGAACATCCAATGTTGTAAAAATTTGAATTTCAAACGCTCATAAAAATTTAATTTGACTTTCCAGTAGAGATTTTTTTATTGATAATGGTAGACAAACTTATGAGTAATCTTGTATTACATTTTCAAATCTTAGATTTAAAAAGAAAAATTTTTACGAATTCTTAACTCAAAATAATTCGCTAATTTTCGTGATTTTTCCATATTTTTACAATTTTTGAACTTTAAATGCTTACAAAAAAAAATTGTGACTAAGGATTTTTAATATTTTTCATCTGCCTTTGAAACAATATATTAGGAGCCTTCTATTAAATTTTCAAGCTTTCGCAACCAACGAATAAAATTTAATTGATATTTTTTAGAAAAAAAACTAAAAAAAAATGGAAAATTAAAATGTCCCTAAACAGTTCAAAATAAATCAAAATATTTTGAAAATGTTATCGTGTATAGAAAATGCAAATATTAACAACCAGTGAAATTTTCATGTATATACGTTCATTTGTTTTAGAGTTACACCAAAAACCAAAATCGATTTTTTGGAAAACCAATTTTGCGTAAAAATTCCCGTTTTTCCTTAATTTTTATGTTGTTTTTTCCCGGCGCTTGTGAAAACTACTGGGAAATTTATACTTTTGACCCCCCAAAGTACCAACTAGATTCACTTTCCTATCAGAAAAGGTACTATTGAAGAAAATCTAAGCACTTTTACTGTCCCAAAACGTGATGACAGACACAAAAAAAAATAAAAATAAAAAAAAAACACACATCATTGTAAAACCAATACATTCATCGCTCCGCTCAGAATCTAAAATACGATCAGTTTTGTGTTTAAAGATGCCGTAGGTACATACAATTTTTGAGCACGAAAAATGGATAAATTATTTTAAGCACGGCGTGAAAACAGTACTTTTTTCTTTTACATTATATTATTATTATATATACACAACACGGAAAAAACTTTCAAAACAATTTGAATTAAATTTTTGTTTTCTATGGCTTTGAATTTATATTACTATGTACACATATATACTTATCATACCAATTCATAGCATTAATGATTGTATGGCTGTATATATATACATATATATGTATATATATATACATATATATATATTATATATATATGATTTAATATAGACCTATACAAAAAATGCTTGTACCTGTATAGTACATACTACATGTACAATACATGTATTATTCAATTATTGTAATATAATCTTGAACATCAACGGTCTATTATGTATAGGAAACTGAAAATTACTTATATTAAAATCTGTTATGTACATGAACCTGAAGAAAAACATTTTAACCTATTTGCTAACATATTGAAACCTATAGTATTGAAAACTGTTAGTAACTAATAGTTAGTTAGTAAATTAAACACTTATACCTACTAATATGACGTGTTAGCTACCTTACCTATTTTATATTTTAGGACTGGGATGTAATGGAAATATAGTCAATAGCATGACAGTTAAACTCATTTCAATATCTATGGTTATAGTCATCATGCCATAATTACACCTATTGGGGGGCTAGTTTTATAGTTCATTATAACGCTGCAATACTTAAATTATAAAACAGTTAATAGTTCCTGTTTATCAAATAATATGACTTTATTATTGTAATCCATAAAATACATTAGTACGTTTCGTACTCAATAATTCCATGATATGAAACTATCTGGTGTCTACAAATCTAAGTCACTATTTATGTATATCCAAGCTTCCAAGGTGAATGTAATAAACTAATAACACAAATTGGGTTTTCCCCATCACCTAGTTTATGTTTAATTATGGCTATTGTTCTACAGTGTTTATATTGGTTTTCTGTTTATGAAGACATTCACCAAAATATCGTCATCAGATTGCATTTCCTCAACTATATACAATTTTGCATTCTTGAGAGATATTTCTAAGCGTTCAAATAATATTAACCTAGCGGAAAATTACTTTCGAAACCTTGTAATCTTTTGTTCTTATTTTTTAAATACTGCAGATGCGTGTACTTTTGATAGTATCAAAAAGAGGTCATATAATTTGAATGTGTATTGCTGTATATTATTAACAAAACAATCAATTCATTGAATAATATGATCTTTCAGTGAGACTTAAAAATGTTTAAAGTTGTGCCAACTATAGTTAAAAATAAAAATAATGTACACAATATCTATGGTTTATAGAGCAGAATAAAAAACACAATGAACACCCTACGCAATATATCTATATAGGTATGTATTATTTGAATGGAGTTATTGGCCTGCAACGGTTTGTTGGACTCCCCAGGTGCATTTAATGGTTTTTGCTAGTTAGCCGGACTTCAACAACACCTGGCTAGTTATTTATCAAAGAAATTTGGTTTTTATTTCAAATATTTTTTAATACAATTTAATTCGTTAATTCTATAGAATAAATATCCACCCCACATTTAATAATAATAATAAATCATAAATATAATATTATTTGCTTCACAAATTTACTATTTTATTCATGTCAGATTGGTTAAAACAACTAATTTATCTATTAACACAGTTAAATAACTGTAAATAAACATTTACATAAAAACTTTAGCTAAACATACATACAACTTTTTAGATTCTGAGCGGAGCGATGAATGTATTGGTTTTACAATGATGTATGTTTTTTTTATATTTTAGATTCTGAGCGGAGCGATGAATGTATTGGTTTTACAATGATGTATGTTTTTATATTTTTATATTTTTATTTATATTTTTATATTTTGTGTCTGTCATCACGTTTTAGGACAGTAAAAGTGCTTCGATTTTCTTCAATAGTACCTTTTCTGATAGGAAAGTGAATCTAGTTGGTACTTTGGGGGGTCAAAAGTAAACATTTCCCAGTAGTTTTCACAAGCGCCGGGAAAAACAACATAAAAATTGAGGAAAAACGGGAATTTTTACGCAAAATTGGTTTTCCAAAAAATCGATTTTAGTTATTGGTGTAACTTTAAAAAAATGACCGTAGATACATGAAATTTTCACTGGTTGTTTATATTTGCATTTTCTATACACGATAACATTTTCAAAATATTTTGATTTATTTTGAACTGTTTAGGGACATTTTCATTTTCCATTTTTTTTTAGTTTTTTTTCTAAAAATATCAATAAAATTGTATTTGTTAGTTGCGAAAGCTTGAAAATTTAATAGAAGGCTCCTAATATGTTGTTTCAAAGGCAGATGAAAAATATTAAAAATCCTTAGTCACAATTTTTTTTTATAAGGATTTAAAGTTCAAAAATTGACAAAATATGGAAAAATCACGAAAATTAGCAAATTATTTTGAGTTAAGAATTCGTAAAAATTTTTCTTTTTAAATCTAAGATTTGAAAATGAAACACAAGATTCCTTATAAGATTATCTACCTTTATCAATAAAAAAATCTCTACCGGACAGTCAAATTAAATTTTTATGAGCGTTTGAAATTCAAATTTTTACAACATTGGATTTTCACTCGATTTCTCATGTAGTGATTTCCTTATTTTGTTGTAATTCAAAAACGAATAACTGTAGATACATGAAAATTTCACTGAATGTTTATATTAGCATTTCCTATACACCATACAATTTTGAAAAGATTTTGACTCTTTTTGAGCTGTTTACGGACATTTTCAGTTTTCAATTTTTTTAGTTTTTTTTTTATAATTGTCAATAAAATTTTATTTGGTGGGCCAAAAAGTCTGAAAATTTAATACAAGGCTCCTGGTATATTGTTACAATAGCAGTTGAAAAATATTAAAAATACATAGGCACAGTTTTTTTTTATAACCATTTAAAGATCAAATTTTGACAAAATTTATCAAAATCTCGAAAATTATCAAACATTGTAATTAATAAATTATAAAATGTTCAGTTTTTATAACTAAGAGTTGAAAATTTAAAACAAAGATTCTCTTAAATAATTCATACTGTAACCAAAAAATCTAAGCAATATATGAACACAGTTATTTTTTACAGACATTTTAAATTCAAATTTGGACGAAATTACATATTAAAATCAATATTAACGATCTTGGTTTTTGTTGTAATTTAAAAATATTATTCGGGGATATATGAAACTGAAAAATCAACACATTATGGCCTATCCATACAATCTACCATAGTATAAGGAATAAGAAGTATGCTCAATGATAAGACTGTGCATATTTTAAGGGGCAATGAATAATTTATTCATAAATTCCATATAATTTAATACCATAAATAAGTATATAATATGTCTTATACCTAGACTGACATACCGCCTCCGCTCAGAATCGTTTTTCTTATACAATGATATTATATCATTGAATTCAAATTTAATACCATCCATCATACAGTGACCCACTTGTAACCTACAGTACAGCAGAGCGACATCCACTTACCCACCTTTTTATAATTATTTGTACTAGCATCTCATAAGTCTCTAGTACAATTTCTTATGAGATTTTTGACGGTCAAACTGTGAAATTTGCCAAATGGTATTTAGTAGTATTATATATAGGTATATATACTAGTTACTAATGACTAAACCAAATTAAACTTAAAAGTAAATATTGTAATACTCAACACAAACTCGGCTCTATGACCTTAACTCAAATCTTGAGAACTGAAAATCATTATTTAGATACTATAAAGTATAAACTATAGGACACATGTACAAGGCTAACGTGCTAAACTATATTTTATCTACAGATGTATTACTCATAGGTGCATCTCAATACTCCCAACAAAATAAATGTGTGAATAGATGATTTCAATATTTTATATTATTATTAATAGTATAGGTAATATAGGTACTGTATTATGTTAAACATTGAGAATTCAAAATTTTTTCTTACGGTAGGTAATTATAGGTATAGGTTTAAATAATAAATATGACATATATCCAAAAAACAAATATAAATTATTTAATATATTAGACGCTTATTAAATATTAAAATATATACAATATGTAAAACATATTGTATATGAATGATTTTTTTTATGTTTTAGTTATTACTGATTACCTATCTATATATAAGTTTATAACAAAGCAATTATATATTCTGCCTGCAGAAAAGAGTCATAGAATTATGAATAATAATTAAATATATTAAATATGTATCTTTTATAAAAATATTCGTGTGTCTAAACTCTACAGACACATTATTTTTAGTGTAAAAAAACGATTTGATTTTCTCCATGGTTTACTCAAAATAAGGCCAAGACTTTATTTCAAAATGGATGACCAACATTTATAATATTACTTCAGATATAGGTACACATATATTTTAAGTAAAAACTCTATTAAAAAAATGCATATATTTATGCAGAACTTTATAATATAATGTATAGGTCTCTCGATCTCCTCAAAATCTAAAAGCTAATTAACTGTAAAAAAAAATTAAACAACAGACCGTTACAGTATGCATTAATCCGTTCGAGAATGGGTGGCAGGACATAACATATGTTCAGTATAAGGTTGCGCTATATAATTCACTGGATGATCCAATCGTAAATACATATTATAATATAATAACTAATAACTAATAAGTAATAACATGCAATAGTTACTGGCCGTGCGTTGGTGCGTATATATTAATTATTATCGTTCGTATATTATACACGCAGGGAACTCGTACAATGCGATGTTTGTTTTTTTTTTCTATTCTAATATATAATTAATAAAAAACTTTCGCCTTTAGTCCGTCTCGTCAATCACGAAAAGATTTTATTGAGTCAAGGCCGTAGTCGTCAAAACTCATGCCTTCAGTCATTGCCACCGCCGCGCCGTTGTCGTCGTCTTCACGCGAATGCGACCGCGGAATAATATTATAATACACATAATAATAATAGTAAAAATATAATAGTAATTATAACTATGAGTTATTACACGATTCTTTCTCACGCCAAAAACAATGTATACGATTGTGCGTGTGTATGTAAAAATCCCCTCCCTGATTGGTATATTATAATAATATAATATTATCGTGAATTATTAGGTCACACATTGTAATTTAATTCGTTGGATAGATTGGCTTACTCAGTCGACTTGAGATACATAATGTTAAAAACTTTTGTGCATGTTATTTCTGTTGGCAAACGTCTTCGCGTAATAATAATATAAGAATACGACACCACTGCACCGTGAAGATCGTGCCCACAGTTACATTTGATTTGGGCACAAAAGATAATCACGAAAAAAATTAAAAATCACAATATTATTATTTTAGTCCGACCGGTTTATATACGTTTCCTGCACAGTGCGTATTACACATCGAAATCCTGTTCCGATACGTTCCATCATCACACTATAAATTATAATCACATATTATATCATTGATAGTTTATAGATTTATTTATACGAATATATAATATATTAGTATATAATACTAATTAATATTATAGCTGTTACAGTGGCAGACAGCCACCGATTCAAATCAGCTTTTTTTCGTTAATCTCCTGTAATTTTGTTTTACCCGAGGTACCTCGACGGCGAGTACTTTTGAAAGTTTCCCCGATTTCTATATAGCTCCAGTTCCCGGTTGTCGATCCCGTATAATATTATAATACAAGAAACGCGTTACGCAAGGAATCATGTATAGTGTCGCCGTGTCGGAGTACGAGCATACCGGAATTGCAGACGTCTTTTTCAGCGCGACATGCATATCCGTGTCGGTCTATTCTGTGTGTGTGTGTGTGTGTGTGTGTATTGTGACTCTCAAATGCGTGGAGAACAATTTTTTTTACAAATCCGGTTTTAGAGGATTTCACCTGGCAAACTACGACGAAGAAGACCGCACCAGCTGAATTATGTCACCACCTCGTGCATAATAACAATATTATAACAATTGTAGGTATACGTGTGACACGTCACCGATTTCAAAACGCTTTTCGGGAACTGTATCGCACACGATGACGGTGTGTTCTAGGTGAATCATTGGACAGAGCGCTCTAGTTTTACACTTTTACCCACACAAATACACGATTACTGGCTGCCTACCGACATGGTAATGATTGGGAATTGTGAAATTAATTTTTCGAAAAAAATCTAACACAATTTTAAATTGTGCAATGTGATCACCGTTTAACACATATACGTCGTTTAGAAGTCTTCGAATGAGAATAAACGTCGGATGAATTATGAATCATTTTCCATTGATGTCACGCCACACGCATTATATTTTGTGAACAAGAAATTTTAACTGCAGTGCGTTCTGTGCGCGATGCACTTTAGAGAACGCGAATGAAGGCCAGTGTGACTGTAGGTACTGCAGTCTGCAGACGACAATGGTGACGGGGACACTGCAGTAGAACTACAGAGCCGTAATTACTAATTACCAGGTTACTATCGGTATCCAAAAAGCAATAAACGATTATCAGACACACGAGTTATTAGCGAGATTGTGCATTGAAACCATGAACCCCGATATCACTTATGTGTGGGTGACCCCGCTGCTAACCAATATGTTGCGATGCAACTTAGTCAATAAGATGCTGTGACTGAGGATTTTACGTGGGTCCAAGACCATGAACGCGTTCGGAAGCGACGAGGAATCATAAAATGTATGATATTACTATACACGCAGTATACGCACTAATGCAGGTAGCTGGGCGCTTGGGGCGATTGCGCAAAATTACAGTTAAAATTGAATACCGAAATAACTCAAATACGCAGCCCGCTTCCCCATCCATCCCAAATACGATGGTAATCCATATACCATATACACAAATATCATAACGAATAAATTAATATACAGGTATTTATATATATAATATATGATATATAGTAGGTAACCTAGCTACTACCCATTACTTAACCTCAATAAAGTCACTATTTAGAATCATATTATTTTATATTTTAATATTTATACAGTATATCAGTATTCAGTATACAACACTGTATTATATAGACATATAGTTGTACTTAAGTTAGGTATACGTCTAATGTCTAAATTCTGTATACGTATTTCATAGAATGTTCAATAGATAAATTTGATACAATATTTCTTATAAGTTTTCTTACTTCGCATACAAATTAAAAATGAATTATTTTCTTTTATTCAAAAACATAAATACAAAACAACAAAACACAGCGACCTGAAACTTTTTACCATTTAGTATATAGAATTGTCGAAATATTTAGACTAATTTTATGCCATTTAGGTATGTATACCAGGAACCTATTTACACCATTCTACACGTCAGTTTCAACTTCTAAGTTACATGCAATATTTTTAGCAAAAAAAGAAAATAATAATAATAAAAATTAATCCTGATACATACATTGGGCGTCGTTCACACCCTCACACTTTCAAAAAAAGGTCGTCGTTCAAAACCGCACACTTTAATACCTTAACCCGGCATATTTTCCCCAAATCAAACCTTTCAATACCGCACACATTGATATATATCAATAACGTATACATTTATCTAAAATAACATTATCGTTTACTACCACACACCGCAATCATATTTAATCAAGATCACAAAATCATAAAAATAAAACTTTCGGGATTATACGCAGATTGCTAATACTACACGTTTCTCATTTCATCAGATAAGATACAAATAAGGTTTTTATTTTCCAAATATTAGTAGGTACCTCATAAGTTAATAACATTTAGTGTGATCGCGTCACTTTTCGACTTCACGTACATACATATTTTATAGTGCTTCAACAATTTAACATCGAATTTGTATAATGGATGACGTAATACAAGTGTAAACAAATAATAAATAATTAACCAAAAAAATACATATCGACTTTTTAAAAATTCCTGGGACTTAGTTTGGAGTTGCAATAATAAGTTATGTAGTGTTATGGTAACAACAAATTCAACTGTAAATTTATTCATTAAACAGAATAAATGTGAACATCGCCACGAAAAACATTAAGTTAATTCAGAATTAAAACAAATTATTTTTAATTAATACTAAATTATTCTTTTAATCACAATAAAATATGTTTAATTTTTAACTGTCAATCAAATGTGTGTGGTTTTGAACAATCGGCCTTCCAAATTTCCCTTTTTAAAAATAGAAGAAATGTGCGCGGTATTGAACGGTGTAAAATGTGGGGTTATGAACGGTAAGTATAATCGCCGCTTAAATTTGTTTTCTTCGCTCAGAATCGATTTATCATTGAATTTAAATATAACCTAACCATTACTCAAAAATGAGGTAGTTAGGTACATTCAAAATAAGTAATAACTATATACTTACGGTAGAGTGAGTTCCTGAGATATTATTACTAAAAAATTGTCAAAGTACACTCAACACTTAATTTACAGCACTACAGCAGAGAGATTACGCAATTAACCCTTTTATTCCTTTGTGTTAATTCAAATGTTATAATTTATAAAGACCTGAATTATTAATAAAATATTTAGAAATTACATAATTTTCAAATTATTTTAATTTTTTGTTTTAATTATAGACATTTGAATATTTTGACTATTTAAAAAAAAATTCTATTTATTTATATGATAAAAAATGTTTGAAAATGTCTCTATAAGGTTCCTAACCCTGATAATCTATTTCATAACCTAACCTATATTGATCATAATATTATAGTATTTTATTTAAGTATTAGTAAATAGTCATACGGTAGGTTAAATTAATTTTTGCCAAATACATTGCATTTTTTTATTATTAATATTTAATTGTATATTATTACAATAGTTTAAAATTTAAATAATTTAACAGTGAATGGTATTGGTATATGAAGAAAAGGTTTGTGGTATGAATTGGCTGTAGCTTAAAATCAATATAAATATTTTGAAAATTGCATCAATAACTAATAACTATATATATAATAGGGTAATATGTAAAAGTTTTAAGTCCCCATGAATAATATTACTGAATTACGACAAAATAACTAAAAACGTTATTCTTCGTTTAATCAACACTTGTCTCTACAGTTGATTTATAACAATAAAATAAAATTGTTTTTGTCAAAAACAGGTTTTGTCTAAGAACTCACGGTTTTTTATATATTATTTTTGTTTTTCCCTGTCATTTTGAAAAGTATAGGAAAATATTCCAGAAACCGCACTTTAAGTTGAAAATCGAAGTATTTTTACTGCTCCAAAACCTGATGACAAAACAGAAAATGAACACACACCATAGCAAAATCAATACTTTCATCGCCCAGTTCAGAATATAAAATTAATATTTTTTTTTCTCATTTAATAATAATGGGATTACCTTTATATTATAATTTATAATCTCAAATATTATTTTAGACCAAGCAATTATTATGGTAACTTCTAAAAGAATTTCGTAAACATTTTGTTTTTTTAAAAATTATTTTATTGTCCCGTGTACCTATAATCTTATAAAAAAAGATTGAATGTTAAAATATAATAAATATACCGTGTGTCTGTGAAAACAGGGTACACTGTATAATTAAATTACCAATATTAATCAGTACCTACCCTATTTATATTTTTGAATTATATTTGAGAGATATGAAACTAGGAAAATATTGGATCATTAATCTCTCGCAGACATAATTCTAAAATATGTACATACCATATAAATAGTATATAGAGTACTGAGTAATGTAGGTAACTGAGTCATAGAGTGAACTCAGTTTTCGCGGACATACTGTAGGTACCTATAGGCTATAGCCATATATTTTATAATTTTTAGATATTAAGTCAACTTGTATAAACATTATATTTACGTTTTCAGGTTTTCTATTATATTTGATACACTTATCTTATATGTAATAGTTTTTCAGTTGACTGTTTATGACAATAAACTACAAACCATGAAAATATAAGATTTGATAACAATATTAGGTATAACTCTTGATATTTGAAATTAAAATAACTACAATTACAACACATAAACACGAAAATACAATAATAATTGAATTTTGAATATTTAAATTATCTGAGGTACTGAAGTTACTGGTTATTCAACATTTTCCATTATAATATGTTAATCATATAATATTAAATTAAGCAACGTATAATATTTTATGACTAATGTCATAGCTGGTAGTATTAGCTAATGATAGCATAAAATCTGTCCTATTCCGTTTCGATAAGTTCCAACATGAGTACTTGTATTTAATAGCTATTATTTAGGTACCGATATATACATGTGCACACTGTAAATAATGATGTATATTGTATATAATATATTATATGCAAATATAAATTAGTTAACACATTATTATTCCCAGTACCACCGTATCATTCAAATATTATTTTGTTGCGACCTAACAGAATTTACGACCGCCTCATTTATTGTATTTTATTGATCCAAAATTTAAAACAAAACATATTTCAGCCTGTTTTATTATTCATCGTAGAAAAATTGCAAAATTTAAAAAAAAAGTTTTACCCAGATAATTTATGATCTTAAAAACGTTTCATGAGTATTCATTTTTACAATATAAACATTCAAAACTCAAAATAAAATTCACAAATAAAAAAAAAAACAATAGTAAAATTAAACCAAGCTATAGGTAGCCTTTTAAAAAAAATATATAAATGTAGGTATTTATAATATATGCATATAATATACTCACGTCTGGTTTTCATTGTTAATTGAACATGCTAACAAAATGGAACGTATAAAAATAATATCTCAATTTTCTATAAAACAGTGGAGTGGGCGCAACGCAAAAACACCTCTAAAGTCTAAAGACATCGCTTGCATACTAACTCTAAGGATCCTATAATACACCTCAACAGCAATATCACAGACACAGACCATTATATATATTAGGTAATACGTCGGCAAGAGTAGCACGTCCAGTATATTTGAACTTTCACCTCGTCTCTGCGCCAAAATCTGCAAACATAAATAAACATTAGTGTTTTGGTGTCCATATATACCTAACTACCTAAGTATGAATTTACTATTTAATACCTACTCATATTAAAATTATAAAGATGATTAATAAGGTCTAAGGAATTATCTAGTATCTACACAATAAAATGTTTAATTCTTAATAATATTATACTTGATATTATAAATTATACTTGATACTTGTATTAACACAATATTATGTGGTTGGGCACATCCATGTCGGCAATTTTCAGTCATTCGTACAAATAAAAACTGTTTTTAAAATCACAACTCTTAATTTGATTTAATACTACAATTTTATATTAATTACATTTTTAATGCAAAATCATATTATTATATTCATCTGAGTGCATTTTTTTATTTAATTTAAGAAAAAAACTTCCTTTTACATAGGTTAGATATTTAGGACGGGACTCATTATTTAATATCTCCCCTCCCCCCCACCAAACAACCAGATCACTAGGGGGAAAAAGTTTTATATTTTACCGATTAACCTATATTTTCAGGGTCATAAGCTTGGTGCCTTTATAATATCAAACCTTTTGAGATTTTTCCCATATGCTCCCGAATTTTATTAAAATGTTGGCTTTAACGGTGTACAGAGTCAAATAATATTTATAGGTACTATTACGAAAAACATCCTTGGTATATACAATACAAATATATTTAGTGACAAAATTAAAATAAAGTACCTTCATGAAGTTATTCATTAGGTAGTAAAAATGTTTGGTCAAGTGGTTTTGATACCTATAACAGTATGAAATAATTCCGAAAGGAAACCAAAATAATTTGATCTATTGAAAAATATAGGACTCATACTTATAGATACGCATTACGCATACGCCATACGCCATGTGTACCTATACATATATAGATTATAATATATTATATATTAGCATTTATTTATGTTTTATCAAAAAATAACCTTTAAATTTTGGGAATCGTTACATTTTTAGTGTAGACGGAATTTTTTTTAAGATAATTTTTTTATAAATAGATTCAAAAATAATAAATAATAATACATTTAAAGTAGTTTATACATTAAGGGGCTGTCAGCGCACTATTTGTTTTCTCTCTCTCAAGCAACATAGACAAAATCATTTTTTCTATGTGTTTAAGTAATCTTAGTCCTAAGAGTAAATTAACCCATTACTAAAAAGATAGAGAATAATATTTTTGAGGGAATGACCTATCGATTTGTTTAAATATTGTCTCAAAACAGTTTAAACATAATTTAAATTTACAACATTTTTTTGTTTATTTTGAAAGTCAAATAATAATAAAATATAAAATCGATATGTCATTCCCTCAAAAATATTATTCTCTATCTTTTTTGTAATAGTTGACTTTACTCTAAGATTACTTAAACGCATCATAGAAAAAATGATTTTGCGTAATGCGTTTTGTCTATGTTGCGCGTGGGCCAGAGAGAGAAAACGAATAGTAAGCCGACATCCTCTTTAATTTGTCCAATCCTGATTCCTAGAAACAAGACAAAGTGTTAAATATTTCAACTTCCAGCTTTAGTGAATCATGTAAAGCCCTTCCTATATAATATTATGATATTATAGTATTTTAGTGACCTCCTGTATATTTTATAGCTTTATGCAACATGTTAAATACTCTCTATCCTCGTAAAAATATATGCTTGTGGACTGTGGAGACAGGTAAAACCAAAAATTACTATCTTATTTACATAGGCTTAAATACATAAAATATATTATACCGATAGGCTTTTATATAATACATCATTTTAATTTTATATTTTAATTTGTATAAGGTGTGTATATGCAAGAAAACTACTACTGACTACTGTTGGGCCATATTGCATAATATTATATCTGTATTATTAATAAAATATTTACCTACACAACATAAAACATGAATAAACAAATATATGTGTAAATAATCAAAATATTATAATATTCAGCTTTAATTATAATACTTTAGTTAAAGTCTGAAGGACACTACATTATTATTATTTATGATAATTGGATTATGTTCTATGTTCATAATTCACACATAAAATTTTCTGATTCAAATATTAATAAAAATTTCCAAAATTATAACCTACCTTTAGAGACAAGTCATCATAAACCATTAAATCCTAAATTTAAGTAAATTTGTTAATTAATATAAATTTTTACCTGCGAAAGTTACTTAAATAAACTATAAGTCAAATAAAATGTTTCAATCTAAAACAAAATTTATAAATAGAGATTGTGATGTTCAGCAAAATATAGTATTCTTTGTTAAATAATTTCTTCATTATACTACGGATCTCTCAAATCCTTTAAATTGAACTCTAATTAATTATTAAAATTAATCTGTTGATTTTTAAAATAGCGAATGATAATTTTTTAAATCTTTTTTATGGTACCTATTAAAAAAATATTATTAATCAATAGGTAATTTTGTTTTGTTTTTTTCATTGTTAAAATAGAAAATCGTCTCGTAAATAATATGCAAACATTGTGTAATGGTACTGTTGAGTATCAGTAGGTTCTAGATTTATCTTTTGAAACCTAATTTCATAAGATATTTGTTTGGTTCAGAGTTCTTAAAACACTTGAACCATGGTCGAATGTATAAATTAAGTTTGCTTTGTAAAATGTAAATGTGTTTACACTATTTTGAAAGAAAAAAAATCTGTGATCATTAACGTAAGGTCGTAAGGACATTGGCTTACGTGCCTCTAGGCTCTAGTTATATAATATAGTAATAATATGTATAACAAATATTATTATTGTTACTATAACTATAGTTAGATAATATAATAATAGTCCATAATCATGATCCGTGTAACGGTGTAAACAGCCAATAGGTTCGTGGTATAAATAGCTTAAGATCAGTCTCAATGATTTGAAAATGTTATTGTGTAATGTGTATGGAAAATAATAATACATACCTATAATAAATCGTAATGGCGAAAAGTGTCAATACAGATTAACAAAAAAATAACTAAGATCAATCTATTTTAGAATAAATGCTATTTTTCGTCAAAATTTAATCTTGAAATAATAAAAAAAAAATTATGCTTATGTATTTTTAAGACCCTTTCTGGAAGAAAAATTTATGAAGAAGTTTGATCTACTACATTTTCAAACCTTAAGTAATTTGAAATTATAGCTATAAGTCTTTAGCTATAACAATTGAAAAATGAATACATTTTTCACTACCTACAAAATAATTCTCAAAAGTTCGTTATTTTTATTAAAATGTTAACTTTAAACACTCATACAAATATTAATATAGCTTTACCCTAAACATTAAATTTGATTCAAACAATTTATAAGTACCTACTTATGAGTAGTTCGCAAGTTATGAGGTATAGTTCAGGACTTAGATCTAGATGTTAAAATTAAAAATTATTTACGTTTTGTATTACAAAGTCATTGTTAAATTTTCCTATATTTTATGAATTTTATCAAAAATATTATAACTTCAAACAATTAAAAAAATTGTGACAAATCATTTTATATTTTTTTGAATTTTAAAAGAAAACTTTTGAGTTACCTTGTATCATATTTTATAACTTTTTATCCAAGGTCAACAAAAAAAAGAGGGTAGCGGGTGTCTCTCTGTTCACTGTTGTACAGTAGATTACAAGTGGGTCACTGTAATTGATGGTATTTATATTTGAGTCCAATGATATACCTAAATTCTTTGTATACGAAAAACGATTCTGAGCGGAAACGGTTTGTCAGCCTTTAGGATATTTTATATTATACTTATATTGTTTTTATTAGTACGGTAGCCAGTAAGATGAATTAATATTATGTGCAATGTGCATAAAATCATATTTATGTATAAGTATTTATATCATATTTGTTTCAACTTGCAAGTACCCACGAATACGATTTTTAAATTACAAGAAAATAACTACAAAAAAACTGTGTTTATATATTTTTTTGATTTTTTGTTAACAGAATTAACTACTTACGTGGAACCTATTGTATTACATTTTTAATCCTTAGCTAGTAAATGTTGTCAAAATTTGAACTTTAAAAGCTTATAAAAAAAATCTTACCCTTGTATGTATAATATATTTTAACTGCTACTGTAACAATAAATATGGAACCTTGTATTAAATTGTCAAGCTTTTTGACCGCACAAAGAAAAATGTATTATCATTTATAGAAAAAAACTAATAAAATTGGAAACTGAAAATGTCCTTAAACAAGTCAAAATATTTTGAAAATGTTATGGTGTATAGAAAATGCTAATATAAACATTCAGTACAAATTTCAAGTATCTATGGTAATTTTTTTTAGAGTTACACCTAAAAACCAAAATCGATTTGCCGAAACCCGATTTTGCTTAGAAATTCCCGTTTTCTCTTATTTTTTTTTATTTTACCTGGTGCTTTTTAAATATTGGGAATTTTAATTTTGACCTCCCGAATGCACAAACATTCACTTTCCCATCAAACAAGATACTGTCATACTAAAGTTGAAAATCGAAGCATTATTTTGACAACTCAACATTTATCATGTACACACACAAAAATAAAAAAATAAACACACTATTGCAAAATCAATACCTTTATCAGTCCTCTCAGAATCTAAAATATTATCTACAATTATCAAATACCTAAATATTTCAAAAACAGCCAAAAATGATTATCCCCTCCCCTTCATATCTACTAAACACAAACGACATACTGTTTTCTATCACCTACAACACATACAACCCTTAATAATGTAGATAAAAGAATTTTTTAAGATAAAAAGTTTCTTTAGATATAAAAAAACATTATAAAACCAAAACATTCATTGTTTCCTCAGAATCTAAAATGTATTATTCTTGTTGTGGCCCCTACAGGTGTCAATATCACTGACGTTTCTGTATACACATTTGCCTACTTTAATGGGGTAAAGATTTGTAGAGTAGAATTTGGATCATTTGGAACTAAAAAATTAAAAAAAAATTAAACCAGGAGCTTGATTATTATAACCCTATATTATAATATTATAAAACAAATGGTTCTACTGTAATGTCTAAATATAGTTTAATAATTAAAAGGAAAATGGATAGGTACTGAATTACTGCCTAATACTGTATTCTGTATCACTGTGGTCATAACAATAACTCAAGTTTAAAACTTATAACATGAGTATAGACTTCTATAGAGTATATAAATAAATGTAATAGCACTGTAAAAAACTGTCTTTAATAAGTAATTATTACTCCATGATACAACCACAAAAAAATATAAATATACAATATACAATCATATATTCATATATAATAAAGATCTTTATTATCGATGGATACAATAAATTTCAACAATTCTTTGGGATTTATTATTTATCTTGACAAATAAGAACTTGTCATGTTATATTCAATATAAAATTATTGTCACCAAATTGATAAGTTAATAACACGGACTAAGGGCCGTTCTTACAATGTCCGGTAAAGTGTCGGTTAACCGGAATTGTCGGGAAACGACATAGTCGGCAGGGGCCGGGGGACGGCCACGAAAAGGTGTCACTAAGCTGATAAGAATACTGTTCTTGAAGTTTTCAGCGCTACCGGTGGTTTTATTTGACTCCACAATTTGTATCTTAGTCCGTGTTTTATATAAAGGGCGCTGTAAACTCTAGGAACACTTTGCGACCCCCCCCCCCCTTTGCCTCTTGTACATACATATTCGTGGCCGTGATAACTGATAAGCTGCTCGTTTCCAGTTTCAACTTCATTATAATATCTTAGCCGTGAGTTAAAATAATAAAGTATTATTATTATTTTTCATTTTATACCACGGCTATAGATAGTGTTTTATACTATGAATCATGATAAATGATAATAACTTGTTCAAAAATGCCGGTTTTAGCTATTACCTATGGACTATGAATGATTATTTTGTGCTTTTAAGTATTTGGATTTAGGTTTTTGAATTACTTCTATTATGTTATTTTGATTTTTCATTCGTTTTTCTTATAAGTAAATTTCTTAAATAGTGAATACGCTTTTTAATGGTGATATAAGTACAGAAGAAAATGAGAAAACTAAATTACCGGTGGTCGCAAAAACATCAAGTGATACTATAGGTATTCTTATTATTATTATTTAATTACATTAATAAACTTATTTAAACTATATTATGTCAATTTTAGCATCTGCCGCATTTTTAACATGTGTTGCGGCTGGTGCGGGTATATTCGCGTTTGCGTCAACTCTGGCATCAGCTAGAAAAACAGATCCCACCATGTTTTCCAAAGGACAAGCTCCTTCATTACCCACTACTGAATCAGGTGTACAGTTGGCCATTAGAGCACTAAAATGGGGAACATTCTACGCTGTTGGCGGCTGTGGACTGTTTTTTTATGGTGTTTGGAAAATGAGCGGTGCTAATGATGCAAGTATCTTTTTTAGTAATCACTATTATAGTTAAGCAAATGGTGCATTATACATATTGTATAAAAATTAAAAAGAAACATATACTGTAGCACTTTATATAGTATAACAATATAATTAAGACAACTAAGTTTATACTTAAAGTATGTTCTGTGCCATCAATGCTTTACTTTTTTCATTCAATTTTCAATATCCACAGAAAGTCAACCTTTTTTCCACGGAGATTATATTCATATTTTTAAAACAAAAGTATACCATATTTCCTAAATTTTACGTGGCTAAAAGTTCAGACATGAGCTTTTGCTATTCAATTTTTAACAATTTCATATTTCTTAATATTTTCTTATTTTCTCTTAAAAGAGAGCCATCAATCTGAATACTAATGTTTGATTCAGGTTGAAAAAATATCAATAGGTATACACTTAAAAACACCGCTGATATTTGTAAATTCAATTGCTGATAAAAAAAATATATTTATCTACCATTAACATAGACGTGCGCAGACTCTTGGTTCTGGGGGTGATCATTAAAGGGTAGGGCCCACACAAATTTTAAAAGCCATTAGGTACAGTCATTTTTTTATAACAATTCTTACTGTGAAAATTGATCAAAAACTATCTAAATAAAAAGAAGTATAATATGTATAAATACATTTATGTTACCTATGTAAAAAAACAATATAAAAATGAACTATACAATTTATTAATTGGTAACATAGTGTTTTGAGAAATAATTCAAATTTTTAGTTAACAATTCAAATAGCCATTTTTTTTTGATAGATACACAAAGTTTTTAGCTTTGTACTTTTGATGTTTGGTTTTTATATTTGTAGAACCTATTTTAAGTAAAGCTTCAAAAACTAAATACTTTAGGTAGTACAATAATTACAGTGAAACCTTGGTATTTAAAATTCTTGAGGAACAAAAAAATGTATATCTATATCACCTAGGTAATTTATAAAATTAACTCATTCATATTGTATATTTTCAAAGATTAGATATAAATTCAAAACTTTTCTATGTTTTAACCTAACTAATCCTTCAAGGCATTGCTTGTGACAAATTAAATGCCTGTGGATTTATCCATTTACTTTTATAAATGAAACTGTACAGAATTTTAACACAGTTATTTGGGTTATTTTAACCAAATATAAAATACAGGTCTAAAATTATAACCATTTATAATATCTATTTAATTTTCTGCAACCTATTGGCAATGGCAACCATATACAAATCTAAAATTATTTGTTTTTTTCATGAGCCAACAAATCTCTGTAGCCCCTTTAAAATTCAAAATTTTAAAAATTTGGCTTGGTATCGCTTGCATACATACGTTGCAGTTTATTAATACATTTATATACTTCTCAGTTAGTATAGAACAATTTTATTATCTATCTGAATCACAGTATTAGACTGAGAACACACTGTCCGGTTTCTCACAGAACTATAACTGCAGTGATTGTCAGGTCGATCAAAATACATCATTATGAAATAGATTATTCATACTATTCTAAAATAACAGCTGCAGATGTCATAAACTGCAGCATTTTGCGGACGAACCGGACGGTTAATTACCGCTGTGGCCGTAACCAGACATTGTGTTCACACTCTTAGTATATTATGTATTAATGTATAATACATTTGGTATACTCATTTTCATAATGATAATATGGCCTTTAAATTTGGTTATCAGTAAAGTATTATTAACAATTATAAATTTAATTATAGAATTACCTTTTTAATATATCTATCTATTAGTTTATATGGTTTTAGATCCATGGATAGTTTTAAATTTACTTATAAAAAAACTAACTCAAACTATCAGTAAGAAAGCATGTATCCGTGAATTTCAAACAGTTTAAACACCATCATACAAACATAATATATACTATAATATGATTGTATTTTAATTTTACAGATGCACGAATTTAGATTAAAAATAGGTTCAATTCTTCCAAGGCTTACTCCAACTGTTCACAATTCACGTACAGAATTTGAAGGATTGACAGATTTAATGACGTATTTGGCTACAGACTATTCAGGACAAACTTCAAAAACTGAAATCACTAATGACCTTAATAATGAGTCTAAAAATGAAATACCCAAAAATTGATAGAAACATTGTAATGTATGTTACATTTATTAAATAGTTGTTTAAATAAAATAAACAAACAAGGTTTTTTTTTTTCAAATAATTTACAAACAAAAATACATAACAAAAAAAAAGACAGTTGAACATATTATAAATGTGTACATACAATTTAGCATAATTAATTATTTTCCAGCAGCTATGTACAGTACTATTGATTTGTTTATAAATTAGAATATACTTATATATATACATAAGAAACTTTCATTTGTTACTTCAAGTAATCATATGTTTTTGTATGAACGATTAATTAATCATCATAAGATATTATAATAGTAAATACATCATTGAACTATTCTAAAATTAATTATATTTAACTAACATTTTCAGAGATCAAAATATAATCTGGAAGATTATTTTATACTAATGGTTGTATAAAAAAAACTTCTTGAACTTGGCGATATCATCTGTTTGGTATAAGAATACAATTTGATTTATTACGTATTATCAAATACACGGTATAATAGACAATTTAACAAAATATAATTAAATAATAAATTTTATATAAACAGATTTACCTAATTGATAAAGTGATAGTCATTTAAACTAGTATAATTAAATGATTTTTCGTGGACACAAACCAGATAAATAATGATAACTGAATAAGTCATTTGACAGTTTGAGTTAGTCAACATCAAACTATAAACATATTACAATGGAGTCACAATCGCCTAAGATAGTTTAAAATTGAAGTTTATTGTTAAATATACTGAATTTTAGGTTTTATTAATAATGTGATAGTCTATTATTAAACTTACTGGCTACTGCCCACCTACCTTGACTGTCCTCCACCTACCACCACATCTGCAATTTCTTGCCCACCTATTTTCCCACACTCTAATTGCTGCTGTTCTCGAATTTCCTACCAACTGCATTTTACCTTCACATCTATTACACTGCTTCACAGTTAGTGGACATTTACCAATGTATACATTTCTAATAACATCGTAATCTTTCATGTAGTCTGAATGTTGTTTCCCATTTGTTATTGTATCAATGGAAGATGTATTATATCTCAAACAATCCGGTTCTTGTCCAAACACCAACTTCAATGGTAAATGTTGGTAGTAAAGAGCAGGAGATGCAACTTCATGAATTCCTGCTGCGACTGATGAAAGTGGAGTTATATTGACCTGGCTTTGAAGTGTATAGCATTCATCAAACAACATTTCATCATGGTCACCACCTAGTTGAACAAATCGGGAAAGTAAACGGAATGTAACTGATAAAACGTCTAAATTGTCGATATTTTTAATAAAGACAGGTAAACAATTAGGCCTCAACAGACCCCATATACGAATCATTAATAATAGCTCTCTTATTGAATTTATGGCATACAAATCATTTAATAAGTTATATCCAACATTGTCCCGTGGCTCTGGTATTCTGGAAACTACATTTAAAGCAAGCTGTGCTACCCATTGAATGAGTTGATGGAGTGATTGAAGAGTGCTAGGTTCTACAGTAAAATCCTTACCACCCAAACTTGGTAAAATTTTGTCTATGTCCACAATAGGTTCTTTAAGTGCATTTGATATATTCTCGGCTGGATCCCGATCAACCATGATGTCACTGACACGTAAAACATTTTTGAATGCATTACATATGGAATGTAGCGTCATTAAATGCATAAGGTCAGAACGCTTTCCTTGTGCTCCCGGCATCATTTTGTAAAGAAAAGAACGAATACTCAAATAGGTAGTGTACTCTTTTTGTTGAAGTACCTGAGATTGTTTTTGGAAGTTTTCACTAAATCGATTGCACACGGCCTCTAACATGTTAGGTCTTAATGATATAGCCAAATCCCACCAATCTAGACCAGTCACCAAGCAATATTCAAGTTGTAATGTGGCATAGGCGACAGTTAGCGGCCCATTCAGTTCTGCCACAGAAAGTAGTTGAAATAAATATAAATTACCCATGTTATCGCAAACAACAAACACATTTCCTAAGTAAGAAATATCTAAGTCTGAAAATTGAATATTGCTACTATGTTGTAAGCCAATTTTTCCAATGTTATCTTCGCAATAGCTGCTCAATTCAAACAAACATTGTTGAGTTAGTTCTCTGGATAAACAGCATACTTGATGATTACTAAATGCAGCCACTACATATTGACTGCAAGAAGATTGATTGTAGGATATAGACATTTTGGGTGTAGCCAATGCTGTTAATTGAGCTCCAACAGTAAATGAGCTTTTTTTAATCCAACACACTGTTGGATGGTCTTCAGTAATGACTTTTTTAAATACTTTATTAATTGAATTAGTTTTTTTAACTAATTCCCATGTTTCTATAATACATCCATTACTGCTATTACTTCCAATTACAAGGGATTCTGAACCTTCTCGCAGTAAAAATTTCACATGCGAAATAACTCTATCGACTGTTTCGTTAAATGTTAAGAAAAAGCTAGGCAGCCACTGTGATACTATAGTACAACTTTTTTCATTAACAAGCTTTATTGAGACTTCATAACAATGTATTGGTGATCGTGGCCGTCCATCAGATGTGACAATCAAAAAATTTCCATTTTGTCGATAACTGATGTCAACAACAGATATACGATATCTAGCAACAGCCAAACTGTTTGTAGCTGAAATCATGGGCTCCCCACTGTCATTAGTTAACAGAGCAGCAATCATACCTGTGGCAGACACAACTAAACATCCTGGCAATCCTGTGCCACCCCATGTTCTTAAAGATGGTGTAAACCTGACATAGTTAAATTTTTCAAAATAGTTAATATTATCTGCTTTTTCATTAACAAGCATTAATTTTTTCCCCAAATGGAAAAACGTGCCGGCTATAATAGGTTCGCCTCGGAAATCTTTAGAACCAACCTGTACCCAGTTGGTAAGGTTGTGGTCGGTACTGCAAGTCCATATTGATACAGCTCCATTTTTATCCCCGATTAACAGTGAATATCCATACATATCCCATTCTAGAGTCGTGACAGTACAATTATTTGATGTGATTTTATGGTACTTCCACGGCACGTTGAGATCGGCTATGTAAACGTGTGAACCCCAGTTTATGTTAACATGGTCGTCTAGATCGAATGTGGTTACCCAGGCAACGATATTATTGGCAGAGATCTTGGCCAGACATTTGAAACACATATCTTCCTCCATCTGTTCATTTTGGAATTGTGTTTTCCAAGCTTGTTTTCGAAATATTGAGTATACCAAGTCCATTATAACGGGCCGGCGAATTGGGTAGACTAAAACATAAGTATTTCGGTCACTTTCGTACAGACAAGACACGGCGGGTCCGCCACATTCATTGAAGCCTGTGAAACGTCACAGAGTGAATTACGGTGTACTGGTATCGTACATAACTCAAACCGTCGAAAAACAAAATTAATGTATACGTTGGTAAACGAAAAAATGAAAGAGTAAAAAATTAAAAAAAAGTTAAACGTAAACAAAATGCTTCTTTTTTTTTATCATCAAAGAACGCTATCAACACAACAAAAATGAAATTGCGCCGTTGCCGGATTGTTTCTCAAAACATGGCCTGTTATCATAGTTTTCCACAGTCTGCCAGTAGGAGTGACAACTTACTGACAAGCTGCTCCAAAGAAACTTGTGTTATTGTAATTGGTGTTGTATGTATATTATATGTATGTGTACTCTGTAGTCTGTAGGTACTTACTACTTGGTACCAATTTATCGATTTATCTTCTTACTTTTTCAGTTTTTGAAACGCACTAACGCAGTACGTTTAAAACTGACCTATTTCGATGTCTTTGTTGGTCTTGTACCTGTACGAATCGTTGTAATGTCTACGATAAACGTTTGACAAGCTACAACGAGTGAGCATCATACATACTGCACCTGAAACACGGTGAAAAACTCATATGTACAGAAATTTAATATGCATCTCTTTTGTTTTTTTAGTGGAAAACCAGTCGATTGATAAAGCGGCTATAGTAAGTCCGCCGAGACAAGTTCTGCCTGGTTATGTGGCACAACAGCCACCACCACACAATAACCAAATACACTTGCAGACGGATTTCACGTCACCACCACCAACACATCCCCATGGGTTCTGGCCACAAGCTTTTCCCAATTCATGGCAAACACAGTTCCGTATGCCCAGTCCTGCTCCACAGGCCAAAACTACTGTTACAAATACTACAACATGTAATAACAATCCTCCCACGTTCAGTTCACCTAGTAGCAGTACTATAAGATCACCTTTGCCACGCTGGAGGTCGTTCAACAACAGTGCACGTCAACGAACACCTTATCAGTATGGGAATACTCCAAGAAACAATTATCCAAGACAGTTCTCTCAAAATGCTGTATGTTACTGGGAATTTTATTATAATATGTATTTTATATGTTATTACTGTTACCTACTTATTATCTTTTACAGAATGGGAATTTCTTTGCTAATTCTCCACAAAATCCACAAACACCATCATCATCGTCAACACAAAATTGGCCTCAATTTAATCAAAGACCTCGGTTTATACCAAGACAACATATGCGTATGAACAGACCTCGTAGCTCCGTTCAAAATCAATCAAATGGAACTAATCAGGTTTGAGATAATTATTTATTCTTTTAAATAGCTTTTACCTTCAACATTATTATCTATTTGAAAATTTTTCTATAAATCAATGATTTACTTTAATAGAATATTTATAATTATTAAAGTTTTAATAAGTTATTACTTAATTCATTGTAAAATTTAGGAAACAAATGCTGTGACTGAATGCAAAACACGTAAGCGCAAATTAAAATCCCAACAATCTGGAGAACCGCAGCGTGCTCAAAAACCATGGAATCGCGAAGATGCTGTAAAAGCAATCGCTGCCGAGATGGAACTTCGGACACCTAAAAACAATCAACAAATCATGATCAGATTTCCAGATCATGAAATTACGCGGCAAATTGTTCAGAACTTTCATACTGATATCAAATCTGTACATTTCCATACACCATGTAATCCAAGGTAAGTAACTTGAACAGCAATCATCAATTAAATTAAATTTTTCCATTTTAATTTCAAAAGTAATACATTTATTTAGTAAAAACTTACAATAATAACTATTTTTTTAAATTTTATTTTAGGTATTGTTATGTGCAAGTACAACCAAGTGCAAATATTGAAAATGTTGCAAATGCACTAAATGAAACTTTTTTCCAACATGAAAAATTGAGGGTAGAAATCAAAGAAAGTCAGTTTGAAGAAAAGGCATTCCCTGAGTGCATTGATCCGTATACGTAAGTGTCATTAGTTCCAGATTTATATAAAAACTATATTATTTCTATTAAATTTGAAATTATTTGAAAATGTGTTTAGCTTAAGTAAAGTACAGATTTGTTGTATAGGTAGTTGATTAATATTACATTTACATTTGTAAAATAATCATGTTTTTATACTTTAAAATAAAATATGCATAGTAAGTATGTTATATAATACTTTACTATACCTAACTGTTTGTGTACCTATGTATGTTTATTTTAAAAGTTCTTTTTATACAACTTCTAAAAGTCATGCACACAAATTAATATTGATATTAAATATAATTATTACTATACTATGGATCATAAAATTATTAATTACTTCAGATTATATCTTGGAAATTTGCCAACAAATATCACATCTAATGCCGTTAAAGATGAATTTCCAAAAGCCACTCGAGTTGACATTGGGTTTGCTAAAAAAATGAAGTACACAAGGTAATTTCTAAACTCTATTAATACTATTCAAGTAAAATATATTTTGTATATATAAGCTAGTGGCATATTTACTTTTTTTGGGACAAAATTATATGAAATAATTTCTTAGACCCCTATCAAATATTTAAAAAAAATTAATGATATGTTCCCGTATGTACCAAAGACATTGAAAAACTTTCAAAAATAGCAGATTCTGATACATTTTACTGTGTATTACATTTTCATAAAATACTTAATCTACATTTTAATACCAAATATTTTTGTTCAAAAACAATATTTGCCTTAATGTTTTAGTTATTATTTTTTTCTTATTTAATGCTCAAAAAATATATTAAATTTTCTTATGGAAAGGGGTAATACTTCCATACCCTTGCCTATACCATATGTACGCCACTAGTCTAAGTAATAAATTATTCAAAAATTCAATTTTCTATTAGATATGCATTTATTAAATTTTCTAATGCGGAAGATGCGATACAAGCGTATAAAGAAAAATATAATTTGGTTATTGATAGCCGATCAGTTGTGTTAAGATTTAGACGTGGTAAAGGAAATGTAAATCCACCTGGACAGGTTGATAAATTAGTAAGTTTTTATTTTTTGGATGAATATTAAAACTGTTAAAATATATTAAAATTAAAATTACATCATCTAATTTTTTAGCCAAATGAGATGAATGAATTTGACATACAAAGTTTACGGAAAAAAATCAAGAGAGAACCTGTAGAAGTAAATATTACTTAATTTTATAAATGTTGGGTTAGTTATTATTATTTAATTTTTGCAATAATTTATACTATTTTTTAGGAAAATATTGATGAATATGATCCTCCTCCAATTAATGTATCGAGAGTAGTTAAGCCTGAAATGATGGAAGAGGATGAATATGAACATGATTCTGTGTATGAATCTATACCATATCCAAATGATATTAGTATAAAATCTGAGTGTCCAGATTATGAAGATGAATATGATGAACAATATTATGAAGAGGAAGATACAAATGTATCTTATACTTTCCGAAGAAATGAAACTGTCAGTATGGATGTGGTGCTTGCAGATAACAATAGTGTTCAGTGCATTCAAACCGATCACAGTGACGATATCACAATACCTACTGTAATTATAATTTATTCACATTAATTAGGTTTTCAATAACTTTTTATCTTACGAAACAAAACATAAAAGTAAAAGTAAAACATAACAATAAAGTTTAATATTTATTTTTTTATTTAATCAAATTACCAACATTTTATTTTATTTCTTATTATTGTTTTTTTTTTAGGAAGTTGAGGATGAAGATAGACAATGGAATGAAAAACCTGATGACGAAGATGAGTTTGATGTGCCATATTCATTTGTATCAAAAAATCAAGTACTGTCAGAAAATGACGAAGACATTACTTTGCCTAAAACTGTAAGTTTACTCAAAATTAATTTGACTACTCTGAGTAATATATTTTACTTAAGGTCCCCACACACTACAGCGGTGGCAGTAAAATATTTTTGGTGTGACGGTAAATTGTGCCAATGCTAATTTTAACCCCACCGCTGCCGTATGTGGTGACCCTTAAGGTAAATAAATTGAATTTATTAAAATATCATAAAAACAAATTATTTCATCGTAGTAGATTATTTTATAGTTATCACATTTATTAAATATAAATTAATCAATGGATGTATAATTAAAAAGCAGTTATATGTTAAATTGGTTTTAATTTTTAGGTGTATAAATATAAAATATATTAACAATTTAGTATTGGCCTTTAGGCAGCTATTTGGCTTAATTTCTACAACACTAATAAGAAGTCTTTCTTTTTTAAACTATATAATATATTTATTGAAAATAATTTTGAAAGTTGTGATAGTGGTCTAAATTTATAATAAGTAACCCTATTTAATTTAACTCTTGTACCTTTATGGTATTCTACCTCATAGGTAGAGAATAAAGTCAAAAAAGTCCAGTAACTTGAACCTATACTATATAGTATAAAATCACCTATACATAGTAATTGTATATAGATATTGTACTTGGGTGTTCATGGACTTTTCGTTGTATATGTTACGAGCAAAGTATACAATTGGGCTATATAGATAATGGATGATATACGTGCAATATGTTATAATGAATAATGACATATATTTATATTTTAGAAAATATAATTATTTTTTCCATTTTTATTATCGCTTATTGTTGCATGTACTGCTTCCGTGGCATTTTGATGTACATAGTCACTGCTGCTTTGCACTTTCACTTTCACTTTCGCGTTGTACATTTTTGTACATACATACATCGTTCATAGCCCTGACCACCCCTATCGTGCTGTCTCTCGTAGTTAAATTTACAAATTGGTTTCTACTGTATAAAGTTGAGAGACGGCCTCGGTCTTTAGTCCCGATTTCGTACATTTTATTGTTAACTGTAAAGACAGAATAAATACATTTTTATAATTTTATCTGGAATATTAATAATAATATTAGTAAAATATTTGTAAATACCCGGAAGAATATATCCAATAATCTTTCTAAAATCACTACGGGCCCTATCAACATTTGGAATTCTAACCGTTATTGACTGACCAAGTTCGCTGGGATGAAAACAATTCTCAGAAGCTCACTTCATTTTTATGGTTTGAAATTTTTAAGTGATTCGATTCTATTTACACAATTAGCTTTTATTCTTAAGAGGAAGCTATACCCCTTTTTGCTATGTTATACATTTAAAGGTACAGCTAAAATAAAAATAATACATTGATTAATTTTATTTACATAATTATTACACAAAAATTAAAACTAAAATTCTAATTAAACAATATTATTATTTTATAGGTAGTTAGGTACATTCTTAGTTTTAGTGGAAATAGAATTCAGAGCTGCTTTGAGGTCTTCTTCAGTTTTTAAATTACTTATTATATTGGCAGAAGTGTACTTTACAATCCAATTTCAGCTTTTGTACCAAACATAGCTTTGTAAAGTGAAGATTTTATTCTTGAATGCAATGAATGGTTTTTCATAAACTGAATAAATTTTATCTCTTCACTCCAATTTTTAGTATGGTTGTCTTGCAACGAAGTAGCAATGTCCAATGGCGTAGCCAGGATTTTTCTTCAGGGGACTGATCAATTTTTATACAGCAGTGGCTTATTTATGTTCTTCTATAAGTATGATATGCAGATGCCAAAGTTTTATTTTAGATTTTGGTTCCTATAGGCTATAACCCTTATCATATATTGATTTAATAATACATAATTTTCAAATTATCTTTTTTTTTCGTGGGGGGGGGGGTGGCAGCTCCTCAGCCTACACACTGCCTACACCATTGAGCAAGGATAATTTCAATGTCCTGGTTAGCTCGTTCGACTAAACCTTAGCTCTGTGAGTGACGAGGTTTACCATTTGTGATCTTTGTGGCGATTGTGACATTGCACGATAAACACTACAACTTCATATAATATAACTTATAATATGTGGACAGCCCCATTGAAAGAAAGCCGATAAGAACAAACAAACAGATAATAATTTGACTTTATTTTGACCATGCTTTACGATTAAATATCATATTGCACGTATATCATCCGTTATCTATGTTGCCCAAATTGTATACTTTTCCCGTAACATAAACATATATATAGAGAAGGGTAGTTAAATAACAATATCAGACTTAAAATTAAGTAATAGCTATACTATATTTGCTATTAAATAATAAATCATGTATTCATATGCTGGGGGTTGAATACAAATTAAATGAATACATTTAATAGTAGACTAATTTAATGGAAGTATTTTATTATATTTGATTTATTTATTCAAGGATGAAATCAATGATGGCGGAAGCGACAAAGAAGATCAAAGATGGAACAATTCATCAGATGATGATAATGATGATGATGGTGGTGCTGAATACAATTGGGAAGGATTAAATGAACAAAAGAAATCTGAGAAACAAACCAAAGGTATTTAAAGAAAACATTAAGTTAGTATTGATTTACTAGTGAATAAAAAGTTGATTAATAAGTCAAATCACAATTAGATAACGAAAAACGAGAATATAACTTTAAAAAATCAGATGACATTAGAGCCGTTAAATGATTCAAATTCAAACTCGAAATACACACGAGGTATGTTTTAATAATTTTAGTTCACACAGCCACATTTTTATGTGTATATTTAAGAATCTATTGTACTGGAAAAGTGAAACATTAGTAAAATACGAATAGAACTCATGAATAAGATAAGTTTAGCCGATGAGTCATTCGTGATAATATGTAGAGTGTTTAGAAGGTATATGAATTGCGAACTACTCATAAATATAATAAATATACAAAATGCAAATGCCAAATACAACCAAAATATTTATTATCATCAGGTTTGGGTTATTTGGCATTTTTTTCAAATTTATTTAAACGGCACCTCGTTATTATTGGCCGAGATTTCTTTTCTATTTTATTTTGTTTTATTTTATTAAAATTGATTTTGAATTCCATCTATGAAATCCCCGTGGTTGTTTTTTTTTTTAATTTACAGTCTTGTTCACTCAATGTGGAAAAAGGGGTGTTTAGGTTTGTATCGGCCCGGTATTGGGGCATGTCAAGACGCAAAACTGATGCACGTGTACTGAAGCGACAGAAGGTGAGATAAAATAAAAAAAAAAAATGGAATGCACTAGAAAAGTTAAATGAAAACCTAACAATTCTAAGTACAAATGTTGGTCTCATATTAGTTTAACACAGTAAAAAATATTTTACCATTTAGGTATATAAAGTAAAATTTTAAAAAGCCACTTAAAAACTTTCAAATAGTCAATAAACTAGTAGTTTGTTATTTTTAGTGCTGTAAGATTGATTTTTTTATAATAATTCCTGAATAAATCCGTAATCTCCTCATAAGTAATGTGAATAGAATGGAGTATAAAATATCAACTAACTTAAATAGGCTTTAGTACAATGCACCTTGTTGTAAAAATATGCAGAAAATCAATGGGGTTTTTTTAAATACTGATATTGATGACCCCTTAATATTTTAGTCATTTTGATCGAATATTTTATTATAATTGATTACATCTTAATTTTGTTAGTTCAATTAATTTATACATGACAAAAAACTGTAAAATTGAATTTTTTATAACTTTTTAAGCCAAGTAAGTATAGTGAATAATTAACACACTCAAAAATAACTAATTAAAGACTTCCAAAATATACTGTAAATTAAAATTATTCAATAACCAGTTATTTAATGATAAGTGATAACTATACCAACAAATTTAAAAAAATATATAATCACAAAATAGAATTTAATATTACAATATGATGGTGTTTGAGTTAGTCAGTTTTTTTGTTCGAGTTATTGATGGTTGTATTTTAGTTTAATTACTCTTAAAATAAAATGCATTATGATATTTATTTTAAAAGAAGTATTTGATATTAAAATTCAATAAAGGATTATAGAAACTAAAATGTATCAATATGTACTTCTTACTATTAGAAATATAGTAGCTATTGAATTTAAAATGCATTAATCAGATGTCAATTTCATAATACTATTTAGACATAATTTAGACATGTAATCATATTTTAATAAATAGTACATTTTATGATTAATGTATTACTGTTTATAAAACAACATTGGAAATATAAAGATATAAAATAAATTAAATAATAACAAACCTAACATAAAATCTCTTGTGCCTAAAATGTTTAACATGGAGTTGCAAAGAAAAGTTTGGAGGAGGATAAAATACAGTATATAAATGCTGCTGTATTTAATTAGTAGATTTCAATTTATGATCTTCTGTAAGTCATTGTTTACTATACCTGGAACTACAAAAAAATTTTAGAATGGTTGAAAAAGTTCAAAGTTGACTATTATTCTATTATTATTACATAATATTGCGTAATACCTAATATATTAAAACCTTTTTTTGTTTTCTAATAACACCATAATATATATTGTATAATTTATTTGTAATAGAAATTATCTGTATGGCTTTGCTTGAAGGTACTCCGGGTCTGGAATTGTTATTTAGGTTTATAATATTGTGATAAAAAATTGATTCTTTCTTACCTATATTTATTTTAGTCATCTTTATCTCGTGTATACATTCATCAGCATCCCCTATACGTATTATATATTTATATTTCTAAAGAATATTTAAAAATGCAATCTAAAGGATGTGAAATTATGTGATCATATGTAAAATAATGTTTATGATTTTAATCTTAAAATGTATTTGTTCATCATAGGTGGGTTATTATAAACAAAAATCACAAATAGTATTGGAAGAACAAAACTTATGTATTTTGTTTGACATAAATTAGATTAATTATTCATTCTTTCTCGCATCAAATTTATTTTACTCTCACAAATTTAAATTTTTTTAAGAATCCTTTTTCAACATTGATTTTGAAACTGTTTGAATTTTTTGGTTGTAACTATTATTAAAGAAGTTATGACAAAAAAACTTCAGAAACATTGGGTCTAAAGTGAAGTACATTTTCCAAAAATAAGTAAACTGTGTGTTTTGCACTTGCTTGCTGGGTTTTTTTTTTTTTTTTTTTGTTTCATACAACCACAATTAGATGAGCACAGACAAATGGGAATAAATCATAAGTAGATATATAAAATAAAATAGATATATACAGATCAGAGTCTATACAGATATAAATAAATAAAATATAATAAAGTCGGTACACTTTGCAAACCAAAATATATATTCCTTAATTTTTTATGAAAAACCACATAGAGTGAATCTCAAAATAATTTTAAAAAATGGTACATATTAGTATAATATTGGGAATTGAAATTCAAACCCTCATTTTACAAATGCACCAATCACCGAGTATTTTTATCATCACTTCTTTTATAATGATTTATGCAAAAAAATACAAACAGTTTCAAAATCAGCATTGAAAAAAAAAATTGAAATTTCTTGAAAGCGCGTAGTAAATACCACAATTTATTATTGTTAAAGTGAATAGATAAATATCCATTAAGAGTGAAGCAAATATTTGAAAGCTCGTTCCTAGAATTAGTGTTATCATTATTTAAATTTTTGGAATCTGTTGGATCTAACATACGTTAGGTAATGAGGATACCATTCCAAAGAAATACATATTTATTAAACAAAATAATAAGTACGATGCAATCGATATTGTATTATTAGAAGCATGTATGATATAAATTCATTCATGAGGCCTTTTTATTAAGTGTATAAAATATAATCGATATTTTTGAAAAATAATAGATTAATTTATTTGTGTAAGATATTTTAATATTTATAATATAAATAGTACTACATACCTAAGCTTATAATAGATGAGTTATCTATGATTTAATAGCTTAAAATGTACACAGAAGACATATTTCTGGTTAATTATAGGAGTAATCTAATTCTGGTCTTTTATCTAGGTAAAAATTTAATTTTAACAACTATTTTATGATACATTATCAATTTCAAAAAATTACACTTGTTAATATGATGTCCAAAATGTCATATTTATTCTCTTGTGTTTTCTTTTTAGACGTTTTTACTGTATGAGTAGTGGTGCCACTATTTAAAAATTTGACACTACCACTATTCTGTATATTTTTTAACTCTTACACATTGAACCTTAAATTTAAATTCTTAACATTATAACCTTTTGTGAGAAAGGGCATTGGAAATAATTTAAAAATTTTAATTTTAACCAAAATGTATATATGTTCTATAGAAACATCATAATATCAATACTTGTATGTTTTACTACGGTAAGAATTAAAACAATGACTCATTGATAGCTTAATTATACGAGTTTTATATAAAAAAACACCAATGAAGTGTTGGTTATTTGAATTGCCTTCTAAACACAGCTATTATTTTTATTGGATTTAATATGTTTTTATACTGTTACATATTTTATATGTGGAAATATTTAATACTAAAAATATTATTTATTTACTTGTTATTTCTAGTGGTTTAGTACCTTGTGTCTTTATGGTAAATGTGTGTTATTCTGTTATCGTAATATATTACATATTTATTTTATAGTTATCATTGTATGAATGTATGATATAAATTATTAAAATTGAAGTAAGATGTTTCTGTACCATCACATAAACGGCATTGTTCTTGCTGGTTATTTCTTTGGAATTTTAATCAGAAATAAACTAATATACAATTCCAATGCCCTCGAGTTATGCTCAGAAACCTGGTTGAACATAAAACAAAACTCCCCCGAGTTATTGTTTACTTACAGTAGTATAACAGACATACCACAAGTATGTAATTGTTGTTTTTATTTTGTAGGAACGTCAATCACAAGCGGCAAGACAGACTTCAAATGAATTGAACTCACAATACGCCATCTATTCTATTTTCCAAACTGTATCATTGAAAATCAATTTACATTAAGGATCCCTTCAAACATTCCTCTGCATTGCGTATGTTTTAATCCTATATATTATCATAGTTAATCAATATTCATATTTGTTAAAGCTGTGTGTGTGAATCGGTGAATATAGTCTTAGTAGCAAATTACCTTTCTGTACAAGGTGTTCCTCTAAATATCATCAGACTTTTTTGATTGGCCGCTAGTTCGGAATCTCTGTGATTAGATGAATGAAATCCTCATCACAGCTCCCGCCTCTCAACCAATCGAAAAAAAATGCTTAAAACCATCATGGTACTCCGTATAAACTATTTATGCTTAAGTTATAGAATAGTTGAATTTCCTCTTATAATGTTAGTATATTATATTGTGTTTATTTTTTTTTTATAGTACTTTATGTTGTACAATAATAACACTCATATAGTCGATATTATATAATTACACACATCACATATTATAACATAATAAAAGTTATACATTGTCTATTATGCGTACATAATACGCAATCATATTAAATGTTATATTAATATTATACCATAAACTAGTTCCTCTATATTCAGTGTACAAACACACTTACATTTTAACATAGGTTATACGCATATATTGTCGTATTTTTTTCTCTTTATATGGTGTACTTCCAATATAATTTATAAATTAAATTATGTAATTAGAAGAAAAATAATTGTATTTGTGTATTGGATGTACATAATTAATGTCTGTTAATTGTCCATAATGTGTTGTGAAGTTATGTTTTTGAATATGATATTATAAGTGTATGGTATACATAAACAAAATTATCCATGTTATAAGATTTTTATGAGAAAGTCTTTGAAATTGGAGGTTTTGATTCTTAAACTTGTGTATTGACCGTGACAGGATAATATTGTATAAAAAAAATTTTGGCGGAAATAGATAATTACTTAAAATTATTTTTTTTTTTTGTGTGTACCAATAAGTCTGTGCTCATTATTGTCGTATTATATATTTTACTCTAATTTTTTTCATCTACTACATTTAGATATTTAAATACTTAGGTATAATCCTATAGTTGTTTTGGTTCTGCATAATTGACAAATTGTAAAAATTTTGATTACAATTATTATGCATCATGCCATCAAACATATCGGGTAATTTATGTGTATTTATATTGTATAGCTTGCTTTAAAATTAAGATTTATATAATGTTTAAATAATTCACATTAACATATTATATTATGATTAAAATCAAAAGGGATTTTAATTTATATAATACAATACTATAGTTATTTATATTATATAATATATTAAAATAAACTACAAACTCTTTGAGTTTGTAGGTTATATGAATAAGACTTTTAGACAAAACTCATATTATTACTAAAATATATTAAATTTAACTAATTTAAGTTCATGTAACATCATTACACTTTTTGATTACACAATGTCTGACGATTTATTGGATAATATTTTGCTGCCTTTTCTTATCAGGAATTGTGAATTAGAATAGCTACTATTATTCATTATATGTTTAAATGTTTTGGTATTCATTAAATATAAATTTTGGTTAGATAACTGATATCTAGTTCTAGGCAATAATTGTTGTACTAAACTTCATGCCGTATTGTTGCAAATTTCTTTACATTTTATGATTTTCATTATTATTACTTTTATTATAACTTACTATTATTTTGATCATTTATATTTTATTGTAATCTAAAATTTTTAAATGTATTCCTTTAATTATATTTTATATGTATAAATATAATATACAATAGGTTAATTTTTAAGTATTTTTGCCCTTTTAAATGCTTCAAATTCTGATATTTCTAGTTATTAAATTAAAGACCATTTTAAAATATAACCAATTAAAAATCATTTCAAATGCTTAAATTTTTGTTTGTCATATAAGGAGTGTTTTGTGTTGTGGTGTGATTGAGAAGAGTAGTTACTGAATTATTGAACTTTATGTACTAATTTGGTTAGTTTATTTGAATGTTGTATTATAATTAATATGTATATGACTTTAGCAGGGGCGGAATGGCTCCAAAATTCTTACCGGGAAAACCAATATTTTCAAGCTACTAAATCTTATAGGGATCTTATTGTACTGATCATCACATATGTCTTCCTATTTTATTATTTCCTGTTTCATTGTACGCTATAAAAAAAAAAAAAAATTAATAATGGTTTATACCATTATATTACTTAAGGCTGCAATGATTTTTCTAGTAGAATATGTTCTTGACACCTAGTTTTTGGAACTTCTTATCTAAAAGTTATTAATTTCGTTTGAATTTAGCTTTGAAAAATTTACTAATCTAACGGTGTTAATGTTTCAAACAGTGTGCCACTCCGCCCCTAAACTTTAAAACCTAATAGTTAAACATAAACAGCATTTGAAAACAAATTCAGGATTTTGAATAAATTTATAGTTGAAGCATTAAAATTGGACAAGCATGCTAAATAAATTACTCTACAAGGTGATTCTTTTATCATAAAACACTAATTATTTCAAAAAGTATTAATGTTAGTCAAAATATTTTTTTACATAGTTTCAAGTTGTTTAAAAAATCATATTTTCAAATATTTTTTATTCTTATATTATTTTGAGTTTTTACTTTTTTGAATGACAACTAATAGTTTGATTTCATATTCCAAAGCAGAATATTTTTTACATAAAAATTGAATTTAGGACGAGTAGTTTATGAGTTATAAGTATTTAAAGTTTAGACAAGCGGAGTAGTGGACAAAAATTTTGCGGGGGAAGCCCGCACCACTCCACTCCTATCTGTACTTTAAATACTTATAACTCATAAGCTACTCACCCTAAATTCGATTTTTATGAATCAAAATACTTAGAAAAATATTCTGCTTTGGAATATGAAATAAAAACTTGTCATTTAAAAAAGTAAAAACTCAAAAGAATATGACTTTCTAAAATAATGAGTGTTTCATGATAAAAGAATCACTGTATACATGAAATAAATTTTAAATTTCACAAATTATTGTATTCTTAATAAAAACATTTATGTATGTAAGCCTTGTATTTTGTGTTTCTTTTTGATGTTCTGATGTACCTAATACATTTGTATAAATTTTTTATTATTTTTTATCTTCTTCGGCGGGACGTTATTTATACTCTTTTTTTTTATTATTATTGAATTGTTATACTCATGTAACTTATTCAGGAGATATTGATATCAGTTTCCATTATTTAATACTAATGAATTTGTACTTTGTTAGATAATAATTTATGTTTAAAATTAAGTATTCGTAAGAATAAACTACCTTTGTAGATTAGTGATTTAAGTTTTTTTTTTTATCAATATATATCTACATTTGAATGGATTATAATTTCTTGTGTATGAATTGCGTTAAACTTTTTATCCTACCCCCATTAACTAGCTCATGTATGTGCATATTGTTCTCAAGCAGCTCCATTTGTTTCCCCATGAAAATTCTCGTTAATTATTATCTATCTTTTGGTATGTATGAAAATTGAAATATGATGTAAATTAAAAACAATAGTTGTGTAACATTAAACAAAAAATGTTAATAAACGATACATTTATAATTTAATCTTTTATAAATTTATAATAATTAATAATTGCTACCACAAACGGCTACATTTCGGAAAACAAAACTAGTAAATTCAGCATTAGTGAAACTTGATGGAATCATTACTTATTTGCTCATTAAACAATATTAATAACTAAGGCTGGAATATTCTTTCACTTTTGGTGTTTTTGAATTAGAAATTATATTTTTATACTTATATAATTTTTGTATAAATTTAACAATTTATAAAGTAGGTTCTCGTATATTATTGGATAATAGTAATGAAATCCTAGGACCTAGACTATGAGTAACAGCTTGATGGTGGTCTAATCTGTTGGAACAATAAAATTAACTTTAGACAATACTGTTCAGCATGTGTTGTACTGTTGTAACACGTGTGCATTTATTTTCCATTACTTTAGTCAATTGTGTTTAATAGTTTAACATGATTAAAAATGCCAAAAGTAAATTGTTTGACGGTGAATCGTAATAATTGTTTTTCTAGATTAAAGAAAATCCAAAATATTTTAACAATCAGTTCTGCCATCTGCCTGTAAAACATTTTACAATTCTATAACATTTATATTATCATTTATACCAAAATAAATAAAAATAAATTTAGTGCATTATTTAGAATTATCAGGACATAAAAGTATTCTTTGGGTTTGTTTAGGGCATTAAAATCCCAGCCTTTTAAAAACTCAAAAAATAATTTTATTAAAACTCGGCCAATCATCAATTGCTTGTCTTAAGAAATTTGTATTCCACCAAAAACATATATGTAAAATGAGAGCCAAGTTCAATACTATAATATATGCCTTGGTTGTTGGCTTCAGCGACAAAAGAAGTGAGATCTAAATGGGTGCCAAGTTAGAATCAATATATTAGGCATATATTATAGTATTGAACTTGGCTCTCATTTTACATATATGTTTTTGGTGGGATATCATTACTTTTTGTATGTAAATTATTATAACCTAACCATGACATATTCTATAAATAAAGTTTATTACTATACAGGGTGTCCCGTGAGGATTTACTCATTGCGATATCTCCTGAAATAATGGAGATATCGTAATTATGTTTTTTTATTAAGACTCGCAGAGGTAAGCACTACAAATATTTTATTTTTTAATTAAATTAAATTTTTTAGTAAAAAAGTTAAAAAAATTATTTTTTTATTTTTGAAAAAATTGAAGATAGCTATTCTATAGAGTATATTTTTGTGAACATTTTGAGCTTTTAACATTTTATTTTCATTAATCTCATGATTTTTAATAATTTTTTTAGTTTATTAGTAAAACGTCAATAAACTGGTTTTTGTCCGGGCGGCGAGTCCCCCTCTACGGCTAATGAGTAAATCCTCACGGGACACCCTGTATACTATAATTCAGTTACTAACATTTAAAATATTTATTATAAAATATTTTCTGTTGTATACAGAGTATAAAATATAAAATTATTTTATCTCTTTGAGTATATTTTTAATTATCATAATTTTATTTACTATAATTTCTACTGGTGGTTGGGTAATTCATAATCGTAAGAAAAATTATTTAATTATTTTAATAGTAATTTTTTTAAAAATTTATATTAATTACATACATAGAAAAAAGTGTGTTGCTGCGCGAGGGTCGCCAATATCGACACATATTCGACTGGACGTATTTTTGGAGCGGCGATACGGGAGAGGTTAGTGGAGTTATATAAGTCAACATTATATTACATTACATTAAATTAGAGGCACTTAATTAATTAATTGAAAAATTAAATATAATAGATCAAATAATTGAAAAATTATAATAAAATCAATTGATTAAAAAACTAAAAAAATTTAAGTTTCTGATTTTTTCCTTTGTACTAACCTAACTACCTATCTGTATGCCAAATTTGAACTTTCTAGGTCATCTGGAACTGGGTTAGAATTTTGATCTGCAGTGAGTGATAAAAATGACGATTTTGGGACGTTAATATCTAAATAAGGGTTTTAGGTGTGTTTATGAAATTTGGAGGACATATGTATCTCGTAAGTCTGAATATATGAGCCAAATTTGACATGTTTATGTGGAATATATTTTGAATTATGAGTGGGTCAAAAGTGGCTCCAAATGGTTCGTGTAATATTACACACAGTGCTGCTCGCCATTTCTGTTAGCTAGAACTTGGCTCGACACGCTACCACATGTCTAGATAATTTAAAATATATTACTACTGGTCACAATTCATCCTATGTACAGGCATAAATACTATTATCATATAATAAACAGTAGTTATATAGACATGTCGACCATAGAGTATTACTCTGACCTACTCTGCTACCTGTCGGTGGCCTGGTTATTTTCATAGATACCATGGTCAAGCTCAACCAATGTATGGCACCAAAATGCCTATACATGACCTAGATTGGCACTTTATAATATTATATAAGTGTCTGTATACTTAGGGTTTATGTGTATATAATTTTTTTCTAATAACATTATGTTTATTTCTCAATACCTACTGAAATAAACATAAATTTGACATCAATATGATTATGGCATGACTATTTAGACACAAAAACAAGTAATAAATATAATTTACATGTAATTAAATAATTAGTGATACATTACAAACAAAATGTATAGGTATATTACAATTTGTATATTTACAATTAATAATTTTACTTTACCTCACTCGGTTTACATATAAGCATCTTCACGTTCTATGTTATTAAGATCGAGTAATAGTTAAAATATGTGTACAGTAATCCCTAGATATCCGTGGACGTGGAGGTTAGATTCCAGTATTCCACCAAAGTTGAGCGGATAACTAGACCAATATATAGCCCATAGTTTGTATAAAGGCGATAAAATGTATAGATTATTAAATAAAGGGTATTTTCCACTAACTGTGGATAATTCAAAACAGTGAATAACTGCATTTTAAATTATAATTTTTATTTTTTACACAATATTATAACATTTATTTTTAATTTTCAACAGTATTTCACAATTGAAACAATTTATACCAGTGTTGTAAAATATTCAATAATAATATTAATAAAATATCTTATCCTTTCTAAGTAATATAGTTTAAAACCCATAGTATTACAATTATTATTAATACAATTTCATATGTTCACATAATTAGTATTCATTTTTTCATTTTCATTATTCCTTTAGTCCTAAGGTATCGTACAATTAATGGTACGGATATAAGTGTTATTGAAATGCGTACTGGAGCAAAAGATTTATGAATGGCATATGCAATGATAAACTGACTCGCTCCAGCCACAATTTTAGTGTTCTCGTTTGCATTTGACAGACCCATCCACCCAATCCACTGTTGGACGTCAACACCATTACTAATGAAAAAATACACCGAACCTAATGATATCAATGAGATTCCAACGTGGAACACAATTAACACAGAACCGTATTCTTTAGCAGCAATTTTCAGTTTTTCACGTGGAGTCAACTCTGATGGTTTTACATGACAAAAACGAGTAAAGGAAATCCATGATGGATACTGTACTGATGGCTTAGTCCAACGGTTCAACTGTTGTGTTTGACTATGTTGTGGAATCGATACAAATCTGCAAGAGTGAAAATTACATTTAAAACCTCTAATGGCGGGACCGCTAATTTTCGGAAACGATGTTAAAACTTTCAACATAATTCAACCGTTTTGCTAGAATGTAACATTAAACTTCAAAGGATAACTGAAAATTAAATGGTTTTTAATATTATGAACAATCGAGAAACTAATTTTCCGATGTCGTGACGTCGTGTCAATTCTGAAATCTGAATTATTGTCCTGTTACTTGTTAGTTCACTTCAAAACGCATAGATTATCTATGCTTCAAGGTGTATGAATACACCTTAGATCATATACTATGGATGGAGCCACTGCATATTATTTTGAAGCCGATATTAGCGACGAGTCACCGAATTAGGTGATCGATATGCGCATGCGCGAAACAACTCGTTTAATATTAATATTATAACTGTCCCCATCCCAGCCGAGTCACTGAATTAGGTGTTCGATATGCGCATGCGCAACGCAACCTCTCGCATATTTATCAGCTGGTGATTATAATATTAATATTAAACGAGTTGTTTCGCGCATGCGCATATCGATCACCTAATTCGGTGACTCGTCGCTAATATCGGCTTCAACTTTTTGTATTGCTATAATACGCAGTGGCTCCATCCATAGTATATGATCTAAGGAATACACCTTGCTATGCTTAAAAGTGAGCAGTGCTGATAACAGTGATAATAACTTATCAGTACAGTGTTGTGGTTGTAGCACGGTTTAAGATATACTATTTACAAATTCATTTAATTGTATATTTGGTCTCATGTGTGTTGTCGATGTAAATCTAAGTATAAGTGTATAACTAAGGTGACCATACGTCCCGCTTTGGGCGGGACAGTACCGCTTTCGAGCTAAGTATCCCGCTGTCGGGCTGTCCCCAAAGAACTTAAAAATGTCCCGCTTTAAGAAAAGTCGACTTGTGGTAAGTATTTATTGATCACAAATCACAATCATACATTATTTATACTGTATAAGACGTATAGTATAACTACGTAATATATATAGTTATAGTAAAACTAGATGGCTTGCGTTGATGCCTGCACTGGAAAGAGTTTTGAAAATGTTTCAGCCATTAAAAAATTATTTTCTGAGCATTGATAAATGCCCTAATATACTGAAAGAATTTTTTGAAAATCCCAGCTCTGAATTATGGTTGTATTTTATGCACGCTCAATCAGCTACATTTCATCAAGCTGTATTAAAGATCGAGGGCCAAAACGTGTCTGCAATAGATGCCGCAAATGAAATTAATCAACTTCAAAATAATTGAAATCAAAAACAAAATTCATGCTATATTCCCCACGCCACCCGTAGTATAATGGTAAAATTACAAGAAACTGGTGATATAAATGAAGAAAACGTAAAAACTGCAGCGTCTAATTTTTATAAAACAAGCAAAGAATATTTGGAGCAGTGGTGTCAGTTCAACGAAGAAGTAAAAAAATTTGAATGGGCAAATCTGAGAAAGGTTCCCTCGTGGGAAGATGTACAAAAAGTGATGGACTTACTTATTGAACAGAAATTTATTATAAAAAAAAAAAAAAAAAAAAATAGTAGCAGTCAAGACACAGGAGTGTTTGAAGAGTTTTCACTAATTTCTAAGTATATAACAACTCAAAAAATATACGACTGGAACACCGGGAATATACCTACCTACTGAAAATCGTTGGGTGGAAGTATTTACGCACTTTAGTGCTAATGACCTCTCACACGTGAATTTTTCTATAATTATTGAATACATATTGTGTCTGCCAGGCAGTAATGCTCCAGTTGAAAGAGTGTTCTCTCTTATGAATAAAATATGGAGCAGCGAAAAAAGTCAGTTGGGAGTCGGTGTATTAAAAGCTATTCTTATCACAAAGGGTAATATCAACAAATCATGTCAAGAGTTCCATTCTTACATAAAAACCAAACAGGCTATTTTGAAGAAGATTTGTGGATCTGACAAATATAAATCAGCCGAATAATATACTCTATTATTTATTTTTACATTATTATTATTATTATTATTAATATATTAGTTCCGTTTTTCTGTTGCCATTTTTTATACAAATACTTTATGTTTTTTTTCCAATAAAAAAATTGTTATTTTTCGCAAAATGATGTGGTTTTCTTATTAAAATGTACAGGTGTCCCGCTTTGAAGAAAAAAAAATATGGTGACGTTATGTATAACTAATGTGTGTTAACAGTTAACACCGACGGGTATATCTATAACAAATTGTGATTCACACAATATGTCTTTTGTAATTAACAGATTTTGAATAGGTCATTAATATGGCTGAATGAATGGGAATATAACCTGAGCGACGGATTTATTACGATAAATGAATTTTTGACAAAAACAACTGCAGAAGGATTAAGAATAAGTTTAAAATCTACTATTGATTTAGTGTATTATTTGTTAAATGATTGCAATTTTTCCTATGTTTTAACTGGTAAATTGAATAATGACTGTCTTGAGGTAATATTTTTTCTGTATTATATAACTTTATTCAGAACAAATTAAAATTTAATTGTTAAATTATAGAAATTTTTTGGGATAATTAGGCAAGTGGCAGGCCCCAATGATCACCCAGCCACCCCAACTTTCCTACAACTGTATGTCTGTATAGAATATTATCTGTATACTCATTAGTAAAGGCTCCAAAAACCGGAAATTGTTCTGTATCCACTATCCACTGCCCACTGGTGAACAAATATACTATTTTTTTTAATCTCCAAAATTATAATATGTACTTTGTTATTTAAATAATATTTTTTTTAGAAAATATTCCTGTTATTACAGTCTGAGATTTAAAAGACATAATTCTAGATCCAGAAAATACTCCAGATAGAATTAAAAAAATAGAGTCACTAAAAAAGAAAATTGATACAATTGTAGAAGATGTTCATTATGATTGCGATGATATTTTTCTTGACAATGATTACACTGAATCAACCTCATTTGAATGTGTTATGTATTATTTAGCAGAGTACACACACATATATTTTCTGTTTGATTAATATTTTCTTTATTTAATTTTTAATATTTTTGTTTTTTTTTTTAAAATAGGTACATAGCAAAACGCATAATAAAAAATTCAAAGCGTGACGTTTGTATAAACAATTTAAAAAGTTTCAATACTGAATTCAGAAGTGAAGTATGCTTGGTAAACATGAAGTCCCGCGGATTTTTGATTAATCCTGATCAAAACTTGCACCAAATCCTAAAATTATTAGAAAGATGTTTTGCTCAGCATGCAAATTCTGAAAATGCATTTGAACAGACGTTTGAAGAATTTTTCAAAATTAATCATTTACAGTTGAAATTCCCTTGTACTGAGCATAAGTCTCAAGTTATGTGTGATATATTCACATACTACATAACTATGAGAATGCGTCAGTTCACATATATGGTTAACTAAGAAAATAAAAAGAGCAATAGAAATAAAAAAAATATATCAAAATTAACCGACAATTGATAGCTATAGTATTTTTTGAAAAAAATTTACATAAAATTGTATGCACCTCTGCATGATATTTTTCTTACTGCATTTTTTTTAATTACCTATCTATTTGGATTATTATTATATACTTTTAACATTATTAAAGATGTACAATTTAATGTCTAATTTTATATTGAATATTTGAAATTTGAATCTCTAGTAAATTGGTACTAGATAATACAAAAATAAGAATAATATGTATTACTCATTTACTCATGTAGCCAGGTGTAATTTAAATATCTCATAAGCCAATAAGCCATGTCGTGAAACGGTTTCAACTTTTTTCCACCATGAGCGCTACAGTTTAGTTCTAAGTGCATTTTCATGACTGATCGGGAAGGGCCATTTTTTTTTGATTAGTTGTGTAACCAGTATATCTTAAACCGTGGGTTGTAGCCACGATTAAAATTTAAAGGTGTAGGTACAAGGTTATTGCACATCAAGGTTAATATAAATCTATTTATAAGAGGATAACAACTGTTTTACGCGGGACAACTTTTATCTTTCTGTGTTTTTAGTAATGGCTCCTAAATTTCTGAACATATAGGGTAGAAAATTATCTATGCAACAGCGTGCCTATATTTTAGATAACATAAATACTATAAAAGTTATTTGCTTCTAGACATTTCGTTTTATTGTTTTTTTTTTTCATTTGCTTATAAAAAATGATTGGATAGTGCTATTAAAAAAACTGTTTCACAGATAAAGTTCTTCTTTACGTGGTGTGAAAATTTGGTAGTTCTACAACAAACATGGTGCGAGGAAAGTTGTCCCGCTCAAAACAGTTTTTGCTATGTTGTACATTTGTAAAACGGAGACAACACATGCGGGTATGACGTCCTCTTAACCTTGATTGCACATAGCCTATATTGTTATTAATTGTTATCCTATATTGTTAACCTGATATTCAAAGGAAGCAGTGCCGTAACTAGGCTACTTGAGGCCTGTGTGCAAACCAAAATATTGAGGCCCCTTATTATCTTTTTCAATACACAACTCAAAAACTTTTTTTGCAATTTTTAAAGTCAGCAGACAAAAAAACCGGTCGACAATTCTGCCGATTTTTTTGTATTCAGAAGGGCCAGTTCTATAGACCATAAAAAAATTAGGTTGTACAATAAATAAATTAACAATACAATTCAGCCTAATTGAAAATATAATTTATTGTGATTTAAATAGGTAAGTTGGGAATTTCAATCTTGAAGTGGTTGAAAAATTGCAATATTTTATGGATATGGCAGAGCTTGCAAACGTTATAATAACATTATGATTATTGATTATAACGTTTTATTTTTTACAAAAAACGATACATGTTTGTAAACGTAATTATAACGGAATGCGATAATCAAAAATAATTAAATACAGCATAACAAAACATATAAAACGGTTTTAAATTCTTAAACTACATAGCGCTAGCGTTTTAACTTTCAAAACGGTTTGAGTATAAACCGTTTTAACGCCATCATATAAACCTAGTAATTTACTAGGTTAAAAAATAAATAATAAATAATTTATATATTTTAATAATTTTATATTAGTTTAATATTAGTCTTTAGATCTTCTGAGGCCCTTCGATATATTATGGGGCCCGAGGCCTGTGTGTGGTACACACTCTGCACACCCGGTTTTTACGGCACTGTATAAAACGCAATATAGGTACACCCCAACACATACACAAAAAACAATAATTGTAAAATCGCAATACGCATTGGTCGCGTTCCGTTCTGAATCTAAAAATCTTATAGGTACCTACAAAAGTATAAAGCGAGTATATATATTGAAGAGTCTAAGTGAAATCAATACCCAAATTATGTGCCTCAACTTGAAAAAATATCTTATTCAAAAAAATTTCGAGATGTTCAACTGTACAAACATTAAAAAAACATATTAGCACAGAACGGCGTACAATAATGATGAATTAATAAAATTAGCCATAAATTGTCGACTTGTTTACGAGTTAATCTGTTTGATTCGAATTTTTGTTGACAAACTGTAATTCACGCCGTTCTGTGCTAATATTTTTTTTAATGTTTGTACAGTTGAACATCTCGAAATTTTTTTGAATAAGATATTTTTTCAAGTTGAGGCACATAATTTGGGTATTGATTTCACTTCTTTATTAAGCCCCAAATTCTATTTTTTCAACCGTGGCCCTTTTTGGCACAGAACTTTGAGAATGATTTCACATCTTTATTAACACCAAAGTTCTATCTCTTCTCCCAATCTCTTCAACTTACGCACAGAAAGCCTTTTTTACTTCTCCGAAGTAGTTTTTTTGATTATATATACGACAGTATTGAGTATAGTAATATAATGCAGATCGACATATAAATCCTAGTTAAAATATTATAATACAATTATTATAGTGTACCTCTGCGTAAGTATATACAGTTAGAGTCGGTATACCAATAATAGTCGTAATAATGGCATTTGGAAAAATGAACGGGCCCGAAATCCAGCTGATGCCGGCCGTCGATTAATATAATAATATGCTGGCTACTAATAAACGATGTTTGTTTAAAATCATCGTCGACGGCCCAGGAATAAATACCGAAATCGGCACATTTGCAACTCTGAGCTCATCTGAGTATATAATCTGACCTAACCTTACGCGGACAAAAAAAAAACCTGAACGAAAAAATGGCTGCATCGCATATCGAAGAAAAGGAAATGGAAACAACTATCATGCAAATCTTGGGAAAAATAATAAGCAACGTCGAGTACGAGATTATGGAAGAAGAACTTAAACGAATAGACGACATCGACCAAGAGCCTACCATCGGAGACCTGGAAGGACTTTTATCGTATGCGACGCGCTTCGCGGGGAACGACTACGTCCCGTCCAACGTCTTTCAACCGGTCGACAAATCTGACAAAATGGCAGAACCGGTTGAACCGATCGTTGAAGTGGTCGCGCCTCCGGTGCAGGAAGCCGCGAAAAAGGAGCTGGATGGCGAGGCGGTGGGCGCCACACCGGCCAGAGGACTGGAAGTCAGAAATAGTATCGGGATCTTGATTGGTTGGCTGGACCCGGGGGTCAAGGCAGAAACACGCGCAGCTCCGCGCAGTGCAACGGCGAGACTGGTGTCCTCTGCGTGGAGAGGCCTGACGAGAGCCGCACGCGTGTTGCGCTGTTGTTGTCCCCCGAAGTGAAACCGTCCAAAAGTTTCCCCCCTGGCCGAGGGCAGCGGACAAGACGAGGCGACGTGTGGGGTTTCGAGGTAATAGGTACGCGGCAGTGCACATTCAGGTGGTGACCGGCGGTAAGTCTCCGATACACGTTCTCCGGCCATCCTGCGGCAACGCGACGGGATCGCGGACGTTGCGAGCTCGAGGTCGCCGAGACACGCGAGACCCTCTGGCGGCGCGGCAGGCGCCCGGCTGCTTCGGTCCGGGAGCGACGACGACACGACGACGACGGAGGTTAGCGGTACCGGCGCGGACAACGACGCCGTCCCCGACACGGTACCTGCTCAGTGACGAACTCTGCAGTGCTGCGCGACTCGCGTGACGGCGGCGACGGAGACCTCAGAGCTCACGGCGGGTGAGTGACGGATGACTATGATTACAGGGTATAGCTAGGAACGCCACGGACGTCAGCAGCGCCGGGCTCGAGGAAACGAAACGTTTCGTCGGGTTCGACGGTGCGCGGCTCCGTGGCCATCGGCTGCGGCAGACGGAGACGCCAGGGCGAAAATCACGGAGACTATCAGGACAGCGGCGCGTCGTCGCGAAGCTGTCTGCAGATTTTCTCCCTTTTTCGCCCAGTGGTCCGATCCCTAGTCGCAACGCCGCCGATTCCGCAGCTGCACCGAGATCGTAGTCGCCAGCTCGCCTCTCCGAGCTTTGCAGGTCACCGTCGTTGCCGGCACAAGCAGTCGTCTTCAGCACCCGCAGTACCGTCAAGCAGCGCACGACATCGCGCACTAGCCTCTCGTCGCCAATCGTCGTCGCTCTCGCAGCCGTCGTGGCCGGGCTTCATCCGCTGCCATGGTCGTCTTGGCGGTCTCGAGCAAACTCGCCCGCGACTCTCGTCCACCCCGCAGGACAGCCCGTGAGAACGTTGTAGAGGTGACCAGTGGCCATATACCAGTTACCAATACATCATCAGCACCACCAACTCGCCACCACGTACCCCCCCACATCGCGTCGTCTTGACCGATGCCTTTTTTTTTTGTATTTAAATTTTCTTTACTTATATCGAATAATATTCACTTTACAAATTTCGGCTTTTTCTTTTTTGTTCTAACTTTTTTTTGAACATACAAAATTGTATAATAATATAACGGCAACCGTTTCCAAAATTGTTTCCGTTTTTGAAATTATATTCAAAATTAAAAAATGTTATATTGTTTTTGTTCGATAATTAAAAATAAATTTGTGAACACAAAAAACTATTGTTGCTTTTTTCGTATTGTCGAGTGTGTAAGTCAATTTTTACAGTATAATAAAATATTGACTTTAGTTGTAATAATATTCTAAACTGAACAAATCTTGTAACAGATATCTATTACTGTACTCAGTGCCGTAACTAGGCTACTTGAGGCCTGTGTGCAAAACCAAAATATTGAGGCCCCTTATTATCTTTTTCAATACACACCTCAAAAACTTTTTTTGCAATTTTTAAAGTCAGCAGACAAAAATTCTGGCTTAAACAAAAAAAAATGTTTAATTTAAAATAATCTATAATTTTAAAACAATTTCTCAAGGCTATAACTAACTCAAAAAAGTAAAAATTGTCCAAAATGTAATTTATTGAAAATATTAATATAAATATTTGGTGAAAACTTCAATGGTCTACGGTTATTAGTTTTCGAGTTACACCAAAAAATAAAATTTTTAGTTTTAGGTAAAAATTACAATTTTTTTTTTTTTATTGATACTTTTTAATATCTAAAACTAAAAATTTCGGTTTCGATATCCAAAAGGTACCAACTAGATTCACTTTTCTAACAGAAAAAATGCTGATCTCGAAATTCGGAATATTTTTACTACCCATTGTTGATGACCGACAGAAATGAAAAAAATTATACACATCTTGTAAAATCAATACATTTGTTCGTTCCTCTCAATTGGTTTGAAACATTGGTTTCGTTTCCAAATCAATAATAAATAATTTATATATTTTAATAATTTTATATTAGTTTAATATTAGTATTTGGATCTTTTGAGGCCCTTCGATATATTATGAGGCCCGAGGCCTGTGTGCGGTGCACACTTTGCACACCCGGTTTTTACGGCACTGAAAGGAAGTCATATTAACTTAACTAGTTAATTATTTTTGTTTTTAACTTATTAACTTATTCAGTTAAAATATGTATTGTTATAACTTAACTTTTTAAAGTTAATTATCATTGTCACGCAGATAATTTGATTTTCTTGTCGTGTCAATGTGTCATGCGTAATCAACTAGACAATACTGATTCGTTGACACTTTTTCGATTTTGGTAACCTACCGGACCGATGATAATAAGGTGTTCTAAACTTAAAACTTCTAAACTTCTAAATGTATGTTTAGAAACCTAAAAAGGTAGGTATGAATAAATGTAACATTAGATAGTTATATTGTTTATTGTTTTAAATTAGCACAGAGTACAATAACGGAATCGATATTTCCCACCATCTGCTGAAGTACGATTACTAATTAAAAAACCACCATAATATCAATATCGCATAATAACATAATATTTAATATTTAGGTATATTATTATTTTAGCAATGTACAGTTTTACTTTTATATAAGTAATAAATTATTTTGGTACTCGTAACTAATACTAATTATCTACAATTTATTTAACTAAAACTTATCTAATATTATTAACCCTCAATGCAGTGGCGCCGAACCTTTTTTAAACCTTGTTTAAGGGCACCCACCTACCTACCTTTTATACATAAAAGCAGTCACTCATGACCCACCCACCCCCCCATCAACTAAAAATGTTCTGGGGTATTTACCCCACTTGCCATATGTGTTCGGCGCCACTGCCTCAATGTATTAATTGGGCGCCCGGGAATTGAGCCTCATTTTAACTACCTGTTTCGTATAAAATATTTGTTTACATTTTACTACCCGGAGATTGGGCCACAAAATAAATCTATATTTTTAAAGTGTACCCGGAGATTGGGCCATAAAAGTATAGCACACAAATATACTATTAATACGAATATATAATGTTTATTAACTAATTATTATTGTTTTCACATATAAAAATACAATTCGTAAAATAATTAATATTTTTTTTAAATACTTCCATACAGATTTAACTAATTTAATATACAACAAGGTCCATAAAATCAGTCAAAAATGAAATATTTTTTTATAAAGAATGCTAATACTCATTTTACAAATATAATATAAGGACCATAAAGTTAGTCAAAAAATAAATAATATGAAAAAACATTTTCTAATAGGTACATAAAAATATAATACAAGACATTTAGATCTATAAAGTCAGTCCAACAATAAATAATAAGAAATAATTTTTATAAATAATGCCAATACTCATTTTACAAATATAAATAAATAAATAAATATAAATAATTTTTTTCTAATATAATATTTAAAAAAGGTGGGCAAGTGGGTGTCGCTCTGCTGTACAGTAGGTTACAAGTGGGTCACTGTTTAATGGATGGTATTAAATTTGAATTCAATGATATAATATCATTGTATAAGAAAAACGATTCTGAGCGAAGAAGGTATGTCAGTCTAGGTTTAAGACATATTATATACATATCTATGGTATTAAAAAAAAAATTGACCTATAATAAATTCCAAATTAATCATATCACAATATCCACTAGGTACTTATAACACGTTATACATCAACAAAAACCGTGATACTATCATAGATATATAATAGTACACTTTAGAAGTTTCAAGTACCCACGAATAATATTATTCAATCACAACAAAATAACTAAAATAGTTATTCTAGGTTTTTTAATATGTAATTTCGTCCAAATTTGAATTTAAAATGTCTGTAAAAAATAAGTGTGTTCATATATTTTTTAGATTTTTTGGTTATAGTATGAACTGTTTATGAGAACCTTTGTGTTGAATTTGTAATCCTTAGCTATAAAAACTGAACATTTTATAATTATTATTAATTACAATGATTGATAATTTTCGAGATTTTGATAAATTTTGTCAAAATTTGATCATAAAATGGTTATAAAAAAAAACTGTGCCTATGTATTTTTAATATTTTTCAACTGCTATTGTAACAATATATCAGGAGCCTTGTATTAAATTTTTACACTTTTTGGCCCAACAGATAAAACTTTATTGATATTTATAGAAAAAAAAACTAAAAAAAATTGAAAGCTGTAAATGTCCATAAACAGCTCAAAAAGAGTCAAAATATTTTCAAAATTGTATGGTGTATAGAAAATGCTAATTTAAACATTCAGTGAAATGTTCATGACGTATCTACAGTTGTTCGTTTTTGAATTGCAACAAAATAAGGAAATCGCTACATGAGTAATCGAGTGAAAATCCAATGTTGTAAAAATTTGAATTTCAAACGCTCATAAAAATTTAATTTGACTGTCCGGTAGAGATTTTTTTATTGATAAAGGTAGAAAAACTTATGAGTAATCTTGTATTAAATTTTCGGACGCACCGTAGCTCCGCATGAATAAAAATATTTTGTGAATCCGTAACTCCGCATGCACCGTATCTCCGCACGGTCGAAAACACGAACGCACCGTATCTCCGCACGGTCGAAAAAACGAACGCACCGTTACTCCGCATTCTAAAAATATTTCAAACACCAAAAGTCCACATATCATAAAACTGATATAATATAAAATTGATAACATATTATTATAGGTAATAACTTATAACCAATATATTTATTTCCCCTAGTATCCAACGTTTACGGGACGAATTCATATTTTTAACACCAAAAGTTCCCATGCCTATATCGGTGTAAAACCATGTTGAAATTAAACTATTATAACTGCAAAGCAATATCTTATCATTATTGTGTACCGATTAATTTCTCGTGTCTTTGTAACTCAACGAATTGACAGTGATCACTGATCAATTGTCTATCAGGTTTAGATTACAAATTTATTTTATAAAGTTTTACTTTTACATTAAAAAATGGCAAGTGAAATAAGTTTTATATACAGTCAACGAAAAAATGTGCTGTTACTGAAAAATAATTATAAATATTCCAAGTATACAGAACTAAAATCAGGCGAAACTGGATGGAAATGCATACAAAAAACATGTAAAGCAAAATTATACACAATCGGAGTTGATAATAATTTTTCGAGAGAAGCAGGTACACATGAACACGAAAATATCGAGACCAATATTATTGTTCGACAAACAATTAGTAATGGTATAAAACGAAAGGGACTTGATTATATTACTGATCGTCCCTCCAAGTTAATAAAACTTGAAATAGCTTCTAATGTAGTAGCAGCGTCAACTTTAACATGTAAAGACACAAAATTAATAAGAGATAGCATTTCTCGTGAACGCATACGAAATTTACCGAAGCTTCCAAAATCAATTTCTGAAGTACATGAATATATAAATAACACTAAGCCGAAAACAGTTAAAGACGAATATTTTATTATAACAAATGACCCATTAGATCATATAATTATATTTTCATGCGATTCAAATTTAAATTTTATGTGTGATTCTCAGACCTTATATGTTGACGGTACATTTAAATACTGTACGAAATTTTTCCATCAATTATTTAGTATTCATGCATATCGCAATGGAGTATTTGTACCAGTTGTGTTCTGTTTGCTTTCAAATAAAAATAAAGATACATATCTAGCTATTTGGGAAATACTTCAAGAAAAATGCTCATCATTAAACAAATGTTTGCAGCCAACAACATTAGTGATCGATTTTGAAACAGCAATTCATTCAAGTGTGAAAGATATATTTCCTAATATAAATATAATTGGATGCCGTTTTCATCTTAGTCAATCATGGTACGTATAGATAATATATTTGTAGGTATAACTTATACTTATTAATTATTTTTAATTTGTTAATAGGTGGAGACGAATACAAGCAGTTGGTCTTGTTCAAGAATATAAAAACAACGAATCCAACATAGGAAAATGGCAAGTAAACAAAAAAATAATATACAATTTATAAATAAAAAAATCGAATTATATAATAACAACCAAATAGATAGATATAGTTTTGTAAAAAGTTTGGCTTCGTTTAATAATATTTTATTTTAATTTATTTTACCTATTTTTTTGTATGCATTAATTATTATTAATTTTATATTTTATAATTACCTAGTATTACCTGCAGTCTAATATTGTTTTTATTTAACTTTAATAACATGTATTGTATTTTGTATTTAAACATTAAAAAAAATTATGTGCGGAGTTACAGTGTTAAAAAAAAATATTTTATGCGGAGTTAGGGTGTTATAAAAAAACTTCGTATGCGGAGTTAAGGTGATATATTTCAAAATGGCCACGATGCATGCGGAGTTACGGCGCACCGAAATTTTCAAATCTTAGATTTAAAAAGAAAAAATTTTACGAATTCTTAACTCAAAATAATTTGCTAATTTTCGTGATTTTTCCATATTTTGTCAATTTTTGAACTTTAAATGCTTATAAAAAAAAATTGTGACTAAGGATTTTTAATATTTTTCATCTGCCTTTGAAACAACATATTAGGAGCCTTCTATTAAATTTTCAAGCTTTCGCAACCAATAAATAAAATTTTTTTGATATTTTTAGAAAAAAAACTAAAAAAAAATGGAAAATGAAAATGTCCCTAAACAGTTCAAAATAAATCAAAATATTTTGAAAATGTTATCGTGTATAGAAAATGCAAATATAAACAACCAGTGAAAATTTCATATATATACGTTCATTTGTTTTAGAGTTACACCAATAACCAAAATCGATTTTTTGGAAAACCAATTTTGCGTAAAAATTCCCGTTTTTCCTTAATTTTTATGTTGTTTTTTCCCGGCGCTTGTGAAAACTACTGGGAAATTTATACTTTTGACCCCCCAAGGTACCAACTAGATTCACTTTCCTACCAGAAAAGCTACTGATGAAGAAAATCCAAGCACTTTTACTGTCCTAAAACGTGATGACAGACACAAAAATATAAATAAAAATATAAAAAAAAACATACATCATTGTAAAACCAATACATTCATCGCTCCGCTCAGAATCTAAAATATAATTATTTTTTTTTAAATAACAAGATACAGATTATACATATTCAAATCGGGTTTTTCCCCTTCTTCATATTTTTTAATTTCATTAAGAATACAATTTTGTCGAACTTAAGTTCGTTTTCTTGTTTTTATTGTTCCTATACTTTTAATCTTAATATAAACTTCTGATTGAAGTTACAATAAAACATTTAAAAAATTATGTAAATTTGGATGTGACATATAGAAATTATTTTTGAAATGTGAATGAAAAGACTCGACGGCATTTGTAGTTCGAGTTACAGTTTCAGAACGTAACGCCCACATATACGGAGGGAAAAGAGCATCGTCACTAATATGAGTGTCAAAAATATAATCAGAAAATGCTGTGAGTTTATTGTTTTGTGGCATCTCACTTATAAAATCTATTGCAAACAGGCGCCTACTTCTTCTGGATTTAAAAATGGTATTCCAAATATATTTCCTAGCCAGTTTCCTACATCTGAATTATTATCTTTGTATTCTTTACTTAGGCCAACTGCCTGAATTTGATAAGGCATACGCAGCCGCTTCGAGTAAAGTTTCGTGTGCGCTGCAGTATTAGGAATTGTATCAATTTATATAAAAAAATATGTGTATGCGAAACATAGACTAAACGCATTTACGCAGAATAATTTTTTCTATGATTTTAAGTAATCTTAGAGTAAACAAATAGTGCTCTGACATCCTCTTAAATATTATTTTATTACAATTTAAAATGTAATATAGTGGCCCAATCACCGGGTCTTCCTATTATAAATATAAAATTTTAGTGGCCCAATTACCGGGCCTACCTGTAATAAATATAAAATTTTGGTGGCCCAATTACCGTATACCTATGGAAAAAAAGGTGAATTGTGGCCCAATTCCCGGGCGCCCTATTAATTATGTTCCACAATTCCGCATAATGCTAAACCTGAATGTACCTATATTGCATACCCTAGACGCCGTGTTAAATCTCTGTGTAAATATTGAGTTGAGATGTATAAATAAGTTATTAAACTGTTAAATATTTAGGTCCGTAAACGTCGTTCGTTCGAAAAAATTCGTCAGGCGCATGCTTTGTTGCGCATAGTCCGCATAGAAGTTTATAATGTCCGAAAGCATCTAAGTTTTTTTTTTTTTTACTTTATTTGAAATATACAATCTGTACCTATGAGGCACAATAAGTACATGCGATGAGAGATACATACATATACAGTTAACATTAGTACAAATACTAACCTAGACATATATATTTACATGAATACACGGGTTGTGAGAAGCCATCCATCAATGACATTCACCTATGGGTATTTCTACTATTTTTTTTTTTTTTTTTTTGTTTTTCTTTGTTTTAATTGTTAAAAAGCATCTAAGTTAAAATAAAAACTTTAATGGATTTTCAATAAGGAACAAACAATGTTTTTAAGTTTTTATTATATATCACACATGCAGCAGCGGCTCATAAACTAAAAATACTGAGATATCATTAACGACTTAGGTACTACGAGTAGGTTACCCTCATTGATTATTATTAACAATAGGAAATTGCATTTTTACATCATCCAAGATAAGGAGAGACGAGAGAGCGTTATAAATTATAATAATTAATTTACTTTTCTTGTAACGAGCATTACATATAAGCTCGACTTTTTTCTGTAATTTGTTTTCCACTTCTCAGAATTGATTACAACGTCGCAACAAATGAAGCTCACGAATGAATATAAACACCCTTGATCCTTTATTCCTTTACTGTTTTTTTTTTTTTATATTAACATAAAGGCTTTAATTACACAGATTATTAGCCTGAAATTAGTACATTATACTATTTACAGCTTTTTATCAAGTTCTATTTTTTTAAAAAAATTTGAAAATGTTGACAGGAGTTCTGTTGACTGAGGGCTTCTTCTAGTGACCTTGGATTGTTGAGCAGGAAACGTGCGGTTGAGTATTTGGGGCAGACAATAATGATGTGTGCCATTGTAAGGGGAGTTTTACATGTGTCACACAAGGGGGGGTTTCCTTGGTTATCAGATATGAGTGCGTGATATGGGAATGGCCTATATTCTAGATCTGTTTATAACTATTTGTTCTCTCCTTGATGCGTTCTCTGGATATGCCCATTTGGATATAGATTTTTTTATGTTTCTGAGTTTGTTACTGGAGGGAATTGAATCCCAGTGATTTTGCCATGTTTTTATAATCCGTTTATGGGCTTCATTTATTAGGTCTTTACTCGGGATTTTATTTATGATGGTAGAGGTTGTGGATGTAACTGCTTCATTCGCCATTTTGTCGGCTTTTTCGTTCTCGGGGATACCTATGTGGGATGGGACCAACATAAACTTAATTTTGTTTTTCGATGAGGAGATAAGGTCTTTGGTAAGTTGGATTACTTCATTTTGAGGATGATGGTCTTGTAGTGAGATAAGGGCGCTGAGAGAGTCGCTTATTATAAGTGAATACTTATAGTCTGATTGTACGGCGAATTGGACTGCCATATATAACGCATAGGATTCCGCTGTGAAGATACTGGAGAATGAAGGAAGTCGAAAGGTTTTAGCTTGTGGGCCGTCCACTATTGCGAAACCTATTCCGTTAATACTTTTAGACGCATCTGTGTAAATAAGTGTGTAGTCGTGGTATAGGAATTCAACAGATTCGTAGAATAGGGCAACTATGGACGAGTTTGCAATTGTGTTTTTGTTATATTTAAAAGATCCGTATTAATATCCGGAGACCAAGTCCAAGGCGCTTGTATAGGAAAGAGGGACTTCTTGTTTACGTGTTTTATAAATGTTTTCTCGTTGATTGCGGCGGGTTTTTGAACGTTCGACCTTTGGCTAATTTTAAACTATATTTCATATAAATATTTTGTTCACGGGAAAAAACCATGTCCTTGTATGCTTATATAAATCGGGGTCTGCAAATATGTAAGAATTTTTTTTTTTTTTGGAGAGATTCTGGGGGGGGTCCAGAACCCTTGGACCCCCTCGTAAATTATTGATGCCAGATTTAAAAATAAAAAATACTGGACAGTACTATGAATAATTAAATTATGGTTGGGGGGGGGGGGGGTGAAACGGTGGCCATTGGGTACCTACCATCCCAGTATGTTAGAGCCTGATAAGTTTTATACAGTTTATTTTGTGAAAAAATGCTTTTTAAGAAACCATATAGCACAAATAATTTCACAATGTAAGAAAAAATAACTGGTTAAATAAAAATAATAAAATAATTTTCAACAATTAATAATATTCATTATTCAAACAATAAATTCTTATTATTTATTTAAATAAACATACACATTTTAATTTAGTAACATTATTAATAATACATTTAGAATTGTATAGACTTATACAGATAATTTAAAGATTAAAATGATCATAAATATTTTATTTGGTAAATGATTGAGTTATAGTTAAGACTCAAGAGTTAAGGAACTGTTAGCGATCTTTTTTTTTTGTACACTCGGGCAGCACTGGACGGCCGGCGGACAGTCTGTCTCCGCTGCCGTACTTCGTACATCGACTGTCATCGTTCTGTTTCGCCGATACCGCTGAGCACGACGCTTGTGCTCTCGGTCGAACCGCCGTTATCCGTCTGTACTTTTGTAGTTTTATAACCGTTTTACGCTTCGGCGACGTTTTGTTTGTTAATGTCTAATAAATCACAGTGATACTCTAATCCGTGTTATAATCTTTTAGTATTTGAATCCTGACACCCCCTTAAGCATATTTTTATAGCTTTCAGAACTTTCTTAACATTTTAGTAATAAATAACAATATGCTTAGGAAAACAGTTAAAATATAATTTTAAAACTTAACGGTAGGCCTATACCTCAGTCTTTAAAACTTGAAAACTATTAAACAATAAAATTATAAATACTTTGGGTAATGATGTTAGGAACCAGATTCCAAATTGTTTACCGAACGGTAAGTGATAGGAACGCATAGACCGGAAAAACTTATCTTAATATGTTGTCAGTCAATCAGTGGTTAAAAATATTTTTGTCTTGACATTTGAAAACACATTTTGAATATAATATATACAAATATTAAACAATAATGTATTCTATTTTTACGGGACATACTCACTTACGGGACATTTTTACGATATTGGATCTGTTACGGGGACACCGGGACACTGTCATGAATTACGGGACGTTCCCGTAAATACGGCCATACGGGACGTATGGCATCCCTATCGTAAATACGCCACTGGTCACAAACGTCGTCGGACCAAATCACAGTGACGCCTGTTAATCTTTTTCGACGTATATTTGTACGACGATAGCATATTCATAATTGCACATCAATAAAGTGATAATCTTTTAAACTCCAAAAAACCTAACTTGTAAATTTCTGTGTCACCTGCCACCACCACAACACACGTACGACCGAACTACTGCGGAGAACAGCACTGCCGTAGTCCCCGTCACAATAATGTCATTGTAATAATATCGTTACATATATGGCAGATGGCTATATATAAGCCAATTTAAAACCAGTGTCATAATAAATTTTTAAGTAAAATGTAAAATTTACCAACAAGCTTTAGCCTTTAGGTATTATTAATTAATCGGTTTTTTTATTTGTTGCATTTAAATTTATATTCAACAATTCAACTAACAAATTTACCTGAAATATTTAAATCATTTTAAAAAGGGATTGTACATATTTATTATTTTATTTTTATATGTATATTTATAATATATTTAATTTATTTTAGTTTTCAATGACTGTTTTCATTTTCACAAGAGATATAGAATGGTTCTAAATTCTAAAAAATAATACATTTTTAAAATTGTATTTAGATAAAAATAATAGTAAAGAACTGAAACTTTACAATAATTTTCTGCGCTTTTTCATTAGTTAAAATTACTTGTTACTTTATCAAAATCAATGGTTTGAGCTATATGTTGCTTTCTATGCTCAATATGGCCAAATTTGATAGCCGGTATTCAGGCATAGACCATAGTTAAGCTAACACTTCTTTGTGCCAATTTTTTTCCGGACTCATTTTCTTGAAAAACGTTATCACATTATTAACCTGGTTGACGAAGCCCTATTTCAAAAAGAGTTCTGATCACAGATATATAAAAATACATTTAGTTTAATTTTTATATATCTGTGGTTCTGATTAGTTAGGTTCTTGAGGTGTTAATATAGTAGACGGTAAGTAGTAGAAGGGGTAAGAAAAACTATAAATAGAAAAATTTTCAATAAACAACAGTATCACAGTACATTTTACATTCTGAGTGGAACGATGAATGTATTGATTTTACAATGATGTGTTTTTTTTTTTATTTTTATTTTTTTTTTTTTTTGTGTCTGTCATCACGGTTTAGGGCAATAAAACTGCTTCGATTTTCTTCAACAGTATCTTGTTCGATGGGAAAATGAATTTAGTTGCTGCATTCAGGAGGTCAAATTTTAAATTTCCTTATAGTTTTCAAAAGCGACGAGAAAAACAACATAAAAATTAAGGAAAAACGGGAATTTTTATGCAAAATCGGTTTTTTACAAAACTGATTTTGGTTTTTGGTTTAACTCTTAAAAAAATGAACTTATATACATGCATTTTTCACTGGTAGTTTATATTTGCATTTTCTATAAAATTTTCAAAACTTTTTAGGAACATTTTAAGTTTTCAATTTTATTAGTCTTTTTTCTATGAATACAGTGTATAAATACTATAATACTATAATACTAATACTATGTTACAGTAGCAGTTTAAAAATATTAAAAATCCTTAGTCACAATTTTTTTTTATAAGCATTTAAAGTTCAAATCTTGACAAAATACGGAAAAATCACGAAAATTAGCAAATTATTTTGAGTTGAAAATTCATAAATATTTTTATTTTGAAATCTAAGCTTTGAAAATGTAATACAAGATTACTCATTAGTTTATCTACCTTAAGCAAAAAAAATTGTCTGCAAGCAAATCAAATTAAATTTTTCTGAGCGTTTAAAGCTCATAATTTTACAATATTGGATATTCACTCGATTTCTGATATAGTGGTTTTGTTATTTTATTGTTATTCAAAAGCAAATGATTGTAAATACATGAAAATTTTACTGAATGTTTATATTTTCATTTTCTATACACCAAAAAAATTTGAAAAGATATTGACTCTTTTTGAGCTGTTTACGGACATTGTCAGTTTTCAATTTTCTTAGTTTTTTTTCCATAAATATCAATTAAGTTTTGTTGGGTAAAAAAGCGTTTTCAATGTTATTATTCTTTTTTCTATGAATACAGTGTATAAATACTATAATACTATAATACTAATACTATGTTACAGTAGCAGTTGAAAAATATTAAAATTCATAGTCACAATTTTTTTTATAAGCATTTAAAGTTCAAATTTTTACAACATTTATCATACTTAAAATTTAATAATTATTTAATACTTAAAAATGTATAAAATGTTCAACTTTTATAGCTAAGGATTAAAAATTTAAAACAAGGTTCCACGTAAATAGGTTATATATAAATTAAATCAAATATACTTAGTAATATCATAGGCTGACTGACCTTTTTAGCTCAGAATCGTTTTTCTTATACTATGATATTATATCATGTGTCTGTGTACACGATAAGTAGTCGAAGTAATGCTTCGAATTTCCACTTCAGTATCTTGTTCGATTGGAAAGTGAATATTGTTGGGTGCATTGGGAAGGTCAAAATTTAAAATTCCCAAGAATTTTCAAAAGCGCCAAGAAATACAAAAGAAAAATTAAGGAGAAACGGGAATTTTTACGCAAAATCGATTTTGGTTTTTGGTGTAACTTTAAAACAAATGACCGTATAGATACATGAAATTTTCACTGGTTGTTTATATTTCCATTTTATATACATGATAAAATTTAACTTAACAGTTAACAGACTAACTTTAAGATTCGGAGCGGCTAAGCTTTTTTAGTTTACATCGAGTCACAGAATAATACAAATCGTAGTACCAAAATATTAGGTACCTACTTATATTATGTCAATAATAATAATAATGGTCTTTAGAAAAATTAAAGTGCTCGAAAATTGAATGCTGCGGGCCGATGAATGATGAACGTACTATCTGGCTGTATAATAATGTATAGGTACACGTCGTCACCTGTGAGATTTTCGAATTGATCGCTTTGTGTTGGAAAACTTGTATTTAGCTCATTAGCAATTCTCAATTAAAACTGACACATATATCTATACGTGATCAAAAATGGCTGTCAACAATAACAGCAACGAGGTACAGGCCGCATTACACGAAATTCTCGAAGTAATTGTAATCGGTATAATGGAATGCCTTTATGAAGATGAAAGCTACGACGAAAACCTCATACGAGTAGTTATATCTCTTAAGCACTATTTTGTAGGCGCTACTCAGTCTTCACGTCTGTATTTACATCATATTAATATACTGACACATGCTGTTCCACCTGCACCTTACAGAAGTGTAGACATGACGAGATAAGCTCAAACCCAAAAGGAAAACCCTCATATTCCGAAGCCACAGCGAACACTCCATCATTCGATCAACCTCTGCAAATCGTCACTAACTTCCTTAACGAGTTAAAATTATTCCTAAACCCACTCCTAGCCGCTCTAACATGCCTAATAAACAAAATCCTGCTCCTCATCACTCCCACTCCTAAATAATTAACACGCATCACACAAATAAGTAAATAAGAAAAAAAGTTTTTTCTTTTCTCTCTCTGTAATCGTTCATATTGTCAAATTGTTACACTTTAATACTTAGTTCTTACTATTTATACCATATATTGTGATAGAATTTTCAAACATTAAAAAATTTAATTTTACATACATAAGTTTAGATGATGACTGTCAGGAAAACTTTAAAAAAAATAAAAAAATAAAAATATTAATATACTTATACATTTATAATTATATTTGTATAGAAAAATTCTTGAACCTGTGTACATTTCATAATTTATAAATTATTATAATTTAATATTCTTTTATTATTGATCAGTTCATAATTTTTTTAAATAAAAAAATGATTATGTAGTTTGCCATTTCGAGGGACCACATTTAACTGGGAAAAAAACTGTGGGCCCACCCCTGCCATTACGTCAATTTATAATCAGGTTGAGTTTTTTAGTTGGTACCCAAAATTTAAACAGGCCAAATTTTGCTCCAAAAAAAAAGTTACGAAAAAATGTTAATAGCCAAACATTAAATTAATTTTTTTTATAACTTATTCAATTTATTATACTGTATAGTAGGGCTTTAGCCCCTGCCCAAATCACAAACGCTATTTGCGCCTATGGTCATTGGTTATGCATATCATAATATACATCTTCAAATAATAAATATACATTATACCTCCAAGAATATCATATTATACATTTATACGCATTATGTATTTTGTTTCGTTGCATTATTATTATTAATACAAAATGTTGTTGTTCTTAAATTCGTTGCTGGCGTAGGGCGTAGCGATAATATTATATTCTTGAAAATACTAAATGGCCGACTCATTTGTTACAATGATTTGTTCCACTATTTATCATTACTCATTATTATAGATGTTTGAAACCAACAATTTAAATGTAAGATGTTTCATATGCTCACGTGGACATATGCGCCTCATAAACTATTCAAGTGTAGTATATTATAGAAGTTATTACTTAATAAATATGAGCTTATTATTATGACAAATAATATCAAAACTTTCGACAAATCTTAAAAAGAACAATTAAAATAATTAATGTATACAGTATACTGTATACCTAATATTCACTACATAATAAATAAAAATGTATTAAAATAATTTTTAAATATCTTAAAAAATACTCTAAGTTGAAAAAATATTTTAAACAAATGTATATTTAATACACTCAAAGAAGTATTAGAATACTGTAACTCAATATTACTTTACAACACGTCAAAACCGATATACGTTCCTTTTGTAGTTCCTGTGCACACTACAAATTATGGACACATACTAGTTGCGGACGAATTATTCAGGTTAGGAATTATAATATAACAATTGCGGACACGAGCTTCGTTGTCATAATACTAATTGCGTACAGAGCTTTTTTTAATAAAAACTACGTTAGTTGTGGACACAAATATTTCCCTTCACCACTTTTTCAGAACTTATGACAATAGCTAAAAAAAAAATTGGTAGGTGGGGTTAAAAATATTAGTGTCTTGCAAAAGAGCAATCGTTATTTTTAAAATGTTGTTGAATTATAGATTGTTTTAATTTTGTGGAAAAAATTGTTTATAAAATATTTATAGATTATCGTCATTATTAATTATCGTCATAGTTTTTAAAACAGCCTGTATATATGATATTCTACTGATTTCCCCACGTGAATATTGGAACATTATCCGCAATTAGTATCTTATATTTGTGTCCGCAATTCGTATGTTACCTTTTTAGATTTCGTCCGCAACTCACATGGTTTTTGTCACTTTGTCCGCAATTCGGAAACACCGCAAATTATGGTAGAAATAGTCCTTTACACCGCATGATGAGGTTGGCCAATGAGAGCACCATTTATCAAGACTGGTAAAATTAGGCACTACTTCTTTATAATTCTAAATACTTACCATTATACTTATATAATTATTGTTATAATTCTCTTTTTTAAACCTATGTGTGCTATTTGTATTGATTATTTAAATTGTAAATTGTAAAATATATATTGTGAAAGTGTTGTATAGGGCTCCGCCTGTTAATAAATAATAAATAAATAAATAAATAAATAAATATAGGCTATAATATGATACAATTTTTACACTGCAGATAAAATAGGCACGCACTCGCTCGTCAATGTACGAACGGTTTGGTCTTTCGGCCTCCTGCACTGTGGTCGCAGCAAACGCAAGTCGACCCACGCCGGCACAGACATTTTACCGATCCGTCGACGGCCGTTTCGGTGGCGTTCCCGTCACCGCCCACCGTCGATGCCGCAGTCGGTCGACTGCAGTCCGTGGCCGTCCGTACCTTTTGCACGTTGGATATAACTTTGATATTCTCTTTCCTGGCCGGCAGCGTTTTCTTCAGCGAGAGCTGCCTCGAACGGTCTGTCTGCTGTTCTCGTAGACTGCCTGCACCGCCACCGCCGACGCTATTCGCGCTGCACCGGCTGCCAGGCGGTGCGGTGTCTGCGGCATGAGGAAAACGCCACAAGAATATGCCGCCGTCCGCGCTCGTGCTCACCACGAATCTACCATCCGGGCTCACCTTTACGTTGGTCACTACTCCCGCGTGACCCACCCCGACGTGTGTGGGCACCCCTTCGTTATACAGCCACACCTTCACCATCTGGTCTGAACTGCCGGTGACGATATACTTCCCTGTGAAAGCGGGATTATCGATTATTCTATTATATATAACGGCACACAATACTATATACACAGGTTACACATCAACAAATTATCCCAAGATGAACAATTAGTTATAATAGATATTACATTTAGATATTACAATTTGAATTAGATATAACAATTAGTCCCGGTATTTCAATATATATGTAACACGTAAGGTTAAGGCTGTCACTTAGAGCCAGTATTTCAATGGTGTTTTATTTAAGGCTTAAATAATAACCCAAAAACTATTATTAAAGTGAACCTAAAATGTAAACATGTACCTAGTTCAATTAATTTCAATTAATTTCAATTATCCACTTGGCTACATGAGCTTCAAAAAAACTACATATATTGTAGATTGTATAGCCGGCATGTTATCATTGTTATAGTAAACTAAAGTGATAATTTAGAATTTTTGAATTTCGATTTAATTTGTATACTTGAACTGCTTTGTTTCGTGATATAATAGTGTAACCCCATAACCATGGTGATTTTAATTTGTGAAAAAAATAACTTTTAATGAAGAAAACTGCTTACATGAATAGCGCTTGAAAAACGAGCCCCCCTTTTTTTATGTTGAAAATAATATTTACATTTTATTTTTAAAAAATGTAACTTACCAGTCTCATTATTTTTCTAGCTTAGTTTTTAAATTATTTCGGAAATCCTTCTACCGCAAAACTCAAAAACAAGTAAAATGGTAATGGAAATGACCAGCAACAGGTCTCGACTGAATTCAGGTAAGTAAGTAAAAAAATTGACGTTTTCTAATTTTTTTTTTCTTGTCTACCTAAATCACTATTTACATGAATGGTCAGCCCAGTTTGGAAGGTCGCAAGACACTACTTCTTCTTTAAAATTCAGAACACATAATTTGCTCTTGAAAAACGATTTTCCTCACTTTTCCTAGTTAAAACTAACATTTTCGGAATTTTTATTTTTGCAAAAATAACTTATCAGTCCCGTTAACTTTCTACCTTAGTTTTAAAAATCGCTCGGAAATCCTTATATCGTAAAATGTACAAACTAGTGAAATATAGGTAGGTATATATAACCAGAAAGAGTTCTCGCGCCAGCACCGTAGATAAAAATAAAATTAACATTTTTAGGATGAACTCGTTAACTATGCTCAGAGCGTTCCTTAAGATACCGAAGCTATACCGGGTGATTCTTTTATCAAACAACACTCATTATTTAAAAAAGTGTAAATTATTTTGAAGATATTTTTTTACATAGTTTCAAGTCTCTTATAAAACAACGTTTTTATTAAAAAATTATATTTTTAATTATTTTTTATCCTTATAATTTTTTAAGTTTTTTACTTTTTTGAATGACAACATAGGGTTTTAATTTTATATTCTAAAGTAGAATATTTTTCTTAGTATTTTGATACATGAAAATTGAATGTGGGGCGAGTAGTTTATGAGTTATAAGTATTTAAAGTTTAGACGAGCGGAGTGGAGTGGTTCGGGGTTACCCCGCGAAATGTTTGTCCACTTCACCGCTCGTCTAAACTTTAAATACATATAACTCATAAACTACTCGCCCCAAATTCAATTTTCATGTATCAAAATACTAAGAAAAATATTCTACTTTAGAATATAAAATTAAAACCCTATGTTGTCATTCAAAAAAGTAAAAAACTTAAAAAATTATACGGATAAAAAATAGTTAAAAAAATAATTTTTTAATAAAAACGTTGTTTTATAAGCGACTTGAAACTATGTAAAAAAATATCTTCAAAAAAATTTACACTATTTGAAATAATGAGTGTTGTTTGATAAAAGAATCACCCTGTATATGTAGAGCTAAGTCGCTAAGATATACTTAAACCGCGATTGAAATCCAGAAAATTATAGTAAAACTTCACTTAGCCTTAAACTTTAGCTTAAGTAGATATTGAAATACCGGCACTATAGAAAAGGGGGAAAACCATTTTTCAATCACCAATTATGTGATCTGGATTTTAAAGGAGAAGGAGCGTCTTGCGATCTTCCGAACTGGACTGATCATTCATGTTAATGGCGATCTACGAATCGCCCAAAAATTCGAAAATGTTAGTCTTAACTAGGAAAGGGATGAAAAGCCATGTTTCAACCAAGGACTAAAACCTTTATGATTTTATCGGTTTAGGTTTAGGTTTCGGTTCTCAAAAACCCAAAATTTAAGTTTCGGTTTTAAAAATATCAAATTTCGGTTTCGGTTTTGGTTAATACCTACCGGTTTTAACCCTTATTATTTGACTTTTTTTTTATTTTATTTTTATCAATAAAGTAGGTACTATATAAATAAATGAACATATTAGTGACATCTATTTAGTGACAGGTATTTGTAATTAAGTGTAACTATTTCAGAATATTGGTAATATTATAAAAAATGAATTATTAAATATAATAAATTAAAATAAATAAATACATTTTAATATTTTAAATAAATAAAAAATTATTATTAAAAAAAAAATAAGAATGAATTTTTGACATACTTGGGCAACCCATGTTTCGTTTGATATAATAATTTATGACTTATATAAACAAATATAAATTTAAAGAATATATATCGCGGTAACGAAAAGGGAAGAACTACAGTTCAGTAGTAGCTACAGTCGAAGAGTCATACAGAGCATAGTGTATAGACTATAGAGTAAAGAGTTAACGATACCCGCATTAGGTTTAGTTATATTATCAATGCAGATTGCAGACATATAAGTGAGGTAACAATTATAATTTATAATTTATACGACAAAACTTACTCTGAAACACTTATAAACGTCCAAATTGCTATTATTTTCAGAAATTCTACATCAGCTATTGCGAATTGCGATTTGCGATTCAATAATAATATTGATTTCGAATTTATGGAAATTAGAATTTGGATTTTTGGTATTTCTTTTATGACAATTCTGTTTTAGGTACACATAATAATATTATTTATAAACTTAATAAACTTTATAAACTTTTATAGATCTACGATTTTATAATTATTACCTACTTACACCATAGATAAAATACCTATTTGATTTCAGAACCGAAAAAAACCGTAAAAACCTCTACATCAAAATATAGGTTTTGGTTTCGTTCCTAAAAAATGTATTTAAAGGTTCCGGTCCCAAGATTTTCAAAAGGTTTCGGTCCAAAACCGTTCAATTTCAGTACGGTTCCAGTCCCTGGACTTTCTACTTTATTCAAGCACCATTTAATTAAGCAGTTTTTTCATTAATTACAAACATAGTATGGGGTAAATGTGTAATATTATTATATCACGAAACATACAATGAAGTTCTACTATACAAATTAAATTAAAATTTGAAAATTAAAAATTATTACTTTAGTTAATAGATACCTACTTAATATTATGATAACATTCCTGCTAGCCATGGAACAAAATATAATAATATATAGTTTTTTTGAAGCTTAGTCAAGTGGGTAATTAAAATTAATTTAACTATATACATGTTTTCTTTTAAAGTTTATCTTTATCATAGCTTTTGGTTTAACTTGAACCTAGGATAAACCATCGTCTATTATTAACATACCGGCCCTTATTGTACAAAAATATTTTTATTTTTATTTTTATATTACAAAGTGTGAAAATATAAAACACGGAATATGTCTTGGAATTGTTTTTTACTATATTTTTTAATTATTCAAATTATAGTTGCATATTTATAAATATGCCGTATACTTTACACGCTACAGTTTATATGCTACGTAGCTGGACGCAGGGTACAAGCGCCACCCATATTTTCTTAAATAATGAATTTATTCAAATTCTGATTTTGACATTTTTATGTAAGTACACATATACGTCATATGTGTAACGTGTACTATTATTCTTAAGAGGAATATATTTTCAATTATTTTAACTTTTTAATAACGGTTAGTAAACCCTAAAACTTTATAATAATAATTAACGAATCGTATGTAATACAAGGCCGTGGTTATCGGTATGTAGGTATAGGAGGACTTACAGTATTTTGGGTATTTTAGAATGCCGGTCTACAGTGATTTGGTAATTACCATTATTACCGAAAATACCGTATACGTATTTGATACTTGTACCACAGAATATATTAAATCGAATTTAATCTATTCTGTGCTTATCCTTTACAATAATAATAATATCGTAATAATTACAAACATAATTTTTAAAACAGAAAACAATTTGTAATACCACCAGTCCTAAAATGTATTACGTATAGTATATATCATATATGATAATATATAGGTAGGTACCTACCGTTAGGCGTAACGTCTAGCGAGTTGAGAGCAGACGCCGACGATCCTTCGATCTCACGTATCAACGACCCGTCGAGTGCCTCCCAGAATCCAATATACCTGTTGGTACCACATGTGAGCAGTTGGGCGCCGTTAGGATGGTACTTGGCGCTAGTGAATATCGTCGACGAGAACATAATGGACAGTCGCGTAAACCGGACAATGTCCCAGACGACGCACGTGCCGTCCGCGCTGGCCGTGATCGCTTCATGGCCCAGCTGGTGCACGTCGATCGAGCTCACCGGACCCTTGTGCTCCTTGAGCACGGCTTGCAGCGCCCCGTTGAGGTTGTCCACCTGCCAAACCCTCACCTGGCCCTCACCACCACCGCTCAACAGCTTCCGGCCGTCCTTGGACATGGCGATGGCCGACACGCCTTTGTTGTGACAGTTGTTGATGGCGTACAACAGACGCCCGGTTTCCGGTGCAAATATCCGGATGTTGCCGTCGTTCCACGACGTGACAATCTGCGCGCCATCGTACGAGAACAGCACGCCTGAGCACGTGAAGTTGCGCACGGTGATCCGGAGCAGCTCCTGCAGCGTGTCCACCGACCAGACGCGCACGTCATGTTTGCTGGCAGTGGCGAACACCTTGCTGTAGCCATGCGGGAACGCAAGGTCATACACTACGGACGTGTGACACGTGAACAGGCAGGTGACGTCGAAGTCGTGCGCCCGGATCGCAAACAGCTCGCAGTTAACGGTGCCCACCAAAACGATGCCGTCGGCCATCAGCTGTATGCTGGTCACGGACGAATCGACGTTGGCCGACTTCACGGCCACCAACAGTGGACGGGTGGGCGTTGCCAGTCGAGTGCTGTCCGGCTTGCTACACGTGCCCCGGCCGCTGTCGCGGGCCTTCTGCTTTACCAGCTCAACGACGCCGTCCCCGGATCCTACCAACATAGTGCCGTCCGCGACCAGGTACAACGCCGTGATGCCTTTGCTATACAGTTCCACGGCAGCAGCGGCAGAGGTGCCACGCTTGTTTTTGCCAGCCGGCGGGTACTTGGCAAAGCACCCGACCAGTGTCGGTGCGTTGGTGGGAGCCACCACGGCCGTGTCGGACGAGAAGTTCAATTTGATTTTCATCACATCACCCGTGCTGGTTCCGCAGTAAGCGTACTCGTCCAGCCGGTCGACAACGGTGCACAAAATCTTGCGCTTGATCTTGGCGAACGAACCGTCTAGCCCCTGGATGTTCCGCTGTTCTCTGTTGAGCGTCCACAGCCGGAGTATATTGTCGCCGGCAACGACGAAACACTCGCCACGCGTATGCACTGGCTGGAGCACCGTCGCCGAGCCGGCGGTCGACTTGACGGACGAAGACCCGCACAGTACCTCCCGCTTACCAATGTCATAAACGATCACCGAACCGTCATCGACGCCGCCTAGCGATATCAGAAAGTTCTCGCAGCTCGAAAACGCGACGGACTCGACACGCACCTTGTGTGACTCGTATTTCGCGACCAGCTGACCGGTGTCGAATTGCCACACGATTATCGGTGACCGGAACCCCATGTAGTTCACCTGACCGGAACCCACGTACTGGCCAGAAGATGACACTGTCACGGCCGATATCACGTTCGTATGTCCCTCGAAGAACCGCTGAGCCTTCGTGCGCCAATTATACGCCGCGATATTGGTGCCGAGCGGGTAAACTAGATGAACGCCATCCGGGTGCAGTATAAGGCCGTTCAGTGGATTACCGTCGAATCCGATCAATGACCGTAGTTCGAGGTCCTGTACGATGATTTCGGTATCCATGCCTCTAGCAGCTGTGTAGATTGTATAGGTGGTACTGTCTACCTTTACGCGTCGTGTGTCGCTATACGAAGCCACAGAACTGATTTACGCGAAACGCAATGATGTTATACTAGCCATGTTTATTATCAATTATCTATAGATACCTACCCCGTACAACAAACGATGCAATTGCAAAGTAGAAGTAATATTATCGGGGTTCCCACCTCAGTTATGATATCACATGAAAAAACTAAAAAGTATGAACCGCGAACGGTGCGATACGAAGAGGTAAGCTGTGATCGTTTAACTGATAACTTAAAAGTGTGTTTGCGTTTCAACTCCATAGCAACTAAAACGAAACAAGTGACAGATACGTTAGGGGTGTTAAGTCACTGGGGGGGGGGGGGGGGGGGGGGGGTCGTCAATCGTGTAAGCCACGTGTATATTATAAATATCGTCGTATTCGAAAAACGATATAATCTGAGACTCTGGACAGAGACATTTAGTTTGTTGATATATATGCCTGGCTTACATATTTATTTTGCTGATGTTTCCCCGATGTTTTATTTATTACTTTCAAAGAATAAACCAAATTAAAAAGCATCATTGCAAGAGCTTTTACACACCGTTTGGAATCTGAAATAAATATTGGATGTTTAATATTATAAAATACTAAAGCAAATAATTATTTAGGAATAAATAAATGTCTTTATTATTTAAAGAACAATAAATTAGATGCACACATTGTAATATACTAAATCGATCAATATTCAATACTAATAGTTTTGTTATAATATAACAGATGATTTTCCGACTAAGAAAAATATAATATAGGTAGGTATGTTATACAGAAAACGATAATAGGTAGTTGATTATAATATTATGGATTAAAAACGTAGTCAAACTCTAGTTTCAACCAATGTGTTGTTTTCAAAATGTACATGTAATTAACACAATTTAACCGTCACACACCTCCCTATTTATAGCATAAATTATAAATTATAATGCATTTATTACATCCTCACAAAACAATTAACAAAATTCAATAAAACGACAATAAAAATGTAAAATAACTATCAATATATACAGTTTCATGAAGAATTACACATTCTATCATTATCTCTGTTTCAAATAATTTCTATATAGTTATTGACGGAGTAGATGACATCTTAAAAAGGAATGTGAAAGTGTTATTTCTCAACTTATACTGATTTATGGAGAATGTGATATTCAGTGTTTTACAACAATCAATAAATCCAATTAAAAATCAAAACATTGAAAATAACTAAACAAACTTTAACTAAACAAATTAAATAACATACTGATTTTTATACAAAAGTATCTGCAATTCACGCAGAGAAGTCTGTTTGATAAAATATATCAAATAGGCCAAAGAATGTTTTAATAAGTACACATCAAGAACATAAGGCAAATTAAACATAACTTTCCAAAAACAATTGTTTTTAAGTTAATATTGATTTTGAAAGAAGGAATGTGAAGGTTGCTGGTTGACTATGATTTTTTTTTATATTTATTGCACATTGAGAATTCCCCGGTTTTCCAATGATCCTTTGAGAACGTAAAATAATTGTAACTGTTCTTCGGGTCGTAAATTAATTACCTAAACATTTAATGAATAATTTAATAATTATTATAATATGTTCAAGAGGATGCCATACCCATGTGTTGTATCAAACTTACAAGTGTAAAACAATAAATTTTAATTTCAGAAAAATCCATTTTATAATTAATTTTGTTGTTTTTAATATTAGAGAGACCACTTTAAAACTATAATATCAAAAAATCAAACATGGTGCCCTAAATAATATTTTATAATTGATCAATTCACTTTAGAATTAACAATAACAGTATTAAATGGATTATTGTGAATATTAAATTTGTTATGTTGTGTGTTTGTAAGATGGGGACAGGTATGACGTCCTCTTAATAGAACATTTATTTTATAAGTACCTGTTGAACAGTCTTTTGTAAGGTAGGAGTGCTCACAAAACTGTAAATGTAAACATTAACAAATGTGGCCATGAGATATTGACAGTCAAAACGATCCATAATACCGCCATGTCCTGGAATCACATCTCCAAAATCCTAAAAAAAAAAAAATTAATAACAACTAGTAATTAAACATTTTATAAGTGAACTACTTTAATTTTAAATGCTCGTTTAAATCCACTAGCAAAGAATCCACCAAACGGTCCAATAATGGAGCTGAACAATGACATCCAAAATGCATGAATAACAAAGGGATAGATAGTGATTTTGTTGGAACCTCCAAACTAAATAATTCAAAGTTTAAATAAGTGATTATACATATATATTTTTAAGTAAATAATATTACACAACTTAATATATTTAACATAGTTATTGTATATTTAACATAATTTATTTTTATACATACTACACTCATAGCACGTGCAATAAATTCTGGCAGAACATATTCATGTAGGGTATACAAAGGCGAAGGTTCACAATCAATAATCATTTTACCAAACTTTTCACTGTACTCAACTGGGCATACAAAGTATGGATATTGACATAGAAAATATGATATCTAAAATAAAAATAAAAAATAAATCGGTATTATAATTTTTTATGATTTTACAGTAGAAGCCACTTATTAGAACACTATTGGACGACCTATGTGAATTATGTAAATTAACAGATTGTTTCTAATAAGCAATTGGTTAATATGTATTAGGGGCTGGCCCGTCCTTAGACAATATTTTGTTTCAATAACGCGATTCCATATAGTTTTAGACATAGTTTTAGAGAGTGGTACCCATTTGTATTATGTAATTATTGTAAAAATATCACAATTTAGTTTTAAATGTTGTATATAACATATTTACTAATAGGTATTGTACTTTATTTAACCAACTCTTCTCAAAATACAGAGTTTTTCTATTGATTTCTTGTTAAAATTAAATTGATACACTATTTCCACTAACATTGTCAATTAAAATTACTCATTAGGTAAGAAAGTAGAGATATACTCATGTAATTATTTTTAACGTGAAAACATTGATTTTATAATATATAGACAATTTATAAACCATCCTATTGTTAATATTGTAAGCGGTTGAATGCAATTATCCGCTTCCAAGTTCCAATATTAACAATAGTGGCTTATCAGTTATCTGTATATAATAAAATCAATGCTAAAAGTAACAGTTACATTATTTTTATTGAAAAGTAAGGATTTAATTACAGTAGTATTTGAGTAACAAGTAATGTTACTTTATTACTTTTATCTCAAAGTAATGAGTCAAATTATGATTATTTTTTTAAGTATGTTAACCAATATTGATAATAACTCCAAAAGTTAATTTATTGCATTTTTTTTTTTTTAATCATAAGAAATTAAAATAACTTACTATTATACCACAAATCACAGTAGCTACACCACCACCAATAAAACCTTCCCATGTCTTTTTTGGTGATACTTGTATAAGCGGTGTTCGTCCAAAGAAAAAGCCAAAGACGTAGGCCCAAATATCATTAAGTATGATCATTGATACTGGTACAATGAACCTAAAATTTAAAAAAAAAAAACTTATACATTCAATTAGGTAACAAATTAATTTTAATCTTTATGTATATATATAATTAACTTGATAAAAAAAAATGTTTAAATACTTATTAATATTTAATAATGTATATACCATATAAGCCCTTCAAATATATTTCGAATAATAAAATAACTTTGAGATACAACAATCAAGAGGCACACATGTGTCCAAGCAAATAATGAGAACTGTTTCATGTAGTATTTGCGCACCAATGATAACACAAACCATACTAGACCAGCAATGTATAAACTGAATGAAACGAACCGGTGATAAGTTATTAGCATTTTCAAATATTCCTAAATTAAAATTATCAATAATAAAATAACTATTAATGGTAAAAAGTAAAATATTATTTAAAACTTACTGTTCTATTAACTACCACAGCAAATATGTCTACAAGGCTTTCACCATAAAAGAAATAATTAGATGCCATCAAAAAATACCATGATAAAGAACGAAACCAAGGCAAACCATGGATACGATAAACCGAATAACCAATGTTAATTATCTCTTCAAAACATTTGACCTGAACTACTAAAACCTGTAATTAATTAAAATACATTAAAATGAGCAGTTATAGGTTTGAGTAAAGATCATTTAATTTAAATTTATAAATAATTATTAATTTTTATCCACTTTTACAAACTATTGGATACATAATACATACTACATATTATTATCAGATATTGGAACTTTTAGTAAACTCGTTGAAAATGAATATTATTTAGTATTTCGTAATGTAAGATTTTAAGTCAAAATGTATGGTTAAACTATCCTTTTAAAAATATAAATTGTTGGTAATTATTATTTAAATATTTCAAATAGGTACATTATAATTTATAAAGGTAACTAAAGATTAATTACCTAATGAAAATCATAATTTAAACAAACGACAAATTATTAAAAAGTAAACACGTATACTTAAATATGATTACTAAATTATTATTATATTAATACTAATTTGAATATACTATTTTCTGAAGTAAGTATATTAATATAAACTTCAAATACAAAGTTTTATTTGCATAAAACAATAAAATGCCAAAAGTTTATATTATAAACATATATATTTATATTATTAAACATTATTTAATATTTATAGTATAAATTATAATTAAGGTATGTTTTTTTTTAAATTTAGTTCTTTAGTGTTTAGTAAATAATCAAAATAATAATATATAGAATATAATATAAATCTTAGGTGTTGATTTTAATGAACACGCATTTCTTGACTTATTTTTACTTAGTTATTGTTTTTATTGAAAGTATGCCAAGACATGTGTTAATGCCCTTTATATACAAAGAAACAACAAAACTATCTAAAAATGTCTTTCATTACATGAATATGCTTGTAGTTCATGAACTATCTATATAAATACAAATAATTTGTTTTTTTTTAATAAAATTAATTTATGTATAATTGTTTATACTAAATAGAGGTAGGTAGTAGGTACCAATTGCAAATAAACATTTATTATCACTTTTAATTTAATTGGATTGACTTTTAACATGTTTTGTTATTTATTATTACGATTATTATTGTTATTATTGCAAGTCCATATTTAATAATTTAAAAAATCTTTCAACCTTGACCACTCTTCAAATATAAAATTAAATTAATGAATAGGCCAATCATGAAGCCGTATAAATAGAATATTGATTTATATTGTCTTTGTGATTATATAACTTAAATATAAATGCTTTAAAATACATACAGCTATCATTAAGGCAAGAGGTCCTCCATAACATAAGAGACAAAAAAGGCCAATCATAAGCCAGCCAAATATACCTCGAATTATCCAATTTCTCCACCTAATAAGAAATGTAATAATTAATATTATATAATTAAGCTTAATGCAATTAATCAAAAGTTCCTTGCCTTTCTGATATTCCACTTAATAATGTTTCTAATATTTGTGGCATTTTATTGGTACCAGATGGTATTTTTGCTGAAATATCTATATTTTTATCATCTTCAGAGTCAAAATCTTCTTTCTATTAACAAAAAAAAATGTATTTATAAATAAATTATATTTATACAGATTGGCCCAAGGTGATTTTTGGTGTTAACTATTTGAATAAGCAGGGAAGATCACTGTTTACAGTGTAAACTTTACACCATGTATATGAATGAATAAATAACAATAAAACAAATGTAGATACCTATATTTATATAAATTAATTATCTAAATATAATTAAATATAAAAGTTAATAATTATAAACATAGATTTCATAAGTAACATTTTTAAACATATTTACTATTATTTAAAATTATAAACACAAACAAATGTATACATAATAAATTAATAACACCAGTTAATTAAACTAAAATACACATAAATATTTATTACCTACTCCCTTTGTATAGTTCTTTAATATTTTCTAAAATAGATACTATTAAATTATAAATTAATAATGTAATAAGTTAATGTCAATAAAAATCAATATAGGTAGTGAACTCTAAATAACTCAGTCTTCAATAATACATTTTAATAAGAATTTTTTTTCAGTTATTGAGAACTTTGATTTATTACAATTTGTATTTGTGAGTTAGCAGTATATTATTCTCAAATATGTTAATAAATAAAATCATTATAATAAATTATTTTAAGATACTATGCAATGTATAATAGTCTATAATAGTTTTATTTTTTCAATGTAAAGCATAAATTATCTTTTAATGTAAACTACACTTAATAATGTGTTAGAAATGAAAAATACCTAAGTAACCTAAGTTATATATGAAAAATTGATTGTTAAAAATATATCAATAACAAAAAAAAAATGGTACCTAATAAATTATTTTAAATAACTGTTACATATTATTATTGTGTTAAGATGTGATCAAACAAATATAAACTTAAATTAGTTTCACACATTTCATTTGGTTATGTATATGTATATAAATATTAATATTAATTTGATTGAAGCGGAAGTGATCTAACTAGCTTTAAATGTTAAAACAATTTATTGAAGCGTTTTCATGCAAAAATTTAATAGTGAAAATTAATAAGTTATTAACTCTTAAGCCAATGTAAAATTGTTATTGTTTATGAATAACCATTATTGCATCAAGTTTTTTAAACCAACAAATATTATTGGTTTGCATACAATTGTTGTTAAAATCAATTATTTTTGGTGCTTAGATTCATAGATACAATATTTTAGTGTACAGAGAAAAATTATGATTTCAATTTTAGGCCTAATTTAATTAATAAACATAAACTTAAACCATTTAAATATGAATAACTGGAGTCTTATAAATCCATAATAAGCATGTAATATACTTGTACCATCACCATGTACATGTATCCAGGATCATGCCACATCCAATGTTTACCCAAAAATATTTGAGCAGAAAACTTACTTTAGACCTACGATAATTATTTGTTCGGAAATTGAATGAGGCTTGGTTACTGAAATAATTTGAGCCCGCGTACCAATGTTTAGGACCTTTTAATTTCCGTAAATTTTGATAAGCATTATATATCTTATGAACTGGCCTGTAACGCCTAACCAAATGCGGCATAGTATTTGTCACAACACATGACTGAATACAATCATCAATCTGAAAAATTGTTTACTGAATTATAGCCTAAATGTGTTTATAAAAACTTATCATTTTAACTGAAATAATTAACTGACATATAAATAAGTATTATTTAAAATTATATGGGTAAATATCAAGATGAAAACATTGAATAGGTTTCACCAAAAGTTAGAAGATTCATCTATATAATTAACACATAATACAATGAAATTGTTATAAAACACATCCAATTATAAGTTACCTAAAAAATTGTTTATTCAACAATGTACCTACATTCTTTATAGAGTTTACCTATATTATGTTTAAAACAATTTTAAATACCTATATAGTATAACTTGGGTATATAATTATAATTTAATGGTAATGAAGATAAAATAAACAGGGTATAAGACTATGTATTATTTTTTAAGAAGGTAATTACATTTTCCTTTTAAACGATGAAATTAAGTTATGTAGTTTCCATAATGGTAAATGAATGAAATATATTTGGTATACCTAATAATATATTTTTAATGAAATTTTACAAATATTGTTATTTATTATACCTAAGGTTCCTACTACATATTTCACATTTTAAAAACCTAAACATTGAATTCAGGAATAATTATAAAATAAATTTCCCAGATGATAATTACATTTAACTAATATTATATATTGTATACCTTATATGACTATAATATGAAGTATATAAATATTGTAATGAGTAAATAATGACTGATGACTTAAGTGCACATACCATTAAAGAAACTAAAATATAACATATTACTAGATACTTGACCATTTCTACAATTCTACTACCTACATAACATAAACTGTACAATGTCTATTCTACAATAGTCTAATAATAGTAATAACTAAATAATTAAGTTCATCAAAATATTAGACAATTGTGAATACAGACATACATAGACAAATATGAATCTTACTGGTTCTGGTTTGTTTTCATTATGAACTTGATCCTGTTCAGCAGATTTTATTTCTTCTTTATCCTCTTGGAGATTAACTTCTCCATCGTCTTCTTTTTTTCTTTGCCGTAATTCACATTCAGCCATTTCTACCTATTTTGTAAACCAGTGTTTTCGTATTTTTACTTACAATATATTCATTGTGAGAGTGTGATCGTCAATATATTATATTTGTCTCTTTATCAATGACCAAGTAATAATAAAATATATTTAATGAAATCGATACTCAAAAATGGATTACGCCAATAGTAGGTTCAGAAGTCAATAATACAATCGTCTGTCGAGTAATAATTTATGTTAAGTTGAGAATGCATGCAAAACTCAAGTACCAACACGTCTACTACCGAGAAACGAGAAAACAAGAGTACGAGACAACGAAATAGTAATAAGTAATAACTATAATAATGAACCAAAGCTAATTACCAACAATGATAAGACTATGCACGTACTGATAAGGCGCATGCGCTTTTTAATGGTAACATATGTTTTATCATAGAATATTGTTTTATATTTGCAGTATTATCTTGATAGATAATATTATTATGAAATGTTTTTGCATGATAAACACATAATATATACATTAGGGTGGTCCTTAAAAATAAAGATCAAAATTTTAACTGCGCCACGATCAAATTTGAAACTAAACTATAAAAAAATAATATTTGTGTAATTTGGCAACGATAGTATAACCCTAAGACGTGCCTCAAGAGGGTTGAAATTTCATTTCAGAGGGCGTATTTTCATTTTTTTCATATATCTCAAAAATTATTGTAATTAATAAAAAAAAATGTACATTACATTATTTTTAAGCAATGAATTTATTTTAAAAATACATATATAGGAGAACAGTTTTATAAATAAAATTATATAGTAAGTATATTATTTAAATTAAAACTTATAATCTAAAATTTTAAATTGTATTCGATTATCAAATTTCTTTTGAAAGTGTACTTCGTTTCGCATCAGGATACTTACGCCGATAGTCATAAACTGTCTGCATCAAAAATTGTTTTTGTTCCTCGTCTTTAGTAATTTTGTCATTGTAATCACTTATTAATTTCACTCCCCTCTCAGCTGCATCATTTACAACTTTAACTTGACTAAGTAAAGATATTCCTTTTTGATAGTTGACATTTTTGTACCATTCTTCTGGATTTTGGTTAAGAAAATCTGTATCTATGTTAAACCTTTCAAAAAATTTCATCGATGAACTGTTGATGAAATCAGAAATTTGTGAACTTTTTAACAATGTTAAATTATTTATCGGATTAATAAAACGTTTAACAATATTTTCATTTTCATCTTGAATTTTAAGTGAATCTACCATTTTTATTTTCATTGGCAAAGGAATATTTGAATCAAAAAATGAAAATGCTGCCGCTTCAGGATTTAGATACCATAAATGACCACAAAATTTTTTCAATGCAATATTTGATATTTTTTTATCAATATTTTCATATTTAATCAGACACTGAATAAATAAAATATCTTGGTATGGAGCTTCAATTGCAACATGTGAACGAAACCATTTTTCAATGTAAACGGATATAATAAAAATACAACTATCACGACATGCGTTTTCTTGTATTTTGGTCATATGAAATTGTTTTCTAAAAATATATATTTTCAAGCAATATATTGCTTTAGACATCCATCGAGCGTGATGAGATGCTCCAGGAACTCTAAATGATATACCGCGATGTGGAATTCCCCCAAGAAAAATTATGGACAATTCTAAACAGCTCTCTGTAATCCTCTCTAAACTGTTTTTCTTTAGAATGAGTTAAGGCGAAATCAAGTACACGTTGTTGGACATTATGGCATAATATTAGGCTAACATAATCATTTTCTATTCCTGGATTAAATTTTACAGTATCTATTTTGATCCAGTTGTCTTGGAATTTTTTAAAAAGTTGTATGTTGGGCCCAGAGGTGGAACCAAATTTCTCTTCAAAAACACTTCTTAAAACTAGTTCATAAATATGATGTCGACAAAGCAAATACAACAAATCTTTTTCTAGACGTTGTTCTAATAATACACACGCTCCTTTTAATCTACCAGTATTTGAGGCCGTAGTGTCACAACAAACAGCTATAACTGAATTATTAAGACCCCATTCTTCAATTAATTGATACACGTTTGTAGCCAGTTCTTCTCCTGTTCCTACTAACAATTTAGGGACACCAAGTAGTTGTTCGTGTATGAACTAACCATGTAAAATATACTAAATACGAGTTTTTTCATTTTGTATTGTAATGAGTGGTTAAATAAAAAAAGTACAAGTAACATTTTTTATAGCATATTCAATTTAAAAAATATTATGTTAAAACACTTTTTTACCTATCTTGAATATTTTAAGCCAAAATTGCAAAAATCGAAAAGCCACCCTTCTTTGAACTTCAACCCTCTTGAGGCACGCCTTAGGGTTAATCAATTTTTATGAAACTTTACACAATTCATTATTTTGTTGTTTTGAACAAATTCCAGAGGTGGCCCGATCAAAAATTGAAAAAAAAATTTCATCACCTATACATCAAGGACCACCCTAATATACATGTATAATGTATATTAAACTCACGATTATAAAGAACCTTTATTAATGTCGGCGCACTATTTGTTTTCTCTTTCTGTACAACTCGCAACATAGACAAAACGCATTAACGCAGAATCATTTTTTCTATGTTTTTAAGTAATCTTAAGTAAAATCCCTCATTACAAAAAAGATAGAGAATATTATTTTTGAGGGAATGACTTAACGATTTTATATTTTATTGTTATTTGACTTTCTATTCGACTTTCAAAATAAACAAAAAATTGTTGTAAATTTAAATTATGTTTAAATTGTTTTGAGACAATATTTAGACAAATCGATATGGCATTCCCTCAAAAATATTATTCTCTTATTAGAATTATTATTTTGTAATGGGTGATTTTACTCTAAGATTACTTAAAAACATAGAAAAAATAATTCTGCCTAAATGCGTTTTGTCTATGCTGCGTGTGGGCCAGAGAGAGAAAACAAATAATCCTCTTAAGAGGACGTGATACCCGCATGCGTTGTCTCCGTCTTACAAGTGCGTAACATAACAAATTCTACTCTCAGCAGAACACGAGTAGCTCCGTTGGTTTAAAATTAAAATTAAAGTGAATTGACTCTTCTAAAATCTAAAGGTAAGATTATTATCTAGACAACCTCATGGGCTTTTAATTATATTTTAATTTTAAAGCGAGCTATGAGTATTTTACAATTGTAAATTGTTTGTACATCTTAAAGTACTCATATCTCGCTTAAAAATTAAAATATAATAAAAGGCTCATGAGGTTGTCTAGGTAATGATCTTACCTTTAGATTTTATAAGAGGTCAATTTACTCTAATTATTAAATTGACGGAGCTACACGTGTTTTGCTCAGCTTAAAATGTGTTATATTATACACTTGTAAGACGGAGACCAACACATGCGGATATCACGTCCTCTTAATATATGTATATATCTGTGATGATAAATAAAATTAATTTTAGTTGTCACACCTATTGTGTTTTTGTTATTCATATTTACTATCACAATTCACCGTAATCCGGTATTGCACATTTACTATTTACAATTTTACACTTTATGTTCTTATACTAAAAGCATAGGTACTATTTGGTCGGCCATACATGGAAAAGTAGTTATTGATCCCTAAGAAGTTCTTACTTCTTGATGTCATGCTTCAAAATGTATTTAAGAAAAATTTATAGTTTTAGTTAAGTAGGTATCCACGATCCACCTACTTATACGTTTATAAATTAAATATACATTTTTTTAATATATAAGGCATAATGTTATTATTATTAATAGTTATTCAGATTTAATAATGTATAATTATACTATAAATTATTCTGTTGTTAATGTAGGGGTGGGCTACGACCATAGAAGCAAATAGATGGGGACTTATGGGTTAAGCCTCTCCCCTATTCAAAAAATGTCCGTAATAGCCTCCCAAAATGTCATACTTTTTCTTCTAAGCTCATTCAATAATATTAAAGTAGGGTTTTAGCCTCTCGAATCTCAAACCCTATTTTTGCCTATGACTACGATCCTGCTAAAAAACTTTGAAAACAATTTTTTTATCCCCCTTTGACCATTTAAAAATCCTGAGTACGCTATGACTATAACGTGACTTCGCATTAGGTAAAAAAATTAAATATTTTCAATAACGTAGATACTTTTTCAGATAATGAGTTTTTACTGTTAAAGCTTAGAGAAGTTTATAATGTTAAAGAATCACCCCGTATGCATTAAACATATTTTACATTTATACAATGTATGTAGCTAAGTAGCTTAGTAGCTGGGTAACTTTTCACGCGGTTAATATATCTACCTAAGCTATATTCAAAAATAAATTACTATCTATAGATACCTTAGTACGTTTACACTATACATAGTATATACCTATAATATACGTATACACTAGGTATACATAGGGACGAGGTCCCTATAATACCTATGTGGCTATAATAGCTATGCTGCAACGTATATTGTCATGTTTAACAGCCATTTAAAAAAGTATGTGTATCTATACTTATTATACTTCTTATTATACTTATATATACCTATCTATTGGATTAGTATAGTTACTAAAAACAATAATAAACTCTAAAAAAAAAACTTTGATTTTATGGTAAAAGTCGTTTATATATATGGTAAAAGTGAACAGATAATTCCTCATTACATTTTTTAATAGGTAATTATACCTACTATTTTAGTAAGAGGATAGATTTAGGCAATACGCTGATACGCCGATACATCCGTATTTATAATTTATATGCTCAATACCCATGATTTTCTTGAGCATTCTTTACTTAACATCTAACGTCATATTTTATATTCACAGCAGTACAGCACTGATTTATGTTGACGAATTTCCAGATTGTAAAACGACATTTCACTGAGGTTATCTGATCTAGATACCCACGAAAATCTTCCAGATTGCCCTCGGAAGAGAGGAGTAGAAGACTTGTCCTTAAGGAGGCAGAAGAGACTTTCAGGATTATCTATAAAATGGCTGAGGAGATCCTGACTCTCCAGGAGAGCGAAGAGGGAGCCCATCAAGCGGCCGGAGACTAAGCGAAGCCCGAGCAAGCCGGCTTGAGAAAAGGACACTATCCTACTATCGATACGGCCATACGGGACAACGGGCTTAGGCCGGTCCGAGCAGAGGACCACTGAACGTGAGCCTAGGGCGGCGGACTTTGGTCGGACCGCGAAGATCTTTGGATAAAATTAATAATAATTGCTGTACATTTTAAATTTATTTGGGAAATAAGACAGGGTATAGGTACTTCCCAGTTATCCCCATGTGGCTTTGACAATTGTAAAAGATACCTATCATGATGTTCGTATAGTTACCACTTCTCTGACTTCTGTGGAAAGTAAACTTCGGCATATGAGATCAATCAACATTTTATACATTATTGACTTAATAAACGATGCTACATGAGGGCTAAGCCATGTTAAAATAGTCCTTTTTTTTTTTTTTTTTTTATTACAAATATATTACAATCTGTTTACACATAAAACAATAAGTAACAATGATGATAGTGATTAAAGAAGACATGAAACACATGAAGAGGAGACTGTCCAGTGACAGAACCTCAGTCCTATGAAGTGATGACATACGGAAAAAAAAAGAAAAATATACCCACATAAACAAGAACCATAGCCTTTATATTAAAAGGTATGTATAATAATATTATCTATGACGATAACGTAACCTTTTGAATATATATAAAGTAACCCAATAGATAATTATTTATCTCAAATTTAGGTATTATTCTTAGATAATACATACTGGATATTGGATAGATTATGATTACATATGATTATATATATGATTTAAAATCTTGAAACCGTTCGGCCCCGATGTCACCACTGAGCATGCGCAAAACATTACCGTAATTATGTTAACCTGACCCACGCTATCTTTTTCATGCCTGATTAAACTCATCGGGGACAAACGGGGCCACCAAATCGGCTTCAAGATTTTCAAATCGACTTCAAGCGCAGACTACGCGTGATGTACGCATAGCTCTAACCAGTATACATATACCTATTATCTAAGATTGCCGCATTGGACTCCAAAATTAACTTAAATATAACACTAAAATATTAAAGAATACTAACAATTCTAACGTGGAGAGCGCTTTTCGGTGACTGAGTGACTCATATGTAGGTAATGTGGAGTAGTTTCGGTAAGATATCCTTATATAGTTATATCCTTATTTATATAAAAGAACAGTCCTGTTTTATGTAATTATTTTCTGACGATAAAATTGAACTTTTTTCAAATTTTTTTTCACAGAGTGGTTCGAAATATTTTCCTGAGTGTCACCACTCACCACCAAGTCTCCTGATTTTTAATTTTTTTTGTCTGAGGGGGGAGGAGAGGGGTGAATTTTATTTAAAGGTTACTGTTTTTTAACGTGTCATTAAAATATTTTAGCATTTTTTTTCACAAAGTTATTCCAAATACTCCTTCAAGTGATCTATTATTTCCAAAACCTGTTGTTTTAGAAGCTGCGAATTTATTCGCCCAATACATAAAGTCAAAAAGACTATATAACTAAATAATCGCCTTTATATGCTATAAGCAATTGCTTACTAATTGACAGAAATACACACAATATAAAAAACCCATCTGGACCATGGGATCCAGCTCTGGGGTAGTGAAAACAATTCAAAAAGTTCAAAATTTTCAAAATATTTCCTTAAGAAAAATAACTAATGCCCTTCTTTTTGTTTCTAATCTTATACTCCATAAAGTAAATTACGTTCCCCCGTAAATACGCCATACTGATTTTAGGTGTGTTCATTTTTTCCCGGCCGAAGTCGGGTGATACAGCTAGTATCAAAGACTAAGATATCTCTAAGTATATCTTATTCCGTGGCTAGACGGCTAGTATAGATAAAATATAGAGTATTGTATTTTGTTGCCAAGACAGCCTACATCAATGCGATATGTTAGCACCATATATTTTTCGATTTTTCCTTAGACAATTTTTGTACCTGTACATTTTGGTTATTGCCTTTTTTGTATTTGGTAATTTTTATATCTAGACATCTTTGCTAGACATTTTGTCCATGGACATTTTTACCGACTTCCATGAATTACAGTACAGGGCGTGGCCTTTAATCATTTAGAATTATTTTTAATCCACCATATTCGACTATATATGCAGCAGCATTGCAGTAATAACAATTTGAGAAACGTATACCGAAATTTAAGTCTGAAGCACACCAATACTGAATACTGATTACACTTGTATAATATACTATTATACTCATTACTCAAGTCTCAAAGGGCTGCGTGCCTGCGTGAAAGTTAAAAATAATTTAACGCAACCACTGCAATCTACAGATCACTTGCCGACTCCAAATAGCCAATAGGTACCATATTTCCCGCCTATATAGAAAAAAAAATAATCAGATCCATAATGATGAGTTCGAAAATAACTTTTTCCCGTAGATAAAGTACATATTATTATGTTAGTTTAGTCTAAAAAGTAAAAACAAATGTATCAGAGATTGAGTTATCCGTATATCATCATCAGATTTATTAATTAGGTATGGGATTTGTAAAAATGACAGTAAAGATAGAAGGTAAATAAAGAAAAATAATAATTTCAATGTAACTCCACCGAGTTCTTATATTTTAATATTTTATAAATTATAATAATAATAATAAAAAGGTGAAAAGTTAGCTGATACATTACGAGTCATGTGAGTGGTGGACGGTGGATCAGTGTAATTGGTGTGTTAAATTTTTATTTAATGATATAAAACAATTGTATACGAAAAACGGGCTGTATGTAAACTGCGGCAAAATTAACCTTTTTCTAAAAGTTGATATGTAAACTGCGGCAAAAAAAAATTTTACATTATACAAACGGTGACAAAACTGATAAGATACATTATACAAACTGCGGCAACTTGTTTTATATACCTTCTATATACCTATACTATATTATAGTACCTAAATCATATATACGTATTACGTATATCATTTAATTAATTAGGTATGTGATGTTGCGTCTTGCGCAGATATTGGTAAGGTAAATCCAAATGTATTTTTAAGTTTTAACGAAGCATATCGGTAATATCGGTTCCTTCACTTTTGATAATACTAGTTAGTATCTACTTACAAGTGCTAAATGTTAGTAGAGTTAAAAGTTTAATATTTATTCAACGTGATGGAATTTACAACAATGTTTAGCCAGAATGGCAAACAATTAACAGTGTTAGACAATTTTAAATTCAAATTTAAATATGAATCAAAAATAAGTGGTTATAAAACGTGGGAATGCACTAATAAATCATGCAAGGCCAAATTGGTGTTCAACAAGGAAAAAACTCTAATACAAGAAAAATCAGTTTTGGATCATATTCATGAAGCAGATTCTACAATTGAATGTCAAGCAGTAAGTAATAGTATCAAACTAAAAATATCTGAAAGCAATATAAACGAAATGTCATCTAAAATAATAAGAAAAGAACTTCGTAGTTTAGAAAACGATACACAATTACTGACTAATGATTTTTCATATATTCGTAGAAATTTATATAATAAAAAAACCAAATATCACCCACCACTTCCCAAGAATATTAATGAAGTACATAAAGCTCTAATAAATATGAATATTACGACTAACAAAAACGAAAACTTATTGCTAATAAATGACAAGGAAACAAATATAATTATATTTACATGTCTCACAAATTTAAAATACTTATGTTCTATGGAAAAAGTTTTTATGGACGGAACATTCCAGTTCTGCACTAATTTTTTTTACCAGTTTTTTGTACTGCATGGTTTTCAAAATGGTATATATACGTCTCTGGTATATGCATTGCTTCCCAATAAACGTACATCGACTTATGAACATGTATTTAAAAAGTTACGTGATGCATGTTTGACGGAAGGATTTGTACTTAACCCAAATATGTTTGTAATTGATTTTGAAATTGGAATACCCGAAGCAGTCCGCAGTATATGGCTAACCAGTATTATTCGTTGTTGTAATTTTCATCTCGGCCAAGCGTGGCTTAGATAATTACAAAATTTTTAAATTATATTTTTGGTCTTCCGTTCCTTGAATCTCATGAAGTCGAAGATTCGTTTGTTTTTGATTTAATTGCAGATATGCCATCTAATAATCAAATAGTACAATTTTGCGATTATTTAACAGAAACTTATATGCAAGACATATTCCCTCCTTCTTTGTGGGCTTCGAAATCAGAAGTTATAACTTATAACAAATAATGTACCTATGTGAATCTTTCCATTCAAAATTTAACGCATATTTTTATCACCATCATCCATCACTATATAAATTTATAGATGCTCTACAAGATATTCAAGTTGACACATATATAAAAATTAAAAGGGCAGAATAAGGGGTAATACAAAAATGAAATAAAGCGACAACCCAAAAATACAAATTTATTAACGAACAGAGGCAAATGAAAGAAGATGGACGAATTTCAAGATATGAATTTTTGAAAAAAGTATGTTTTAAGAATAAACGACAAAATGTTAACTAGGTACCTACCTATTGTATTATTATTTTATTTAAAAAAAATGTTTTTTTGATTTTACGATCACTATACGATCTTAATAATTTTTAGTCATAATAATTGGTTTTTGATTATACGTACACTACGATCTCTAAAATAATTTTTAATAATAATAATATTTTTCCTTTATTTTTCGCCTAATACTCTACGACTTACGAGTGTCTAGAAGTTCTATTGAGTATAATATTATAGGTAATGTTCATGTTACAAGATAGGGTACAAACTACAAACGTTATCGATCATGAAGTTAAGCCACAGATAAAATACGCATTATAGCTAATTCAGTGGCGTACATACGGGGGGGGGGGGGGGGGGGGGGGGGGGGGGGGTTCGGGTTCAAACATCCCCCAGGACCAAAAAAAATAAAAAAAATAATGTGATATTATTGATGAATTTCTTATTATTAATCAACCGTGTATACACAAATATACGTCATAATAATATGACTATTGAGTAAACAGTAAACACTATACTTAACCAACAACGAAAAAAGATTTCATAACGAAATTATGGGTGCCGTATAATATGGTATATCAATCAAAATAGACATTATTTTGATCGTACACAGTCAGTTAGTTGCGTGCGGATATAAATATTAAATACATATTAATATTGTCTTTATCTCGACCGACTCATTATAAACACACAAGACTGGGCGAGTTAAGTTTTTTTTTTTAACTCAGTTAAGTTAATATGCATACACATAAAGATATAGTATATATTGTATTTTTAAGTACAGAAGTTACCTATCACATAAGTAATAAGTAATAAATAATAATAAATAAGTATTATATATTTTAGTTGTCTTTCAAACAGATATTATTTGTGTACATCATAATACGATGAGTAGGTATTTTTAATTTTAATGTTTTAACTATCAACGTGAATACTGTTAATAATAATTTTTAATAATAATTATAATCTCACAAAACCGTAAAATCATAAAATCAATAGGTAATTGATTTATTTTTTTTTGTTTATTTTTAGATTTTAGTGTCGGCAAACTATATCATAATATTATGTCTATAATCTATATTATTGAAATTTTGACATGGCAACAAAATAGACTCAAATAATTAAATGTAAAAAAATGAAAAACAAAATAAATTAACTTACAAATAAAAAAAATAATTCGTTAATTTAACGTTGATTAAAAAATAAATTTAGTAAATTAGTAGTTAAGTTAAAAATTATTATTATCACATCATAATCATTATCATTCGATTTCGATATATTTTAGGATTTGAAGGTAAAATAAATAGTAATCATGGCTGAAAAAAAACAATCGAAACTGCAATCTTTTTTTTCGAAACCACCCTCAATAATGAATTCATTGTCAAATTCATTGAATGCAACTCAAACAGTAAATAGTTATAAGTTCCTCTAGGCTCTAGTTCCTCATTAGTCATTACCATCAACTGCATCTGCATCTGATACACCTATCACTCAGTTTACACATTCGACTACAGATATTAATCGTACATCTTCCAGTTATAATATTTTTGACATTGCACATTACACAAATAAATTGTTAACGCAAAGTGAAATAGAAGAAATTTTGAGCAAAATTTGGGTCCCTGATATTAATTACAATTTTCCTATCAAAATATCAGTAGTCGGTAAACAACAAAAAGTTTTGAGGTTAAAATTTCAATATAAATGGCTAATTAACTTTCCCTGGTTGGCCTATTCAGAAGTAAACAATGGTGCGTATTGCAAATATTGTGTTGCTTTTACTAAAAATGAAGCTGGTGTTAATAACCAAAAATTGGGAGCATTTGTATTAAAAAAATATGATGATTGGAAACATGCATTGGAAGACTTTAAAAATCATTCGAATTTAGAATATCACAATCAATAGAATTTTTATTATAAATAATTAATAATATAATATTTATAATATTCTGTACTTACTATGCAGAGGAGTGTCTAGGACCAAAATTCAGGACAGGCCTGGTTATAAAAATAACTTGTATAGTCAACACATTTTGAGTTTAAGAAAAATTTTATTATACTGTTTAAGTCATAAGTATGACGTGTAATATTTATTATCTAATAGCCATGTCATAGTTTTTGACGCTCAACACTACGGCGGTGATCGCCGACCAAACGACGACGGTCGTCGGGTCGTGTAATATCTATATAGAAATATGGGGTATTTCCAAGAAGCGCTTGAGAATTGACGATAAATTTTACGATTATTAATTTTATTTATAGACAAATATTTATTTTGTTTACAACAAAAAATATGATCGATATATCGTGTGCTTATTATATATAATTTTAAAATGCATATTTTGGGTATACTTAAAGGTTAAAAATCAGGGTAGGCCCGGGCCTACCAGGCCTACCCGCTGGACACGCCACTGTTACTATGTGCATATTAAATAATATTTAACTGCCATGAGTTACGTAAACCTTATTGTATTTGTTTTGCTATTTTGCCTATTAATATTTATACGTGTAATGTGTTTGATTGTTAGAAAAATGGGTAGTTGCAAAGAGAAGGTTTTAGTGCTGGTTATTTTTTTTAAACCTCCCCCAGAGCAAATTTGAATGTACGCCACTGAGCTAATTAAACGATAAACGTAATATATATAGGTTATCGTATATTCGTATCGATATGTAGAAAGGTAGTACATATAGAAGGTATATATAAAACAAATTGCCGCAGTTTGTATAATGTATCTTATCGGTTTTGTCACAGTTTGTATAACGTAAAAATTTTTTTTGCCGCAGTTTACATATCAACTTTTAGAAAAAGGTTAATTTTGCCGCAGTTTACCATCTCCCGAAAAACGATTCTGAGCGAATACGGTCTGTCAGCCTTTATTACAGTATAGGTATATTTATGGTATTGCTATTAAAGTAATTTTTTTACTGTTAGTAAAACAGTAGATTCAATTAATTTTCACAAAAAACATTTAATTGAAGTACTTTAAAAGTTTAAAGTAGGTATATCCATGCATTAATATCCTCGGCATCTACTGTAATTTTTTTTTAGAGTTACACTTTATACAAAAAACCAAATTCGATTTCGTCGAAAACCAATTTTACGTCAAAATTCCCGTTTTTCCTTATTTTTTTTTATTCATCCAACGATTTTGAAAATTACTGGGAATTTTCAATTTTCACCTGTTAAGTGCATCCAACAAGATTCACTTTCTCACCAGAAAAGATACCAAAATTGAAAATCGAAGCATATTAATTTGACTACTTGCCGTGTATGTACACAGGCACACAAAAAAACACACATTATTGTAAAATCAATACATCAAAAATGTTTTTACAACAGTAAATTATTTCCCGATTACATATTTATGCGGCATGCTTTTAGGGGGGTTGCGCAACGCTCTATATAATCGATTGCCCACTGATTTCGGAAATTCGGAACTATTCATATTTAATAATTCAGACTTCAGAAGTTTTTTGTTGAGGAGTAACGATTATAAAATATATTAAAAGCAAATAGTAAATAAAGCAAATAGTTAATTTTATCAAAAGTATTCAGACTATCTTTACGATACGGAGCGCCACGACCCCCCCCCCCCTTCCCCATAATCCACTTCCCTCCGGCCATGCATATAATTACACAGTAATACAGTACGTATAATTATATCCTATAAGATGAATGAAAAACGAATGAAATGTGATTGTTAATCGCATCTCGATTCTCGAATCCATACTATATAATATAGTCTATATAATAGCATATAGTATATAACACATCAATTATTAATATAAATAGGTAGGTACGCTATATAACCCTATATGGTAAATATCAACATAATATAGTGCGGATATACGTGAGAGTTTTAAAATATTTGTCAACCTATTATATTATATTATTATATTCTGTGTGTGTGTGTAATAATACGCGGCATAATATATATCGTTAGCGGGGGAAAAAAATCAATAGCGCGTTCAAAGTGCGTGCGTCGAGGGTGTTATTTATTATATTATTCAATACGCATAATCACTGCGTATATTACAAAATATATATTATGCATGTACCTAGGCACTAGGCAGCTTGGTATATTATTATAATTTTTTGTAAACGTGTAAAACCCGCCTAGACAATCAAATTGTATATACGATCCGTTGCTTTGACGGAAACGGCAACGGATCGGATACAATTAATAAAAACAGAGAGTAGTCTCCGTATAAGATCCCTGCGACGAACACGGAACACAGCCAATGCAGTTTATATTTTGGTACGCCGACTTCACATGCGTTTACTTGCGTTAACCATACCAATTATTATTTATTTAAGTGAATACCTATAGGCGATAGATCTCTATCATAGCTACTTATTCACTAATATTGATAAAAAAAAAAAAAAGTTAAATACTGCAGCGGAGGCGGTCATGTCTGTCATAATATTAAATTAATATATTGTTTTTTGGAATTTTTTTTAAATAATCAACTTTAATAATAATAATAATAATAACCGGCTTAACCTGTGGAAAAAATAATAATTTACCTATGTAATATATTATCAACGTGCGCCTCAAACAAACGCTGTTTATAGATTAGAGTCCAGACTTTTTTATTCAAGGGCCACAAAAAAAATCAAATGCTCTTAGCGGGCCAAAAGTTTATTAACACATATAATTTTTAATTTTATGATAATATATTAGGTACCTACCTATATAAATAATATGTTTACTTTATTTTTTTGTATAAAATATTGTTTACTTTAAAATATACTTAAATACAAATAAATAGGTATAAATATATAATATAATATAAATACATTTTTGAAATAATTTTTTTATCTATATTTACCTATGCGTCCTATGCGGGCCACGGGCCGGTTAAAAGTTGTTCGCGGGCCGTATCTGGCCCGCGGGCTGTAGTTTGGAGACCCCTAGATTTTAGACTGTAAGTCTGCTTAGTCTTTAATACAATTCTGAATAATTGCACATCGGCGGACGTTATTTAGTATTATAATGTTGTGGGACTGTGTGTAGACGTGTAGTCGAATATGAGATGATGTCTACACCTACCCTGTATAATGCAGTAAGTCTATAATAATCATACCTACCTATGTATAGTATGTACAATGTACATTGTACAATACTACAATGTACCTACATAATAATATATTATATTATATTATAGTCATAGACTCTTAAATTCGGATCGACGACGGGTGTAGTGAAATGTAAACGGATCTATGAAGCTATATTATATAGTTTGTTTGAACGGCTGTAAATAAAAATCTAAACGGAACAAGTAGATAATGTTTAAACTGTATACACTGTACTTATATTCTGGCCGTCATCGGGTGAACGGAATAGTGTTATTGATCGGTGTATAAATGTATAATATTCGAATAATGTAGGTATAATGAGTACCTATATTATATATATATATATATAGGTGTTATATATTAGATTATGTTGTTTAGTCGTGATAAAATGTCAAAATATACCTGGCGAACGCTATAGCGGTGAGCTTATAATACTTTATATACAAACACAGAACGTTTGGAGTTATTTAACCAAAATTACAATTTATTAGTATGGAATATGTTTAAAAAACTCAGACTTGTGTTGCATTTTTAAATTTTTAAATCAGTCAAATGTTGTTGAATAATTTACATAGCTAAAATAGTTCTGTCATTTCAGTTTTGGAGAGGGGGGTAACATTTTTGACCGGCCCAATATAAAACTGAAAAAAAACCACTCTCTAACAATTACATTACATTACATTACAATTGCATTTTTATCTCAATACAAATAGCCATCTTACATAATTGTATTCTTACTAGTTACTATAGTTAGTATCAAAGGTTACTGTCATAAGCATAAGTAACCCATTTTTTTTGAGAGATAAGAATAACTAAATAATTAATACATATGTAGATAGGGATACTTAAATATATTACCTATTAGCTACTATATGAAGGCCCAAAACTAGCCCATACCCTGCCCGACAGCGGCCCGCTAATGACAAAGTGGGGGGCAAATGCCCCCCCAAATGACGCCACTGTGCTAAAACAACGATATCAATTATAATTGTAATATTATGACTTATGAAATGGTTATTTTAACCCAATAAGTCAATATAGGTGAAGCCAAAATATATATAGGTAAATGTTTATTGCAGTAAACTAGCATAGATGAAAAGTTGAACTGTTGATATTGAAGTTAAATTACAAGCATTTTGTAATTAAATTATCATCAAGAAAAGTATACCTATGCAAACCAAATTATTTGACAATAATGAATATTGTAATAACAACATATAGTATATACACTTATATTATTAGCTATTTTATATATTTATTTCGACTGATTAATATGTAGTTTAGTTAAAATTTAATTTAATGTTGCGAATGTAACCAGCTATCTAGTTACGTTCATTTTGACTAAGCTTTGAATTGAAACTTTGAATTGGAATATTGTTATTTTAATCAGGAGCTTACCTCTTTACTTGTATACATTATATTTATATATTATATATTATAAGATTCAGAGATAGCAATAAGTGCGAATGCTTATGTGACTAAAGACATTTTTTAAATAATACTTATATATTGATGAGGGTTTCTTGTAGTAAGTTGGATCCATTTGGTATACTTAGGTGTAAAAAATATCCAGTGCTTTTCAAAAAACTAAAAAAATACTGAAAATGGGAGTACTTACTCATAACGTTGTAGGTACGCAAAATGTTGACACCTGGGGTTTTCGACAAAACCGATTTTGCATTTTTTGTTATAATTTAAAAATGAATAACAATATTAACAGTAGATACTTAATACTCAAATATTTGTGTTAGCATATTCTAGGTATGTATAATTTTCAAAGCGTTTTTGCTACTTTCTATTTATAGACTTTTAAAATTTTCATTTTTTTTTAGCTTTTTTGCTAAGCTATTGAATGTATACTGCATAAACGGTGAACTGAAAACATATATGCATAGGTAATAGCCAATAGGTATATAGTATATACGCTGTAGCTGCATGTTGGTTTGAGTAACCCAAATGTAATATGTAGATTGTAGACGTATGATGAAAATCGTAGGAATGCACAGCTTAACATTTCGAATTTAATATACCTATTGTTTAAACTAAAATGCAAAACTCGGATGCGAGGTTTTTTAAAATAAGTTATTCATATATATATACTAGAGTTATACGTTACGGCTGCATAAAAGGTACTTAGGTACCGTCTCAAGTTCTGTAGTCGGTTTAATATGTATTGTAATACCTATTTTATAAGCTTAGAGCGTATTATTATAGACGATTACAACAATATGGATAGTTTACCTGTATACTGTATATGAGTAGGTACTTTGGTACTTGCTAAAAAAAAAATTGGTCTTTATAGACCCTTACATCTCTAGGGTTTACTATCCACGAATATTGAAGGGAATGTCGTCATGTATATAAGTATAAAATCTCAAACCTTTGCAACTTTGTATATAGATCACATGAACTATCAACCACCCTATCCGGTAAATCACATACCTATTATATATTTATATATATCAGACTTCTGCCATATAATATTATAGGTACTTGTAGAAGAATAATAATGAAAATCATATTGTATAAATATATATGTACCTAGGTACCTATTATAATTTATAATATAGCGAGTAAATATGATATTATATTATTATAATATCATATTGTAAATTGTAATTTGTATTATATACCTACTCGCTGCAGTGTACGTGTACTTATATATACGCTGCAGCGTCGCGGTCGTCGTATAATGTTTTCCACCGACTTGCCAAGGAGGTTGGGTTTTTCGGCAATAAGCTCCCCCCCGCCGCCGTGGAGGCGCCGCCACCCTGCTCGGTGCCCGAGTGGTTGGGTGACGGGGAGAAGCGCTCGGATGTAACGTGGTGGCGGCGGCGGCGGCGCGTGCTCGGTGTATATAGTGTGCGACGACTACTGCGACTACGGTACAGTGGCGGCCGCCGCGTCATCGGCGGTGCCAAAATCAATAATCAGTATTGTTTATCGATTTTTTTTCCCTGCGCTCAACCGTCGGCGAAGCCGCGCGCGTTTCCCGTACAAGTCGCCCCCGTGCAGTGTGCGTATAGCGCGTGTTCATGCTCCTGCCTCGCCGACAGCTTATTTTCGCCGCGCCGACCAGTCCGCCGCTCATACGTCCCGTGCAGCAGCCACCGCACACGCGCCGCCGTAAGCAGCTGCCGGACCCGTCGTCGTAGCCTAGCGCCAGCGTAGTAGTTGGCGTTGTGGATCAGTTCACAGTTGCCGGACGAAAGGCCAGCGACCGCAGGTAAAAAAATATTACGAACAGAATGCCGAGGTATCTGTCATCGTTGCGGGTGTACCATAGTACCTAGGTACTTATATAGTTGTAGTCGCACGTCGTCACTAACACTACCACCACCACCACCACCTGGCTATACAATTATATTATTACGTGTCGAGACTATAACAACATTATAATATTCAGTTAATTTTATATTTCTAGCCGATGGTGGGAAATTGGGAACGCTGTGGTAAAAAGCTCGTCCATAAACCGGTTTCTGACGAGGCTTTATATACCAACTATAGGTAATTTATCTATAAAACTATAAGCAGAGTATATTATTATATCAAGCTTCTGCAGTGGACTTACATCATGCATAGATAGTATTTCGATATATAGATCATATTATACATAATATAATATACTTGTATACCTACTTCGCCTGTGCTGCGTCTTGCATTGTATATAGTATATATTGCAGGTGATATCATAAGTATGCTGTATTTTTCCCTTTTAATAATGAATTAACTCAAATTCTAATCCATCAAATTTTTAAGCACATACTTACTTTAGGACCATATTTTAAAATACATACTTAGATTATTTATACAAAATTAGGAGGGTCCAGTGGCGATACCAACTTCTTGTTTTTAAATGAGAATCTCCCTTATTCCTGTAAATTGTTGAGTAGATAACTTTTTATAGAAAAACTATCTGCTGAACAATTTACAGTAAAAATATTGGTTCTCATTTGAACAAAAAAAGCTTGTATCACCCACAAAGCACTCCCTAACTGTTATAAAAAAAACTCATATTTTGAAATATGATCTTTAAGTAACTTCTAATAAAATGAGAATTTGAATAAATTAAAAATTAAATGCTTGGGGAATTATCCTGTAGTATAGTATTATAGTATTATGAACATTATGATAGGTAGGTACCCTATTAGGAATATACATTTCTCAGTACCTATATATACAACGCGTATTTAACCAGTGTTTTAATAATAATTGTATTGCTATTATTGTAACGTATTATTAGTATAACGATAAACTCGGCGGCTCGAGGGGGGCTCGAACCCCACCCAGGCATAAATACTTATGAAACTGATTTTCATCTCGACATGGTATAGTGCAGATTTTGCTGATCGTGAGAAAAACTACCCCAGCACCTGTGCTTTACATTATAATACATTTCCGTAACTTATATATTATATATATATATATATAATATTTACTTACTCGACCTTTGGCACAATAATAAGTAGGTGCTGGGGGTACTAAACATCTCTTGGTTTAATTTTAGCTCCTTTTGTTACCTAGTTCCAAAATATTACAAATTAGGAAACTGTTTTTTTACCTATTATTATTATCACTAGGTTTATCTCACAACAAAACTTGTATTTTATATATCTACGACATTTTTATTTGCTCTATGTAAACTAGATGTTTATGAAAAATAAATCATTGGTAATTCAGAATGCGAATCGACTTTATTGTAATAGGTACTTGTAAGTAGTTAGGGGATTTAAAATCCCATGAAATACCTTACAATTAGTATAAATATTTTTAAAATTTTCAATGAATATATAAAATAACAATTAAAAACAAAAAAAATTTACATACCTACCTACTTACATATAAATATATAATTATAAAAATGAATCAATTTCAGCTTCGTTAATTTAGGCCAGTGGTCAGTTACACGTGAAATTGTTCGATTTCAAGTACCTAGCAATTTATATGGTATTATAGACTAATAATTTTAAGTTCAAATTTGAATTTTTTTTTATCAAATTATAGCTAGGTAAATATACAATAAACATATATGATAAATCAACATAATTCAAGAACGTCTTTAATTAGTTCAAAAAGAACCAAAATTATATCATTTATGTCTCGAAAATTCTAATATAAATATTTTGTGAAAATTGCATCTACAGTTACAATTAACAAATTAAAATTGTTTTACATTTTTGAATCACAACAAAGACAAATTCGATTTTGTTTAATCCTAGTGCTCACTAAATATCCCCGTAAATGTTTTTAAGTTTTTCTTTATTATTTTTAAATATACTGGGAATTAATTCTACTCCTATAAGAAAAACTAAGTCCAATTTACTTCCAAAATCCTTTGTCGACATAGAAGAAGAAGATTGATTAGGTTGAGCCATTTTTTCTGCTATAAAAATTGTCTTTATAGTTTTAGACACAAAAAAAATAACGTATAGATAGGTAAGTACATCATTCTAAAATCAATACATTCATATTGCTGCACTTAAAATCTAAAATTGAGATCATTACGACGCTAAACCGTAATTCTATAGGGCCTAGAGTCAAGTTAACTTTTTTTTCTTCATTTACCTATTTTAATCATTGACAACTATATGGCAATTAGCATTTTGTAGGGGAGTTATGGTTGGTTGAGGAACACGTGTATGTTGGGCAATAGGATTCGTCACTAAAACCCGGGTGGTCATCCATCCGGGAAATAGTGACGCCGGCCGATGTTTGACCTCAGAAATTGAAATTAACATAGTGGATGCCCTAAGCAAAACATATCTTAAACTTTAATAGATTATTAATTTTTATTCGATTATTATTAATTGACATGTCATATACTTTAGGGAACAGTAATTCATCACAAAAACAATATACATATACATATACATATACATATACAATATACATATTTTATTTCCCACATTAACAGACTGAGGAGTGAGGATTGTCATTTATACAAATGGTTTAGTTAAAAATTGTAATTATATAGATAATAAAATATTTATTGTTATAAAATGGGGAAATTTTTGGATACCTAAAATGTTTGAACGAACTCAAGACGCGATATATTTTTGTTTTCAAACTGAGCCATAGAGTTTTTAATACAATTTTATTTTTCTACATCCTCTCTTCGTTTGTTTGTTAAATTTGATTTTCACATTTTAGTATAAATGTTAGTTTGAACATTTTTTAATACTTCTACAAACTGGAAAATTTTAGGATACAATGAATAAAACATTCCATTTAATTTTGAGTAAAACGATTAACATAATGAGGCGTTGGCGGTACGTTATTAACGAGTTTGAGAACACTTAAATTATTAGCAGTCTTCACTCTTCATTGCAGATGCTAAGTCAACAATCACTTTTTGTAGATCGATTGATAGTGGATGAGCCATAGAAAAAATTTCTTAAGAATAGGCAAAAAATGCAGTCTAATTTTTCCGAATACGAAAGCCTAAGGAATTCCAGTAACCAGTGTCTTTGAAATTTGAGATTTCTTTTTCCACTGATAGGAAATGAAATTTATTTAACTCATTAAGTATCTATACATTTTTCAAAATCTTATATTTTTATCATTAGTCAACATCATAATATTGATTTCTATGTACTAATGATGAAAAGTATAAGATTTTGAAACATCGATGATCCAAAAGTTTGAGAGTGTATGTGTGTACTGATACTAAGTGCTGTCTCATTTAATATTTAAAATTATTAAGTATTTATAATATTTTTTTTTAATGTATAGATTATATTGACCTACTGAAAGTTAACTAGGTACCGAATAATAATAGCCTTATTAAGGCCTGAATTAATTTCTTTTATTCCCGATCTCTTATAGTTTGGTTCGTTTTTACTGTCACTGGTCACTATGACATTGTTGTAATTTGGATCACGGGTACTGGGTAAATGTTGGTCTCTACTCTCTATATCAAGTTTAAGTTTTTTTAGTACCCACTTATTATTGTTAATATACTTTAATTTTTAAGCACCATACTTCAAATATAATTAAACAATTGATATTATTAATAAAAATATACCTACTAACTTATAATTTATAAAGCTTAAAATAATATGTATTTATGAACAAAACAATTTGAACAACGTATTACGTATGTACACAAATAGCTGCCTAGCTGAGTACTACTTTGTAGTAGTTCCATTCGTCACTATAAGTTTGATAATATAATGTAATAACATGTGGTGTACCTAGTGGTAATAGGTACGTGAAAACGACGATAACGATTACAGATTTAAGACTAAAGTGGCTTACAAACTGTAGGCAATTAATCGCGCAAAATTAAATTCGTAAGGACGGCGAAAAAAGATCAATTACACCTTTCGTCAATCATATATCTATAACATTTTCCTGAAAATGTTCAAATTCCCATATTTATCCCACATAAGATAATGTTAAGCTGTATTATTTAATAGGTATTTATAATCAGAATTACATAAAACAATATAACAAAGGTATTTTAAATGTAAGCTGTTTATTTTATAATTTATTATACATAATGATGGACAATTTGTTATACTTAATACTTAAAAGGACGCTACCTATACATTTGTTGTCTCCGTATTACACAGGCACGACATACCAAATTGTCGTTTTCTTGTTTCAATAATGTGCTGTTAGTTTTGATACTAGAGGGAATTGACCTATTATACAACTTTTAGGTAAGAACATTATCTGTGTTCAAGCATTGGCGATTTTTCTAAATTTTCATTTTCAAGCAAGAATCAAGATATGGGTATGAAAATATCCAAAATTAAAAATGCTCATATCTCGAATAAAAATTAAAATATCGAATAAAAGCCAACGCTTAAGCACAGATAATGTTATTATCTAAAAAAGGTGGGCAAGTGGATGTTGCTCTGCTGTACAGTAGGTTACAAGTGAGTCACTGTAATGGATGGTGTTAAATTTGAACTCAATGATATAATATCATTGTATAAGAAAAACGATTCTGAGCGAAAACGGTCAGTCAGCCTATGATATTACTAAGTACATTTGATTTAATTTATATATAACCAATTTACGTGGAACCTTGTTTTAAATTTTTAATCCTTAGCTATAAAAGTTGAACATTTTATACATTTTTAACTACAAAATAATTATTACATTTTAAGTATAATAAATTTTGTCAAAATTCGAACTTTAAATGCTTATAAAAAAAAATTGTGACAGTATGTATTTTCAATATTTTTCAACTGCTATTGTTACAATATATCAGGAGCCTTGTATTAAATTGTCACGCTATTTTACCCAAGAAACAAAATTTTATTGATATTTATAGAAAAAAAAAAAAAAAAAAAAAAATTGAAAACTGACAATGTCCGTAAACAGCTCAAAGAGTCAAAATATTTTCAAAATGTTATGGTGTATAGAAAATGAAAGTATAAACATTCAGTATAATTTTCATGTATCTACAGTTATTCGCTTTTGAATAACAAGTAACAACAAAATAACAAAATCGCTTCCTGAGAAATCGAGTGAATATAAAAACGCTCATAATAATTTAATATAATAATTTGATTTGCTTGAAGACATTTTTTTTGATAAGATAGACAAACTTATAAATAATCTTGTTTTATATTTTCAAATCTTAGATTTAAAAAGAAAATGTTGTATGAATTTCTAACTCAAAATAATTTGCAAATTTTCGTCATTTTTACGTATTTTGTCAAATGTCAATATTGGAGCTTTAAATGCTTATAAAAAAAAATTATGACTATGGATTTTTAATTTTTTCATCTGCCTTTGAAACAATATACTAGGAGCCTTCTATTAAATTTTCAAGCTTTTTTAGCCAACAAATAAAATTTTATTGATATTTATAGAAAAAAAAAACTAAAAAAAACGGAAACTGAAAATGTCCGTAAACAGCTCAAAATAAGTCAAAATATTTGAAAAATGTTATGGTGTATAGAAATTCCTAATATAAACATTCAGTCAAATTTCATATACCTACTGTCATTTTTTTTAGAGTTGCACCAAACACCAAAATCGATTTTGAAAACAGATTTTGCTTAAAAATTCCCGTTTTCCTTAATTTTTCTTTTGTTTTACACGTGGCTTTTGAAAACTACTGAAAAACTTTTACTTTTGACCCCCAAAGCACCAATTAGATTCACTTTCCTATCAGAAAAGATACTGTTGAAGAAAATCTAAGCATTTTTACTGTCCTAAAAGGTGATGAGTGATGACAGACACAAAAAAAAAAAAAAAATAAAGAAAAAAAAAACACACATCATTGTAAAATATTTCATCGTTTCACTCAGAATCTAAAATGTATAATATTATGTTAAATCACTCTAATATCAACACTTACAGCACACTATTAAAACTAGTGAACGAAAATTTGGTATGTCGTACACTCGTACGTGTGTAAGAGTAAGACAGAGACAACAAATGCATTGGTAGCATCCTCTAGAGATAAGTAGGTACCGAGTTGGTACAATATAATTAATTTGAATATGTACAATCAATTTTAGTTTTCCGTTTTTATCGATCAAAAAATTCACATAAGAAATTTATTCTATCTAAAAGTTCGGGGTGAGCGGGGTTTGTTATCTTTAGGGTTTGTTTATTTGATGTTAATTATATTTTATAACATAACATAATATATATTACAATTTACAGTCAGCATAATATACATGGATACTCAGGCTTTGATCTAGAAATCTGAAATATGTGGGGGGGGGGGAATTAAAAAAATAAAATTATACTTTTAGTACATAAGACCTATGTCAGGGGTAATAGATTATAGATACTTTATTAATGTTTTAAATTTACAGAGTTTAAGACAAACTAATTATTCATTAAATAATTAAACATAATAGGTAATAACTAATAAATGTAATATATGTATACAATTACCAATGATGGTTTAAAGACCCTTTTAGATCCCCCCTGGATTTGCACCTGGGGATACCTACTCAATTATTAATTGGGCGTTATAGGTTATTTACAGTCTATTAAATTAATATCATTAAAAAACTACCTACCCACAATAAGGCAAAAAATAAATTACGAACGCTTTTTCGTTTCAGGTTATTACCGGCATTATGTCCAATATGGCAAATGCTGAAAACTACCAATTGAAATGGCATAGTCACGGTGCTCATTTACATTCGACTATTGCAACGTTACACGGCACCACGGCTTTCACCGACGTGACCCTAAGTACGACTGACGGACGCAACGTGTCGGCGCACCGTTTCGTATTGTCGGCCTGTAGCGCGTACCTGAACCAGGTGTTCCAGAGCTGCCTGTCCAACAACCTGGTAATAGTACTGCCGGCCGACATCAGTTACCGTACGCTTTGCATACTGCTCCAGTACATGTACAGCGGTGAGGCGACGGTCACCAATAGCCAGTTGGACCGGGTGCTTAAGGCCGGCGAAGTGTTGAGGGTGAGAGGGCTGTGCAGGAGCAATGAGAACACCGTGGGTGTGGTGCCCAGACAGCAGACGCCCGACAACAAGGACGACAAGTCAAAGCAGAAGTCCAAAGGTGACATGCCACTATCGGTGTTGTCCGACGGAAACGAGAACAAGGAAAACGAAAAGGATAAGGATAACGATGATGGTGAGGTGAAGAAAGAAAATTCTGAAAACGAAGACCCCATGCACAATGCATTACAGCTGGAGATCACCGTCAAGGAAGAACCGTTGGAATGGAACGACAGTGATCGAACTGAAATGACCATTCAACCGGTAAGGGATTTTAAAAAGTACATATTCAAGTATGGGTTTGAAAATTATAACATGTTCCCCAAGTTGGCATAATTAATGTAACAAGTAGGTACCATTTAGGTGCGTTAATAGCTAATACCCACCTACGGGTTATGGCATACCTACCTCACAGGAATGTGCGTGAAAAGTAAATTTACCTATTGTCAAATTTAAAGTTAAGAACATTATTGGTATTTTATACGTTGGTTTTTTTACAATATTTAAATTTTTATGCAAGTTATTACGAGTACCTACCTACATACAATATTACAATTTGAAAATGTTCAAGTACATCGAAGTAAAGTAGAAACAATGTAAAAAAAGCTAACTGTACAAATACAAATAATGTTCTTATAACATCAAATTTGAATCTTTGAGAATAGGCAATAGGTAATACTTTAATTTACCTAGTCTAATATTAAAGCTAACAACACATGATTGGTCCTACTGAAAGCAAATTTTCTAATTTACACGTGGGTCAGAAATAAAACAAGTTGGTAGTGTGCTGACATCTTCTTACGCCAATATCTATTATATTTATTAAATAAAGTTTATCTTCATGTACATTTTCAGGAACTGTATTCCAATTACGACGATGATGACGAGGAAGCTGATTCTGATTATTATGCTCCATTGACATGCGATATGTGTCAAGAAACATTTCGAACGCCAGCCCTTTGGGTTAGACACATACAAACTCATGAATTAGGCTCAATTACCGATTTACCAAAAAGAAAACGGAGAAAAACCACAGTACGTGTATTATATTTATTTTATATACTCTGGGCTGGACAAGTCACTCAATTTATTGTAACTGATTACAAGTTACTAGATTCTTTTATGTTGAGGACATTGGAGCAACTAGAATCAATTTTTTTTGGGGGGGGGGGGATATAGAATTTTATCAGCAGCACAGATCCGCAGGGTCATCGTCCCCACACCCCCTCACTAATATACCGAGTCGCTACTAATAATACACAAATAAATTAATATAAAACTAGGTAGTGAATTAAAATTATAAATAATTATATAGGGATAATACCACGACATATTTTTAATTCAACTTTAATTTACTCAAATAGAAAATGTACATAATATAAAGTAATATCAATCATATCAAATAATATTAAATCAATACTAATTTTCTATTAGTTGCTGAAAATGTATCAATAATTGTTTTTAAGTCTAGACTTAACTCACTCAAGACTATTATTTTGATATTCAGTATTAATAAATGTCTTGTCCCTTCGTTCTTGTAATCTTGTATTCTTGTCTCATTGTTATTTTCTGACAAGCTTTTAATTGCCGCATTGAATATTTGCAGGTTGCGCAACTAACAGGTATAGCGAAAGCTACTTGTGTCTTGTAGCAATTTATACAAATTTAGGTACTAGGTAGGTACACATCTTCGGTAACTACTTGCTTAATATCATCAAAATCAAAATTTTCTTTAATTTTGACCAGGAAATTTTTTGCAGCAAGCTATTTTTCTCATCACTAAAAATTATAATTAATAAATTTATTTTCAAAAATGTGAACGAATTTGAAGTTTTGAAAAAAGACGAATTTTTAAAATTAAAATAAAACACCAACTAAATTTCAATGAGTCTTATAAGGGTGGTGTGGGGGGACTTCCCCCCGTGTTATTATACACTTTGGTTTTGTAGGACTCTAGCCCCTATAACTATTTAATCCTAGTTACGCCCATGCTTATACCCCTACAACAGCTAATGGCCTTATTCGCTGGGCTAAAGTTCAAAAGAAAAAAAATTTAAGGAAATGTTGATATTGATGATATTAAACATAATTTATAACTGTACCTATTATATGGAGACTAGAAAAATATTTGGGGGGGCTAAGCACCCAAAGCCCCACGTAATTACGCCTATGATTGAGTTACTAGATACAAGTTACAGTTATATGTAACTGATAACTAAGTTACATTTAAAGTTAAAAGTTACATAATTGGTAAATGTATAAAGAATAATTGCCAGGGGCTAGGTAAAATCACGCCAATCACGGCACAGTCGTTGTTAGGAAAAAAAATGTATCAACTTTAATTGTACAACCATTGAATATCCAGTGGCCTGATAAATTGTGAAAACCAAAATGAACGTAAATAAGAAAAAATCTTGGCCATAATATATTTTTAAACTGGTACCTATTGTAACAATGTGTGAGGACTGAGGACTCTTCAGCTTTGTATTAAATTTTCAAGCATTTTGACTAAACGAAGAAAATTTTATTTACATTTATTAAAAATAAAAACTAAAAAGGTGGCAAGTGGGTGTCACTCTGCTGTACAGTAGGTCACTATAATGGATGGTGTTAAATTTTAATTCAATGATTTAATAACTTTGTATAACAAAAACAATTCTGAGCGAAGACGTTCAGTCATCCTTATGATATTACTAAGTAGGTATATTTGATGATATTATGTGAATAAAGTAATTTATATATACCTTTTTTTTTTCCTATTTGAACCGACGGTGCTGCTGTCGCATTCTTCCGCCACACCACCATTAATATATATATACCTAACCTATTTACATGGAACCTTGTTTTAAATTTTAAATCCTTAGCTATGAAAGTTGATCATTTTATAAATTTTTAACAACAAAATAATTATAAAATTTAAAATTTGGTAAATTTTGTCGAAATTCCAACCATACATGTTTTAAAAAAAATTGTGCCTATGTATTTTTAATATTTTTCAACTGCCATTTAAGCATTATATCAGGAGTCTTGTATTAAATTTTCACCCTTGTTACCCAACAAATAACATTTTATTGACAATTATAGAAAAAAAACAATATAATTGAAAACTAACAATGTCCGTAAACAGCTCAGAGAGTCAAAATATTTATAAAATTGTATGATGTATAGAAAATGAAAATATAAGCATTCAGTGAAATAACAAAATAACAAAATCGCTACATGAGAAATAAAGTAAATATATAATCTTGTAAAAATATGAACTTAAAACGCTCATACAAATGTAATTTGATTTGCTAGTAGACTAATCTTATGAGGAATCTTGTATTACATTTTCTAATCTTAGATTTGAATATAAACATTTTTATGAATTCATAACTCAAAATAATTAGCACGTTTTCGTGAATTTTACGTATTTTGTCAATATTTGAACTATAAATGCTTAAAAAAAAAATTGTGAAGATGGATTTTAAATTGTTTTCATCTGCCTTTGAAACAATATACTAGAAACCTTCTATTAAATTGTCAAGCTTTTATCGATATTTATAGAAAAAAAAAACTACAAAAAATGAAAACTGAAATTGTCCGAAAACAGCTCAAAATAAGTCAAAATATTTGGAAAATGTTATGGTGTATAGAAAATGCTAATATATTTCATGTACCTACGGTCATTTATTTTAGAGAAAAACCAAAATCGATTTTGCTTAAAAATTCCCGTTTTTCCTTAATTTTTCTTTTGTATTTCACGGCACTTTTGAAAACTACTGGGGAATTTTTACTTGGACCCCCCAAAGTACTATACTGTGAACTATATTAACTTTCCTATCAGAAAAGATACTTTTGAAGAAAATCTGAGCATTTTTACTATTCTAAAACGTGACACAAAAAAAAAAAAAAAACACATTGTAAAATCAATACATTTATCAATCCGCTCAGAATCTAAAATTGAAATTTGAAAATGTCAGTAAACAACTCGATAAGAGTCAAAATATTTTGAAAATTTTATCAAGTATAAAAAATGATAAAATAAACATATGGTGGCAATATACCAATCGACGGTTATTGGTTATTAAATAACAAGTAAATAAGAAAATCGTTGTATGAGAATTTGTTAATTTACAGGAAGATATCTGATGTCTAACTTCAAACGCTTGTAAAAATTTAATTTGACCTTCCAGTATAGATATTTTTTTTTTTTAAAAGGTAGACAAACTTATGAGGAAATTTGTATACATTTTTTTTTTTGCTTTTACAGACCCACTTATGAATTATTAAAGCACTAAAAGCACAATATAGCTTTAATTTAACTTGTATATAAAGTAACAGGAAAATGTGTAACTAGTAACAAGTTACATTATAAATAAATAATTTGTTACAAGTTAGAAGTTACAAAAGTAACCGAGTTACATGTAACTGATATGCCTAACCCCGTTTGGCTGTATATATCTATATTTTATATGCATAGGAGCAATTTAATGGTTCTTAGGTTTATAGGATCATTGAATTTTTATTGACATATAACATTATGCCATAGGTATTTGGGTACATTTATTTCTAAAACCTTCTCATTTTCATAATAAGAATAATAAATAAGAATAACATATTACAATATAATATTATAATATCACATTAATATTAACATATCAATAACATACTGTCAGATAATAATGTATTATGTTATAGGCAATTCTTTATATTAAGATAAATGCAAAGAAGTATAAAATCATGGTGTATGAATGGGGGGGAGGGGCAAAGCCCCCCACTCATCACTTTAGTCGACATAAATCTAGCACCCCCATAAACTTAACCCAAATTACGCCTATATGGTTAGCAAACCGTATTGTAAACATTTTAATGGCATACTAACAATTCTTTTTTTAAATTAAAAAACAGGATGAAGATGACGGAGGCGAGTTACCCCCCTTACGTTGTGAACTATGCCAACAAGAGTACCAGACACCCGGAGATTGGGTGCGGCACATTCAAAGTGCACACACGGAAGAACAGCTGGCCATTACAAATAGTTTAGCGAGTGGTGGATCGGGCATATTACCTTCAGCCAAAAGACCACGACCAAGAATAATGAATGGCCGTAAAGTGTGTCCAACTTGTACAAAAACATTTCCGTCGCATGCGAGCATGTTGATACACAGTCGTACGCACACAGGCGAACGGCCATACCAGTGTGGTGTCTGCAATAAAGGTTTTAATGTAAAAAGTAATTTACTGAGACACATGAGAACATTACACGATACAGTTATAAGTCCTAATGCCATGGTCGAATACTGTAATGCCCAAGACGAAGTACCCCCTACAACATAAAAATATTAAATTTAACATAATTGTTTATAAATTTAGATTAAATTTTTACTTTTTTGGTCTAACTTATTTTTAGAGAGTTCATGAATATACTCAATTGCTAATTGCATAATTGAATTTACAAATCTATTTTACATGGAAACTTTCCAACTTAATTTACTTTCCTTAAAATCTTTAAATTTTTATCGACAGCTTATACGTCATGTATATTGATAATGAGCTCCTTTAAAATTTTACTTCCAATTTACTTATAAGACAAATATACCAAATTCATACTGTTTTATATGAAATAATGTTACTTTTGTTTTAGTGCATCGCTTTTTATCTTTCCAGCATTTTTTTTTTTTTTTACCTTTTACTGAAGTATATCATAGTTTTGATACTAGTACAAAATAAGCAGATGTTAAGAAATAAAATTTATTTTTCAACAATGATAAAACGATCATTGTCTTCCTGCATATATTGAATTATATTATAATATTGTGTAAAATCCTAATAAAATGTATATAGTGATGTAAAAAAAATTAGGATCTCATTCCATTTTACATTATTTTCAAAGATTTTCTACTTATAGCAAATATTTATTATATTTATCCCAAATCCCAATAATAATGTGAAATTGTAATATTAAAAGTGTACTTTTATTATATGCTCAGTAATTCAATAATTATTGTTAATTACTATACATTACAATATTTCTTTCAGTACTTTATTTTTTACGATCCTATAATGTTGTAAATATTTAATAGAAATAAATGAAAATAAAAATATTAAAACTGACTTTTTTCATGTATACAAATAAGAATTCTGTTAAATTGCTAAAGTAATGAGTTTGTCCTTAAGATCTATTTTATATAAACGATAAAATTAAAATTAATCGTCTTCTTCAATTTTAGGTGCTAAATAATACCGGATATAACCCAACTCTTCAATTTGGTATTCTACAACTAATGGGACATCTCCAGACATTGATAGAATAACCTACAAATAAAAATGTTAGTTAAATAATAAAATAAATGTCACCAAACTATAATAATATAGTACTTGTGGAGATAATGGAGCTGCTTTGCAAAACAAATTCAGGTAACGACAAGCAAATGTCAAACATACAGCTTGTTGCATTTCAATGGTAACTCCTTCTTCTTCTTTATCGATTGACGAGTTTTGCGAAAGTTTGACATTAGCTAATTGCATTTAAATAAAAACAATTCACAACTATTTTGTACAATATTACTAAAATACAGTTAGATTACCTGATCCAATATCACCCGAAGTAGAGAATTTTACACCATCTTTAGTACAAGCAATAATAACAGATTCCCCAAACTGACTCAAATCTCTACAAATTCTTGCAAATTCAGTAGAAGGCATCTTAATTATACAAGAATAATTTGTTTCCTAAAAATAAAAATATAAACATTCATCAGCCAAATATTTCAACTCTTAATAAATTAAAACCCATTGTGCATTATACAAATAGTAAGTATGGTTTTATATTTAAAAAAAATACAGTGAATAGAATAAAAATTATATTCAGTTATGACATAGCTCAAAGCAGGGTGTTCCATCTTTTATAATTGACAGGCCAATTTACACTTTCATAAATTACTGGGGACCGTCAAAAGAAAAAAAATCTCTCACCACGAGAATCATGGCTTTGGACGTTACTCATTGCACTCATCGTATACCTACATCTTATAATAATTTTTTAATTTTTGTGTCTGTCATCACCGTTTGGGACAGTAAAACTGCTTCAATTTTCTTCAACAGTATCTTGCATTTTTGCTTGATGGCAAAGTGAATATAGTTGGTACATTGGGGAGGCAAAAATTTAAAATTCCCAATAGTTTTCAAAAGAACCGGGAATACAACATAAACATTAAGGTAAACGGGATTTTTTAAACAAAATCGGTTTTCGACAAAATCGATTTTGGTTTTTGGTATAACTCTAAAACAAATGATCATGATATTTATTTATGGACCTACAAGAAAGTGAAATTAAATTTTTATGAGCATTAGAAGTTCATATTTTTACAACATGGGATATTCTCTCGACTTCTCATGTAGATATTTTTTTATTTTGCTGTAATTAAAAAACAAATAACTTTAAATATATACCTAACCAAAACATCTAAAAATATACATAAATACAGTTTTTAATAATTGTTTTAAGTTTGGAAGAAATTACATATTATTAAATAACCAAGAATAACTATTTTAGTTATATTTTTGTAATTTTATAACATTAATTCAACCGGCTACCATATTAATAATAAGTAATAACAATATAAATAAAATATCCTACACAGACAAAGTGTCTTCGCTCAAAATCGTTTTTCGTATACAATATTGTCATCATGGACCACAGTGGCAATATAATATATACAGAAGTCACTCGATAATTTGAAATTCAGGGGACCGAGTTAACAATTTGGTTTACCGAGTGTTTGAATAATCGAGGGAAAACAAATTAGTTCGAATCAAAGAGAGGTGAACAATTGTATGTATATATTACATATTAAAGTTTATATTAGGTAGGTAGGTAAGGTACGATAAATTTATAATCTAGGATAATATTTAACCACCGTCGTTATTAGTTTCATTACGAGTACGTTAAATATATAGATTGTACATAATCTTTAAATGTACATACATATGAACTTACATATACCTAATAGTATTTAAGGAAATTTGAATAATAGAAGGAATACGTCATGTATTCTCTTCTAATTATAGAGGTTTTCTCAGGGGAATCTGCGTTTAGTTCGATTTATGGAGATTTTCGAATTATCGAGTGACTACTGTAGTATTATAATATTATAGTGTCTATACCATATTATCATTTTAATTCAGTGATTTAATACAGGTCATCACACTGATGATGTAAAAAACTTATTTTTAATTAAGGAATTAATTATCAATTAGTAAGAGTTTATGTTACAAGATACTATGGGATTCATAATTGGTTCAGATTAATAAAACTGTCCTCCTAATTATCCATGTTCAATAGGTAGGTCTCGTTAAAGTTTTATAATGATTTGTGATCAATTTGAACCCCCAAAACCCACCTGTTTACGTACCTGAATATATAATAATGTTTCTATCAAATGTGCTATAGAAAATAATTAATTTTGAAAAAAACAATGGGTTAGGTTATGTGGGGGGATTTAGTTGTTCTAGGCCAATATTTTAAAACAATTTTACTAATTAAAGATTAACTTTCAACATACAGGTATACCAAGATGTTCTTGATCCAAATTCATGAGTTTCATTTCATAGTCTGACATTTTCTCCTGGTTTGATGTCTCAAACATAATAGTGAGAGTATCTGCATTATCTTGAGCTTTAATAGTCATAATGTCATCATTAGAACAACATTTCATGATTTTCACCATGCTAAATTAATATACAAACATAATAAATTAATAAATATAATTTTCATCAACTACCTATTTGACTACATATTACAAGTAATAATGTGCTTATGTATACCTTTCTAGATTGATGCCCATTGACAAGTTCCTGTCACAGCGAAACTTATCAAAACCAGTACTTTTCAAACACATGGATACTAAGCTGACATGGGCGTCGTCCATGGCCTGAAGTTGAATCCCAGAATCAGAACAATCAAATGTCGCTTCTTTTAATAGTTCCTTAATGGCTTCCAAAATCTTTTTGAGCTGGCCACTCTTCAAGAGTCTTGCTTCAAACATGGTGTATTGGGTAATTAGGTTCGGGAAAAATAAATAATATTATAGAAGAGTTAATTGAGATCACTGACAATCGGATTTCAGTGAGAAAATGTAAAATACTAAAAATTAAATCAACGACTTAATAGTTAACACTTAAAGGGAACAAAATATTGAAATTGAACGGTGGGTGCCAATTTCCGTAAGTCAAAGTCACTATTCTACTCGGTACTCAACGACTCACAAAAGATAGTCCGCATAAACGCGGGAAAATGGCGGCATTTGGCAATGTGACCAACAGAAGAACTTACGGAATTTTCAAAATCTTAACTTTTTTTAACAATTCATAGTTTACGGTAATTTTTCTAAATTGTGGTTAACGCAATTTATAGCAAAATATTATTAACGTTTTTTTTTATTTGTATTTTATTTTACTGAACCTATATGGTTTATTAAATTATAATTAATTATTTTGTTCATGATTTTTAATATCTCACAGAACAGTAAAACCACATTAGAAAAATAGTTATAAAGCCGGATTCTCAGCTGCTGCTTCGTGTGGTGTGCCGTGTCGATCAAATCGTATTGTGATTGGATATTACTTTTTTGGTATCATGTAATAACCAAGGTACAACCGAGTATACCAAGAATTGACTACTAAACTGCTCAACCATATTTTTTATCAGTCGTAACCATATAATAACCATGCCACTCGATGCACGACGTAGCAGCAGCTGCTGTGAATGCGCCTTTAACGTTTAACATATGGTAGTACCTATAACCATTAACCAGACCTGAAACTAAAAAGTAAACTAAGTATACATTATTAGTATTATACATTTTTATATTTAATATAATATATTTTATAAAATTGGTAAGAAATAAGAATAAATAAATTGTTTTACTTCTATTCTAAAAGCACACTTTGTCATATGGTACCTTTTAAAAAAATAAATATTTATTATAACCACGGTTTAAGGTATACCTTTAGTATTTATAAGGTGCATGAGCTACAGGGGCTGCATCACGGTCTAGAATATATGAGTTTCGATAGGAGCTCAAGCTTTTATCACGGAAAAAAATTGGAACGGGCCTATATGATCAAAGGAACGGGCGCAGTGCTTGAGCTCTATTAGTATAATAACTCCTGTTGCTTATACAAATTGAACTATTTATATTTCTATATAATTTCTATATTAAACATGCTAATTAACATTTAACATAAAGTATAAACATTAAACTATAACGATTAAAATTTTAAAAATCTTATATTTAAATGTTGGCTAATTATCACGAATTAAGATATATCTTAATTCGTGCTAATTATATCATGTCAAATATTATATGGTTTTATAAACCGCTAGAGCGCAGCAGAGCGCCCGTTCCGGTTTGCTCCGTGATAAAAGCGTTTTTGTAAGTATGTATTTTCAATTGAGTTGCACGGTCCACAGCAGCACACTAAAGTGTTAAAAACTCTCATAGTGCAGTTACGTGGGACATAAAATCACTAATTTAGTGCACAATGGAATTGCTGGTGCAAGGGGATTAATAACCCATCTTGAGCTGGTGAAATATAAAAAAGTGCACTATAATGCAAAAGCTGCTATAAATTAGTCCGTTGTCTATGCTATCAACTATCAGTTATCACTATTCACTAATCAGTATAGGATAAGATATCACAAATCCCAACTCTTATTATTTATTGACTAAAGTATGGGAATTGCGAATACTATTCGCCGAATAATATACTTGCATTGTTGCACACTTGCTGCAGTTTATACTCACTAGTCACTTTGAACAGTTGGAAGGAGCATTACTCAATTACTGCATTACTAGTCTGAACTACGTATTGATGTAGTCTACGTTCTTCGTAGTAGATTAGATGTACTGTAAGACTTCATCGTCCTCAATAGTTTATAATTATATTTCTATAGCTTTCGAAGTGCATTAAACAAAAAAATAAAATAAACTTTATTTCGCGCCATGACTTTAAAATTAATTGTTGTTATTAAATATTCACATACTTTGTCTATTGTTACTGCTTTTTAAAAACATAGTGTTATAATGGAACCTGTAGTTAACTGGAATCCGCGAGAAGTGTCCATTTGGCTGGATAAAAAGGGTCATAGTAAATATTCTCGAATACTTACTGAAGATCATTGCATCGATGGCCGTGCTCTTTTACTCATTAATGAAGCTGACTTAAAAAGTCCACCTATAAGTATAAATGTATGATTTCTTTGTTTCACATTTAATTATTTAAAATTACATAATAGCTACTTAATAATGGATTATTATTCAACATTTAGGTCTTAGGGGACATAAAAAGATTAATGTTGGATATTCGTCAGTTAAAAGTAGAAAATCGACAGACACTTTTGCAACTTGGATTTGATCCTATATCGCTACTTACAAAACCTGTATGTAGTGCACATGTTTATGGAACTCAATTCCGACCAGATGTAAGTGCCATGAATTAATTATTATTTTTAATTTATTATTAACCTTTAAAATAAATGTATTATTAATGATTCCCATGGTGTAATTTTCTAATATTAAAACTATTCTATTCTATTATTTATGTTGAAATGGTGACAAATCGTTGCTTATCTAAAACAATTCTGAGCAGAAATGGTGTTTCAACCTCTATTTTATAAAAGACATTTATAATTTATTTCTATTTCTATTATTTATTAGCTTTGGCACTAAGAATCCCGTGATTATGTTAAATAATAATTAAAAATATTAGACATGTGCCGTATCATGCTCAGGATAGGCTATCGGACTTATCAATTATCCACTTCGAAAGATACAGGTAGTTAGTCTTTAATAATGAAACTATTTTAAACAAATATGCTGAAAAACAAGTCCATTGTAATTACATTTAATTACGATCCATTACATTGACCAACTCAACATGTACTGTACAGTAGAATGGTACCCACTTGCCTACTTTTTTAACATTTAAGTTATGTCCTTACCTCAATAGTATGGGATCTTAGTGATTCAACTAGCAGTAAGCATTTGTATATTCAGTCTATTTTCATTTCTTCCTGCTATAATCACACTATATTTAGTGTTCAAAGCTCCACTCAAAAATACAACATTCACCATATAGTATTACAAGGAAATCACAGTCCCTGACACAGTGATTATATCTGTCACACTAAAATATTTATGGTGTACAAAACTTTAAATTTTTGTCTTGCCAAATTGTATTTAACTATAACTTTCACATTTTAAATTAAAAAAATAAAACATATCTTACCTACGTAATAAATTTTGATTATTTTGAGTTAAAAAAGTTAGAAAAAATACTATTATTTTTTAACATAAATATTAAACTACCTACCTACTAATTCTTTACAGATTTTATTTCCATAATTTAATATTATGATATAAGTATTACATAACGGATTAGTGAGTTATTGGGATTATAAATTATTATAAACTGTATAAATAAAAATATTTTGCATTTAATGACCCTTGCAGTTTCACAACAGCCTAGCATGAAGTTATTTTTACTAATTGAATCGTCTAAAGATATGATTAATTGTGTACGTACTATGGTCATCAAATGCATATAGGCGTATAATCAAAGTTTAAAATGTTCAATAGTTGTCAATTATCACATCATTAAGGACTTACACATAGAGCTATCATTTATCTAAATTCGTGTCAGTATATACTGTATATTACATTATTATAGTTGCATAGTGGGGGTTTTTTTGACCGCGTTACAATTTTCAAGAATTTAAAACTTGTTTCATTAACTTTTATTCATATTTTGTTTTATTTAAATAAATTATTTCATACAATGACAAAAAAATTAAATCTATTACAAAAAGTAGCTCCCTATATCCATTATCAAATGAATAATATTTAGAAAAATAGCAATGTACGAGTTTTATTTAAATTTAAAGGTATACCTATTTTGAATAATATCTCATTTTTATCTTAAATTAAACTATATAATTTAAGTAATTAACTGTACTTAGAATATTGTTATATTATTTTTAATAACATTCGTAAAAGGTGTATTGAATATCAATGATTAAAATATAATTATAGTATGTAGGTTTATTAGGTATATTAAAGATGTAAAGAAAAAAAAGCCATCATTTTGACCATAGCCCGAATAACGCCGGGATAAATGTGGGAGATATTTGGTATAGTGTCATATCAAACTCCTTATTCTCATTATACCACTTCCTACTATTGTTCATCTTATTTGCTTATTGTTTATGTACATATAGATTGTACATTTTTCTATTTGTTTGAATAAATAAAGCTAAAATACTAAATTATACTTGTACAAAGTTATAAATAAAATAATATTTTTGAATTTTCTAGAAACTTTTTTTATTAAAATGTATTGATGAAAAGTGTTCCTATTGTGTTGTCTACTATACTACAATTCATTAATAAAATCAAAAATTCCACAATAAACAGCCTTACAAATAATATTTTTTTAAATTTTAGTATAGAAATTTAATCTTTAAAATCACTTGCTTAATAATTTATGACACAGATCCTTTTTTAACTGTATTTTATATGTTAGAGATGAAGATTACTGTTTTTTACTGAGGTAAACTAAAATAAGTCATATAATAATGATTTAAATAATTGATATATTTAATGTAATAACTAATGAGGTATGGTATATTTAAAGTTAATTCCTATCTAAATTATTTGTTTTTCAATAATTTATAGTTAAATGGGAGTAAGCTAAAATATTTTTTAATTTCTATATTAGATAAACAATTAACATTTGTGACCTTGAGTATTCATAAAATTAGTTTAACGTTAATCTACATTGATTCACTTCTTTTGGTTGGCAGACTAGATTATAGGTCATAAGTACTATTATAATATAACCAACAATAACCAATTTTAGATTGACCATTTGTTGAGGGCAGCTTGTAAAATGTTTGGTAGTTTTATAGTATGTATACTTCAATATTATTACCATACTATTTATTATTTACAAACCAATAAAAAAAAAAAATGCTATCAGTTTATACGAGTTAAAATAGCTAATCTTAAGAAACAAAATGAACTTTCGATATTAGTCCATAGTTGTATTATTATTTATTACTCATTATAGATGAATACTAAAAGTAATTAATACGTTTTTTAAAGATAATAAACTTAGATAAACATGGTTGTTAATTTAAAAAATAGGATTATATGTATTTGTTTTAAATAACATCAGTAAGCAATATTAATAAAATGTCAATTAATTTTTAGTCATAGTTAAAGATTCTTATTATTCAATTTTTCCTTTATCTTTTATATTATTTTTAGTTCTTCCGGGTCCTCTTTTTCTTCTTATTACATATTTGCGTTCTCTGTTTTTGTGCTAAGGTGTGCTTTTTCGTCTGTATTGTATTTGAATACATTCAACTTTTGTGTTGTTCCTCTCTTGTAAGACCATTTGAAGTATGCATTAAACCATTTATATATATTTTTCGGTGTTTGTGTCCAATTATATTTTATTTGCTGCTGTTTTACTAACAGTTCTAAGCAGTTGTGCACTGAAGTGAAATGGAAATTATTAAGTAGAGAAGCTCAATCCAACATTTTAAAATACAAAATTATTTAACACAGACCCCAAGGGTCAATAATTTAAAATAATAATAATATATGTAACTATGTAACATGTAAGTGAATTAGAATTTATATTCACCTTGTTTTTCAAAATTTTTCTCAATTAGTTTACTTAAGATTTTGTTCAAATACTTACAATTAGTCACTTAAAAAAGACATTTTTTATTAGGTGTTATTATAATTCTCATTTTGATAACAATAATACATTTTTATTAAATATTATAATAATAATATGCTTGAACGTTTCAGTAGGAAATAATAAAAATTATAATTATCAGAGATAATGTTATCTTAATTTGTGGTTCAGACACATAATATGTCAATTGACAACACAATACTCTATTCAGAATAAGATTGAATCACTTGGCCAAAACACTTTTTTTCTGCTCATCCCTACCACAATCCGGACATAGGCGATCGATGGCTGTCGGCCAATCACAGAACGCATCAAATGAGGGGTTCAGAAACTGTTTGGAGGCTCAGTCTATTCTTTATAGAGTATAGTCCACAGATATTTGATAACACAAAAGGGAATAATTCTAGTTTGGACCTTGTGCGATTTTCCAAATTCTTTTTATAACATCCTATGTAGTTTTTAATGAAAACATTTAAGTAGACATCAGAATTTTTTTGGCCGGACTTAGTTCATAGTTATAGTGAATTGAAGTATTAAAATTCTTAATGGGTAAAGCAGGCTAAAGATGATTCATGCTAATCTTCGCCGGGTGTATATGTGCTTTTAACAAATTTATTTTAACTCCGATAGAAGACTTACCCAAGGTGGTTTTACCTAACAAGTCGGAAGATGTTATTGATTTGAATGTCTGAGCAAACGACCATGGCAAGTGAATATTTGCATCTAAATATTTAAAAAAAAAATTTGCTTGGAATTTAAACTAGAATTGTTTCACAGACTAAAATAGAAATAACAAGGTATTAGGTTATTAGGTTACCAATTTAGGTTTGACATGTCTAAACCATAGAAAAAATGAAAAATTTATTTATTAAAAATATCATTGACAACAATTTAAAACTACTCCACATTTTAATAAAAATTATTTTGGGTATTTGTTTGTGCTGTCCCCCTGTCCAAGTAAAAAAAAAAATAGTTAGGGTACTCAAAAATAAAATAAAAACCGTTGAGGAGCTCCATCCCCCTTTAATAAATAAGAGTAGATAGTTAAATTTCTAATAAAATGTAAAATATATAACATAAATAATAATTCACTTTATTACTACTTACTTAAAAAAGTCAAAACATTACATAACTTAAGATAATTAACATGTTAAGACAAGAACTGTAAGTTATGTTTATTTGTTGAAAATTCAACAACATTTTGAACTAAATTTGAATCTTGAATATTCTGTCTATATTTACTAAGCATACAAAATCCAGATATTAAATTATATTATACTAATTAATTATTATTAAATTTAATATCTTTGACAAACTGTGGTTCAAATCACTGGATTATGTATAAAATTGTCGACATATTTTTCTTATATAATATATTATCGATGGATAAAATTAATTTTTTTGATTATAGAACAAGAAGTAGCTAACACTATGATTATCAATTTTATTTATTCAATGTATCAGTTATAATATACTATGTATAAATGTATAATATAGACACGGAAAAGCCAGGGTGGACATGTCCACCTTTGCCCCCCTTAAAGGTCCCCACACACTGTGGCGGTGGCGGTGAATTGCTGTAGGACACATTTCACCGCTCACCGCGGCGGTGAAGCCAAGACAATAGAATTTAACGCCACCGCCACCGCTGCAGTGTGTGGGGACCTTAATGGCAACCATTTAAATAAAAAAAAAAAGAATATTCAATTTGCCTAATCTAAAATTTAATTTATCTGTGAATCCCACCTATATCGAACCTATATTGGTCGAAAAATGAATCTACTAACCCTCCAAGGGTCTTAAGGACTCTATTGATATAACTTTTATTGAAAACGGTCCAGTATTTTTGAGTCTATAGAGGATGAATAAACAAAAATTAATCTTTATATATAAGATAATAATATAAAATATTATAATAAATCAATAAAAAAAAATGTCTATATTTCCCTTGATAAAAATATACAGATTTTCTGGTGTATGTGTGTACAGTCATACAAATGATGAAATATTGGTACAATGTTCAAATTTACATGACATTTCGATAATGACTTTTTATGCGACCTCTGTACTGTTCGTTAACACTGAATAAAAATTAAATAAAATAGCAACATTTTTTATATTTTTATATTCTTTTATGTTTTAAACAGGAACTAATATTATATTAATGATTAATCATACATCTGGTAACATTTCTAAATTTGAATAATGCTTGGTTTAAAGGTTTAAACCCAAAGTCTATCATAAATAAGTAAAAACAGAGCTTATTTATGTTTTTATTTTTATTAAGCTATATCTTACGATTTACTTAACAACTACTGAACAATTCTATGAATGACCTAGGTCCTTAGACAATTTTCAAGGAGGGTGACAAATCTATTTTTAAATTACTAATTACTATATGTGTATTTTTAAAAAGTTTGCGGAACTTAAGTCAATTTTACTAACTTAAATTTTTAAGATTTTAAGGTTATTAGTTTTTTCTACTCATAACAATAAATTAAGATTTTGATCATTATGATTTTGTTGACATTGAGAATAATTTTTGTCCATAAAAATTGTTATGGAGGGGCAGATGTCCCTTCCCCCCAACCTTGGGGACGCGTCTAATACTCATATTTTAATCTATAATCTTGCATGAAAAAGTATGATCTTTAACTACTTACCCTGAAAAATAATTTCCAAATTTGTAAATCTATGAAACTAGCAATACATGAGTAAAAATACTGAGAATTTACTATATAATATAATGAATAGCTCATTAGACCAATAAATCATTCATTTATTATTTATTAAAAACAATGTGTTTTGTTTATTTGCAGCCATTTAATTTTTATGATGACATTCATATGAACCATGGATCTGATGTAACCGCCACGTCTTCCCATAGTTCAGAATTTGAAGAAGAAAGACGATTAAAACCAGAGGTAAAATTTACTTATTATTATTATAAGCTATCTAAGGGACCTACGGCACCTATTAAACCCTTACTTTTATTATATTTAAAATGTTTAAATCCATATTATGTACAACCTACATATTATTTATTAAATAATTTTCTTACTAAAAAAAATTTTAAAAAAATCACATAAAATAGTTGGTTTTATTTGATTTAGATTGAATTACATTTATGTTATTCATACCTTTTATAGATACTGAGCATAGTGAACTAATGTATTAAATATTCCAACAGATCGTTTTTATGTGATGTTTATGAGACTTCTCTGAGATATAATATTATTAATAATTGAATATTGTAACTACTATATAAAGTCACTTAAGTATTGTCTCAGGGATTTCTTATCGCGATGTCTTTGAGACTTCAACAATTATTCATAATCATCTTCAGTCTATTTCATAGCAAATAGAAATTCAAATGTGCACTTTCATTTTACATACCTTGGGGACTTAGTATAGATGTGAACCTCGCGTTATTGCACATAGGGTTATTGTAACAATGGTGTGTGTTTTTTTTCTGTCTTTCATCAACATTTGTGATAGAAAAGTGAATCTAGTTGACACTTTTGAAAGGTAAAAATTGAAAATTCCCAGTTATTTTTGAAAGCGGGAAAAACGGTAATTTTTACTTATAACCAATTTTTAAAAAAAATCGATTCTCATTTTTTTGATACAGCTAAAAAACGAATAACCTCTTGTTTTGAACTTTTTATAGCCTTGAAAATTTTTTCAAATTTTGTAATTTTTTTTAAAAAAATATTCTTAACAAAAACTTTAAATAATTAATACATCCTGACAATTTAACTTATGAGTTATGAATTTTGGTCCTCATAAAATGTTTCAATAGCAGTTCAAAACTATTAAATACAATAGGCAAGATTATTTGTATATGCTTTATAGTTCAAATTTTAACATTCAACATTATCACAAAAATGTGCAAATTATTTTTCAATTATAAATTCATAAAAGTTTTTTATTTCATAGCTAACAAGAGCAATTTAATAAAAGATTCCCGACAAGTTTTTCTTTCCTAAACATAACAAAAAGTTTACAGTAAAGTAACATTGATTTTTTATGATCGTTTGAATTAAAATTGTTTATGATATTTGATATTTTGTTGTTATTCAAAAACAAATAATGTTAGACATTTGAAATTTTCACTAAATAATTATATTATTATTTTCCATTCATGGAAAATTTCTCTACAACTTTAAATTATGTTTCAGTTAGAAATTCTTAAAAGATTTTCTTTAGCATTGAAATTTTAATAATAGATTTACAATTTCTATCTTTACAAAAAAAAAATTGTTCACCAGATGGAAGTTACGCTATTTATAGCCAAGAGATATTTTTGATTTTCACTTTTTTTTTTAATTGTTAAATTTAATTATACTTATATAAAAGTATAAATGACACAACGTTTCCGCTCAGAATTGTTTTTTGTATGCAATGATTTATCATTAAATTCAAATATAACACAATGACATGCTTGTCAACTTATTAGTACAACAGAACGGTACGTGTACCGGCCACTTGGCCACTTTATTATGATTGATGTAATACACATTTTTGGATTTGGATAATAGATCTAAAATAATTAATACTAGTTAATACTAGGTTATCGACTATCGTTACCTACTTAATTGTGTAATTAAGTATGGTGTGTATGTGTATACACAATATATATTTGGATTTAATAAATTTTAAAAATGTTTAAACTTTATTAATTATTTTAGTACAAGTAACTTAAAATGTTCAAAAATAACTTCCTATATAGTTATTAAATATAGTAATTGAAGTTAAAAAAAAAAATGGCAAACAGAGTTTAGAATAGGATTTTTGAAACCTCGATTTATCATTGTTTTTAATAATAGTATAACCACTATAACACTATGACTATCTTGTGATGACCTAAACAAGATGAATTCCCAAGATCCAGTTTCTTTTAATTTAGATAGTAAATCTGGCATTCTGGCGACATACATGCTGATATACCATATTAATGGTGGGCATATCTGGATTTCGAAAATCCGAATATGCTGATCAATGACTCAATTTTTATATTCTAATAAATTTAATTCTATAAAACTTTTTCATTATAATAAAATAAAGCAATTTATTTTACGATATACTTATTAAAAATAATTATAAGTCACATAAAAACCAAATCTATAAATCCGGATTTAGATACCTGATACATGGATAATTCAGATATTCGGATATTATGCCCATCCCTATACTTATAGACTCCGGGCCACCAGAGATTGAACCCGTTTCGCGTATGCAGGCATCCCCCCACTTTGTGCCATTTAGTGTAGGTATGCGAAATACGTGGTGATGCACGGAACTTGTTTCGGTCGGGACATGGGTTCCTTCTTTCGTGGCGCGGAGTATAGTTCAATGTTGTAATCTTATGTTTAATACAAAACAAAATGGATAACATTATATTAACTAATAACTAAGATTAATGATATTTAGTAAACTAGAATAAATAAAATGAATAATTTAATGTAAGTTCAAAAAGTGTTGACTATTTATAATGATAGATACCTATTAGATAATTAACAAATTGGTTAACAGGATAAGACGGGGGTGCGCATCAAGTTGGAAAATTATGCTAGGATTGCTTGGAATCGTATTTGTCTGGAAAAATATTTTATTGGAAACGTATTTTGTTAGACATGATGTTTGAAACGTATTTTCCATTAACTGTATTTAAAATTATTTCTCATTTTGTCAGAAATGTATTTTCGGAAAACGCATTTGTCAGAAACTCATTTTATCAGAAATATATTTAGTATGACCAACATAGTTTCTTTTTTTGTATACTAGCACGCCTAAAGACTCCTTAATCATAGGTAACGTATTATTGGAGCTAGATGGAATATATCTATATGGATAGATGGGCTATGGCTATAAATTGAACATAGGTCATAAACCTTATACTAATAGACGGTGCAAGGGTGTAGTTCTATACTATAAAGAAATCTGTGTACTACGCACATATACAGTAGATGATACAATAAACTGTATAACTGTATATAATATATATTTATCACCGTACGCAATCTGTGACTGTTTTCTTTGATTTTAACCTATTGTCCTTGTTTTTATTTTGAACGACATTTTTGATGCGTCTATCAAGTACGTCAATGGTTTTTAGTTTGGCTCAGATTCAAATGGAATAAAAAATAGTAGGTAAATAAATTATTATTATTTTTTTTTCTATTAATTTTGAACATCGCCAACACGAGTGTCTAGAGACTGCCCATTAGCAAATTCCTTATCAATTATAATATAATATTTCTTATCGAATATCATAATATTGGATTTTTATTTTATTTTATTATTAATTAAATTAAATTAATTGTAAAAAACTACGTTTAAAAATACCAGAAGAACAACGATTAAATAAACCCACATTAAACGTAAGAAAACAAATAATATAGATGACTTGAACGAAAAAGATGGGTCTCCTTTTGTCCATATTGATTCGCAGTTTAACCATGCATAATATGGAAAATAAGACAAATAATATTAATTTGCTCTTTACATTATGCTACCAACATTATTATTAATATTATTAATCAAAATTAATATTATTATTTCAAAAACAATTATTTTATAACTGTATATTTTATTTTATGACAATTATTTTGAAAATAACATTATTATTAGTATTTCGAAAACAATATTATTTTATAACTGTATATTTTATTTTATGACAATTATTTTGAAAACAACATTATTATTAGTATTTCGAAAACAATGTTTTTTTATAACTTTATATTTTATTTTATGACAATTATTTTGAAAACAACATTTACATTATTATTTGCATTAATTTTGATAAGAAATATTATATTATAATTGATAAGGAATTTGCTCGTGGGCTGTCTCTAGACGCTCGTGTTCCTCAACCAACCGTAATCCCCCTACAAAATGCTAATGGCCATAGTTGGAGATACGAGCGTCTAGAGACGTTGTAGGGGGATTACGGTTGGTTGAGGAACACGTGTATGTGGGCCGAGGATTCGTCTCTAAAAATTCGGCTGGTCACCCATCTGGAAACTAGAGTCGCCGGCCGATGCTCGACCTCAGAACACGTTAGAGACTGAGGCCAACCACCGAGCTACAACATTCCCCCTATATTATATATAATGTTTGTTTGACTATTTTATTTAAATTATATCAGATAATAAATCAATGTAATTTATATAATATTTGTTGTAATCATAGTCTGTTTAAAACTACATTTTGCGCTGCGAAGGTGCTGCAGATTTACTTTAAATTCTATTATAAATAAAGTACCTAGGTATATATTTATTATTTCCGAAGTTTCCTACTTTCTCTGCTAACCATCTTCACGTATTTCAGATTATAAACTATCTGTGTTGAGCTACGAGAAGTTCGCCTCATCAATATTGTTCAGTATTTCATTTTAACTCAATATGCTATTTTTATTTATTATAGTAAATATTAGTTATTAATTAGAAGCTATTTTCAAAATGATGATAACAATTATTGTTAATATACCAATAAAGATATGTGACATGACGTAATTTTATAAAAAACTAACTTGTTTTTATAGTGTTTTTATGCATCATATTATATTCATAATCATATAATTTCAAAAGAATATTATAATATTATATTTACATTTTAAAATTATTATTTTTGAGTTTTGAATTTGTTTTGTCTGGTAAATATGAGTGGCACTTTGTTTGACCATTACCCAATGCCTGTTGATTTGTCTGTAATTGTATATTATACATTACCCAACTATGTTACAATGAAAGTATAGAGATGATTTGGTAATTCTATCAATTGACTTTGAATAATATAATAAATTTTTACGTATCTATTTTTAAATTCACAATGTGCATTATGTGATCCCACCTACTCTATTATGAAAACCAAATCTTTTATTTAGATATTCTTATTTTTTTTATAAGTAATGATTATAATATATTTAACAACGTTTGATTTTGATTATCTAATACAATCTAATTGAAAATGGAACTTACAGAATATTTTGGGTTCACTTCTAACCAGATAATCCACCATTTTTACTTAACTTATAATATAGTATATTAGTATGACGTGTACCTATAAATTATAATACGTGTAAGTATTGTAAATTGCATGTGTATTACGGTTACCCTTGAGTGTAGTATAAATAAATATATATTACGGTAAAAGTACGATAGTATTTATAATCACTGGTAAAACGTAAAAGAATACAATGTCAGTATTTCGGAATTTTACTGATTGCCCTTGATTAATCATACTATTAAACAATTATTTTAATTTTTACAAAAGGTGCATGGTAAATACTAAATTGTATCATACTCAAAATTATATCTGTGACTTATTACATAATATGTTAGAATCATAGGACCTTATACTTACAACTTACTATAAGGTATGTATAATGTATATAGTTAGAATGTTATTAAAAAAATTAATTTTTTTTGGTTTTTTAAATCAAAATCATGAAATTTTCAATTTGTTCATATTTTCAAAACATAAAACCCAGACTTCCTTCATCTGTTAATATAGATCATTAGTTTACCTATTATTAAAATAATAATAGTTTTCTGATGTCATATAAGGTTTTTTTATTTTAGTTTTATTCTTTTAAAAAGATATTGGGCTTCACTGAGTGTTTTCCGTGTGCGTCCCGAAATTACCGTTATTTAATGTTCCTAGTACGTCCGGAATAAAGTATCACCTGAGTGCGTCCCAAAAAAAATATAATCATTTTGACATAACGCGAGTGCGTTCTGCCGTTCCAGTTAATTTAGAGTTACCAGGGTGCTTCCAAAAATGTATATTATACAGGGTGATTTTTTAATCATGCCCACCAGGCCACCTCCGTTTTTTCCTTTAAAAGCACATTTATTCAAATACTGATATTTTTTGTATCGTTTAAAAATTAAGGAGTCCTGTGGCGTTACAAACTTCTATTTTCAAATGAGAATCCCCCTTTTTTACTGTAAATTATTTAGCTGATAATTTATATAAATCAAAATTATAATGAGTAATTCCTGAGGTATTGAAATGTTTGTACTTAAGATTAAAATTCTTAAAATTCTTTTTTAAAAATAAAAACTTCATGTAATATTAGTTGTAGCATTTATTATACTTGAATCATTGTTACAAATTGTTTATATTGACAAATCAATAGCAGATAATTTATTTTTTACTAACTTTGCAAATCTTCTAAACCCCCATATCTACTTAATAAATTACCATAGACATTATTCTTCGCACACAAAATTATATAATCCAAAAACTATCTACTTTTCTAATTTTGATTTTGATACAGCCAATTTTTCATCAAAAAAAATACCATCTTGATATTTAAAAATACAAAATATGGGTTCCTATTTGAAAAACGGAAGTTTGTATTGTCACGGAATCATCAGTGGTACATACAATTTTAAGAATTGGAAAATATGGGCTTCAAGTGTATTTAACAATTTCAAAAAAATCAGAATTTGAATTAATGCATATTTTTAGAACACAAATGAGATGTTTTGCTTAAAAAATCACTCTGTATATCGTCGGTTAAAGGGTTATTTGCTGTTTGTGACACTGGCTAGGTATATATAGTGTTGTAGACGACACTCTACCGAATCCATACATACTGTTCATTTAGTGGTACCATTATTACCATGTTATCAATGATTAAACTTTGTAAACGACAACCATGAAAAAATGACTTGATACGATACATCATATTTTGATGTAGGCGCCATTCTAATTGAGATAGTAGTAAGCGACGCAATAATTGTTGTGTTAAGCACTATAATATTTTTAATATTGTCGTAAACAGTTCACTAGCAATTATTGACCGTAAGTCCGTAAATGAGTAAGTTGTAGTCATGCTTAATTATTATCGAAGATAAAATAAAATTGTATTTCCCCTATTGAAGAGGTTCGTGTGGGCCGGCCCCGGGTGCCTGAAATAATTTCTAACTTCAAAGCACTTTGTACGGTCGAACATTAAAAGTGCGAAAAGCTCTTTGTACGATCGGTTAAGAATTAAGAACGCGGGCACTTTGTACTATTTATAGGTACATAAAGTTTATGACCTAAGTTTAATCATTGAGTATAGATAGTATAGATACTCAATGGTATAATATAAAAAAAGTCTGAATTCATACTAATTATATTAAAAATGTTATTAAGTTTAAATATTATTATAATTTATAAATATAATATTATAGCACCAATTATAGGTGTTAACCTGTACGTTTTAAAAAAAAATCTTTGATTTTATTGACTTATTTAAATTATGAACATTTTAATATAACTAGCTGATCCCGAACACTTCGTTGAGCGTAGACCGTTTGGGCAAATCGACCCAAATAATTATAGTCCGTTTTAGCGAATAGATATTATATACCGTTTGGGCGAGGGTTTAATCAACTAAAACTACTGTTTGGAGCTTTGTGCAAAAAAGGTTGAAATAGGTTTATAAGTTAATTAATTATATATTGTATAGTAATGTACATAATTATTCACATACATATATTGGTTTAGGTAGATATAGTTATATTATTATAATTTATTAATCTACAGTAAAATAATAATTAAAATAACTACACGTCATATAATATTATAATAAGGTTTGAATTCGTTTATTAGTAAATTAATTCCACATCACCACCATACTCCTCTATTGGCACTATTCGTTCATATTTACTGCACTAAGGTCTAAGCTGTCCTTTAAAATTTAAAGTTTCGTATTATCATGTATGGTTTTGGCATAATTTCAGATCATATTAGTTCGTTAAATATTTAATACAGTTACATTTCAGAAATATACTGAGTAGTGAGTTAATTTAATGAAGTCCTCTTCATTAACTAGGCAATCTATATATGTAAAAATTAATTAATCTAACGATTTGAATAGTTTATTTTTGTTCTGTTCGTAATTCTCAAGACGAAGTTTGTATGAAATAACACTTTTGAAAAGTCTACGGAATATGTCATTAATGTCAAACAATTTCAAACAAATTTAAATTATATCTGAGATTTGAATTCGATACCGTTGCACTAATATTATAAACGTTGTCTTTATAATAAAATATACTCTATGGACAGACGTAGTCTTTATAATATACTCTATAGACAGATGTAGTTTTTATAAACTTTATGGGCAAACGGATAGTCTTTACATACTATGTCCTATATTGTTATTTTTTCTCGATCGATTTGACTGATTTTTTTTCTGTTGTATTCGTAATTGTCAGGACAAGGTTTGTATAGCAGGCAATTTTATGAAAATCCACCGGAAAAGTAAAAAACTGGATGAAAAAATTACTACTGCAGTGGTGCCAGCTGTCCAGCAAACAAAATATATTTTTGTTTATTGTAAGGTTGCTATTGGTTATGATTGAATATAATTTTAGACCTGTAGGTACCTATTTTATACTTGGTCAAAATTATATATCATCATAAACAACGTGCTAATAAAGCATTCGTAATTACGTACGTACCGCGGGGTCCGTTTACCTGAAAATATACTGCTCCCATAATCACAAGCGTGTCTCATGGTCAACGCTACAATAATATTATAATATAATCAATAAATCAAACGTTGAAAGCTGTCTCACTGACTGATCAACGTAGATCCTAAATATTGATAGCTTGAGGCTAGCTATCTTGACGACTTCTCGGTACCTCCGTTCCACCATAAATGTGGATAATAGATGAAAAATTTGAAGTTATTGTTATTAGGTAATTTAACGAATATTTCAAATTTAAACTATATTTAATGGATTTAATTTATTTTTCAATGGGTTTATATATTTTATTATATATTTATATATTAATACATTCATACAATATTTTGTGAAGTTTGTATTAAAATAATATTTTAGATTATTAGCGCGGAATGTATTGGTTTTACTTTCATGTGTGTTATTATAATATTATGTTTGTTTGTGTGTTGGTATGTGTGTCATCTCGTTTTGAATAAGAAAATTTGCTCCAATCACCAAGCCCAGATTAAGGGGGGGGGGGCAAAGGGAGCACGTTCCCGGGATCCATTGATTTTGGGGGTCCATCTTTATCCCTAAAATATATTTTTTTAACGTGTCCAATACAGTTTTCAAAAAAGCGGGTAAGTGCAGGATGTCGCTCTGCTGTACAGTAGAGGTTAAAAGTGGGTCAATGTATAATGGATTGTATTAAACTTTAATTCAATGATATAATATCATTGTATAAGAAAAACGATTCTGAGCGGAGCCGGTTTATCAGTCTGGATTTTCATATTGTTATTATTTATTATAGCCTGTTAGTTGAATTAATATTATAATATTATAATTTTGTATTCGTTGTTATGGTGATAAACAAAGCGTTAGAAATTAAAATCAAATTTTTAGCTGTTTTTCGTAATTTGTCGATAGTTTTTTTCCGTGGCATTAAATAATTATGAGAAAATCGAAAAAACCACCTCTCTAAAGTACCATCTTGATCCAATTTGCTAAAAGATAAGATACTATATTATGTTGAAACCAAAGCACTTCTTCTGGTAGGTATGTTGTATACAGTATACAGGCTAAAAAAAAATTAAAATTAAAAAACCATTCTAAAACCACTAGCATCCTCTCTCCGCTCAGAATTTATAAAAATTTATTTAAGTAGTTAGGTATAGTAGGTGAATTATTATTAAAAATTATATAACAAAATTGTTCTCAATTTTATATCACGAAAAATTACTATAAATAATGAACTATTTTGTTTGTTTTCTTTTTAGCATTTTTAATTACTAATTTAACTATTTAAGTATATAAAAAGGTATTTATAGTTATAAGAAAAAATTCTTGTAAATAAGGTATTTCAGTTAAAAGTATTAATGCATATTATACTAAACTTTAGAGCACCGTTAATAACCTAGCGAACCAAAATTGATCATTTTACCGTCAAAATGTTCAGAAAAAAGTTTTACCAGAATCCATCAAAAAATATAGTCGATTTTATTATTGGTACAACTGCGTGTTTAAAAAGTAAGCAAGTGGATGTTGCTCTGCTGTACAGTAGGTTACAAGGTTACAAAAATTATACAATAATATAAAGTCGTTAATATGTAATGATACAATTATTTTGAAGTTTACGTTCAAAGGGGGCCCACCAAGTGTATAGTGTCCCGGGGTCTAATCGATCCTTAATTCGGGCTTGCCAATCACCAACTACGAGGGTGGTTTCTGATGAAAAATTCAATCAAGTTAATAGGAGGATCAAAAATTCTAGTGGATACTTTACATAACAGTTGGTAAAAACCATCAAAAAATGAGTCACGTGGTTTATTTTAGTTGAAATTAGAATTAAGGCTAGTATGACTAAGAAGATACCGTTATTATTATAACTATTTAGAACGTTGAAGTTTTTTGAACTCGTCTGCAGTAAACTTCGGAATTTAACCGGTTGTTATATGTAGGCTTAAACATATATTTTTTTCCTCTGTTTTATAATAATATAACACATCATACAATATATGTTAAATTTCCATTTTATTATGCTTGTATTTGTTTTATTAATTATATTTAAAAAAATATATATAAAACTATAAAATTTAATATAGCCATATATCTACAAGCCACTATAATAAAGTAGTAATGAAAATAAGTAAACAATAAACATAGATATCGTCGATGAGCGATTTTTTGTTTTTTTTTTTTATGGACGATACGACATATTACTCGCCCATCGACGATATATGATATTATATGATAGTATTATTGTTATACCTTTACAGATTGTTGTATTGTCATTATTAATCGCATGGTAGTATTTATTTTTTTATAAACTCTTAAAGGACACACGTGAGTTTTTTCTACGTCTTACAAACGAATAACATGTAAACTACCTATATATTTTAGTACCTGCACCATATATTACTTAAATATATACGTTCAGCCGTTCAGCGCAGAATCGTTTTTGTGTTGTATGCTTGTGACATACTGACATTAACGATGGCCCTCTCAAATCACTACTTAATAGCTGGTATAATTCTTAATAGCTTAATATAATATATTAAAAACGACAATTTTTACGCAAAATCTATTTTGGTTTTTGGCGTAACTCTAAAACAAATGAACATAGGTACATGTCATTTTCACTGGTTGTTTATATTCCCATTTTCTATACATGATAAAATGTTTAAAATATTGTGATTTGTTTTAAACTATTTACGGACATTTTTAGTTTCCAAATTTTTTAGTTACTTATTTTTATTTTATGAATGTCAATAAAGTTGTATTTGTTGGGTAAAAAAGCTTGACTATTTAATTCAAGGCTCCTATTATAATATTGTTACAATGATATTTGAAATAATATATTAAAAATCCAGTCACAATTTTTTTTTTTTTTTTTATAAGATTTAAAGTTTAAATCTCGACAAAATACTTAAAAATCACGAAAATTTGCAAATTATTTGGAGTTAGAAATTCATAGAAATTTTTATTTTTAAATCTAAGATTTGAAAATGTGATGCAAAGTTCCTCATAAGTTTGCCTACCTTTATCAAAAAAAAAAAGTCTTCAATAAGGTCAAATTAAATTTTTATGAGCGTTTGAAGTTTATATTATTACAACATTGGATATTCACGCGATTTCTCATGTAACGATTTTCTTATTTTGTTGTAGTTCAAAAACGAATAACTGTAGATACATGAATATTTCACTGAATGTTTATTTTATCCATTCCTGTACTGGATAAAATGTACAACATATTTTGACTCGTTTTCAGCTGTTCACGGACAATTTCTAATTTCAATTCTTTTCATTTTTTTTTCTATCAATATCAAAGTTTTATTAGTTGGGCCAAAAAGCTTAAAAATTTAATACAAGGCTCCTGATATATTGTTACAATAGCGGTTGAAAAATATTAAAAAAACATATGCACAATTTTTTTATATAAGCATTTAAAGTTCGATTTTTGACAAAATTTATCAAATTTAAAATTTAATAATTATTTTGTTGTTAAAAAATTATAAAATACTCAACTTTTATAGCTAAGGATTCATAAAAAACCAAGGTTCCATAAAAATAGTTTATACATGAATTACTTTATTTACAATAATATCATCAAATATACTTATAGCCGAACTGTTGAAATGTATATAAGTTGCTATGCACAAAAATGTATGGTTTTACTTTATCATTCTCATAAATCATAATTTTTATTTTATTTGTTTCTTCCTCCAGATATGGAAAGCTCTCATTGCGATGGGCTACCTGTTCACAGTCACTTGGATCACGGCGTTCGTCATGGTGATCGTCCATGATCGCGTGCCTGACATGAAGAAATATCCTCCTTTGCCGGACATATTCTTGGACAACGTGCCTTACATCCCTTGGGCGTTTCACATGTGTGAACTGACGGGCACCGTGTTGTGTTTCGTGTGGCTCGCCGTACTGGTCTTCCATAAGCACCGTTTTATATTACTGAGGCGGTTTTTCGCTCTATCTGGCACAGTCTTCCTGTTACGGTGCATCACAATGATCATAACTTCCTTGTCCGTGCCGGGCACGCATTTAGAATGCACGCCCCGAAAGAAGCCAGCGTATTTGGATGGTATGTAGAATATGGAGGATTGACGACAGTAGTACAACTATTGTACGTACTATCAATTTAATTTCCATTTATATTTCTTTAAGAAAATTTAAAACTCCTTTAAAATAAACACTGCATCCTTTACTCCATCTATCTCTCTTTTTTTTTAATATAAGTTTATTTCAATATGTTGTATTAATTTTATTCCGTGTTATAGATGGAAATTTTCTGGGAGAAATGGTATACAAGATGCAACAAGCGTATGTGATATGGAGAGGGGCTGGCATGTCTATACAAGGGGTTCGCACTTGTGGCGACTATATGTTCAGTGGACATACAGTGGCATTAACCATGTTAAACTTTTCATCACTGAATGTAAATACTTATATTTGACCTAAACGATTAAAATGTATAATTGTGCTTACTTATAGTAAATATATTAAATTTTTGCAGACACTCCACGTGACATATATTTGTTACATACGTTCAGTTGGCTCTTAAATATGTTCGGTATATTTTTTATACTTTCGGGTCATGAACATTACTCCATTGATGTATTTATTGCCTTTTACATTACGTCAAGACTATTCCTATACTACCACACACTAGCCAACAATCAAGCATTGAACAACAACGTTGATTCTTGTAGGACGCGAATTTGGTTTCCATTGTTTAGTTTCTTTGAATCTTCATGCAACTGCATGGTACCAAATGAATATGAATCGTTGACGGAAATTGCTGAAAATCTGGCATGTTCAACATACAACAATTATTTAGTCATTAAATCAGCTATCAAGACTCAGATTTTGCTATTGCGGGCACTACCGTCCAATCAAACAGTACAAATTGGTCCAACTTCTTTAGTTGGCGCAGGCGCAATTAGGTCGAGAACACCAATTGTTTTGATTAAAAAAAAAGATAAATAATCCAGAATGCAAATGTGAACGCACAAATAATTTTTCGCCTCGTTATGTGGATTAATATAAAGTTGATTTTTTAGACCGATGCACAGAGTATATACTTACATTTATGTTGTATTAAAAATAATTATTAAACATTGAATTTTGTGATATAAAGTTAATATTTGAAAGGCTATAAGCTAAATATGATTATATTTTATTATTTGTCCTCTAGTTATATTCATCATTATATTGTTTAATTGTTATTATATTGTTGCATGGCAAACCTCTCTATCACTTCCATTTCCTCGGTAGTGTTAAATAACATTTTCCTACTCTAAATATGAATCCTATTACTTGATTTTGATTTATAAACAAAAATATAATGATACTATTAGATATTTTAAACCTGTTTTTTTTTTTTTTACATTTTATAATTTGTATTGAAATTCCTATAGGCAATAATTCCTAATTTTATTATTAGTTATTTTATTTTATATTTTATGTTTATGAAAAAGTTTACTCTTTACTGGCCTCCTAATTCAGTGGGCACCTACCTAAAATATATTTTACTCCAGACTTAAAATTAAGTATTATTTTGTCAATTAACCAGTTATCATCAACAATCCATGTGCATACAAATGTAAAAATATATTTACCAACAATAAATATGATCTGTTGTTAAATATTATATACAAGATTTACTTTTACATTAATTATGAATATTTTTTTACTTTTCTGCTACTTTTCGAATTCAACTGTATATTTTAATATTATACCTAAGCAATATGAATAATAAATAAAAATATTATTTTCAATACATCCTATATATGTATTAAAACGTTTTATAACCAAGGCACCCGGTACTAATGTAATTTTATCCCGAGAATTAGATTATTTTGTTTTAATTAATAGAAGGAAATATTCTACATTCCCCATTTAAGAACTATATTTTTTAATAATTTATTCATAAACTTTATCAAATCTTTAAAAAACTTAATTTGAAAGTCCCGTATCAGATTATCACCTTACGCGGAAAAATCAATAATCATTTAAGCTAATATAAGTTTAGTATTTAATAATAATATTTTATTTTTAAGTTTTTTTTTTAAGTAGGTAGTCCAGTGTATCGAACAAAGAGATTTATAATCTATTATATTTATAAAAAAAAAATGTGAATAATATTTAATATTTATATTTAAAAAAAAAATAATTTCATATTAAATAATAAATAATATTGTATTATTAAATTCAATATTATTAGTCAATAATAAACTTTAGAAAAAAAATGGGGGGAAAATGTCCTAGACCAAAAACCGTTGTGGGAAAATTTCCTGGTTGGAAATGTCCGTCTACCATACGTCCATACAGACTTTTTGTATATATTATAGTATTAACAATATTTTTATTATATTAGTAAATCTTGTTTTTCTTTTTTTTTTTACATATCTGTCCAGTACTTCGTTGCATGTTATATTTATAAGCCTACAATGAACAGCCATAATAAAAATATTACCGCTAAGTCCACAATTTGATTTTCTGTAACGATATTAGTGATCTTACTTAATTTTTTAGTTTAGAAGTAGAGCAACTTGCATCAAAATAGCTAGTAATTTTATTTTTATAGACATAGATTAGTAATTGTGAAAATGTAAAATAGACAAAATAGTCAATATTACAAAAGACACCGACTGTATAATAGTAATACTACACAGGCACACAGTAGGGACACAAGTACGAAATTACGAAAGAGTAAAGACGAATCACGGTGATAACTAAATATTATGAGTTATGACAAATAATAAGCAATCGATGTTTCAAGTTTTCAACCAACTAATGACCTGGGAAAGTGTAGATCTGGTTGTTACTGGGAATCCTCGATCGTCGAGTGGGATAATTCCCATATTATTATATTTTGTGTTAACAACTAAATATTAATAATAATATTAATATCCTAGTTCCTAGATATGAGTCTAGATAATAATATAGTCATGTCCAGGGCTCGTTACTTCATGTACTAAAAAATTCATAAATAAGCATGCATTCATGCACTAAAAATTGTGAAAATATGCATTATGTAAAAAAATCATGAGAAAATTTTAAAATAATAAGAATTAATCCATAAATTTAAAAAAATTCAAATTCCACCACAAGATTTTTCAAACGGCCCGCAACTGTTTGTTTTTTTTTTCGGCATTGTTTAAATAAATATAAATAATGTGTATGGTACCTATACCTCACACGAAAACACTAAAACAGGAAATTGAACTTACGAACGCATACAACTCATACGAGTAAACTCATCGGCGAGTGTAAGATAACTAAATATATTTATTTGTGGACAACCGATATTTTGATTATGTATATGGACCCTTAAAATTGTTTGGCCCCACACCCAAAATTATCTTAATCCTGGCTTGTTAACCAAACAAATTTGTCATCGCAACATAGCACAGATGCACTAGAGAAGATATTAAGTACCTAAATTATTAATTAGTTATTTGTATTTTATTGATTCATTGTGCCTGTATTATAAGTACAGGAATAAAATTTAAAGCTGGTCTCCCTTGCCAAGAACACCAATAAATAAAATGGGCAAATCATAAGTATAATAAGTGTTTTCACGAACCTCATCTGGAAGGTACCAATGATCAATATATAAAAATGATGACCTATACAAGGGTATCGTCTGGATGGACCACCATGGGACCATTCATCAGTACCAAATCTAGGCCAAGTATACCAGTAGTGGGAATGTTGCCTTTAAATTAACGAGAATGTAAGCGCACTATTTGTTTCCTCTCTCTGACCTATGCAACATATCAAATTTGTATCCAGTGCTGGACATATTTGGCTTGCCTAATCCATTCTACGGATTGAAATACTTAAGTCAAATCACAGATTGAATCCATACATTTGAGTGGCCAATCCGATTGACAAAGATGAATTAATAAGATTCAATTTATTTGTTTATTATTTCCCCTTTAAATTATTAAATTATAAACATTATTTTAATTTTCCTTATTACGTTGAACGTTAAAAACAGATTCAAATTTGTAAAATATTTTTTATAAATTCTATTGTCATTTGTCCAATAATCAACCACACTGTGAAATGGACTGAAATTCATAGAATTCATTGGCTATTTTCAATCATCATAGATTTTTTAGAAATTAACAGGTAGGTAAGTATTAGTTTATGCATTAAGTATTAAGGGGCGTTTACACGGTTCACTCTTGGTGATCATTTTGGATGAATCATCCACAGTGAATGAATAAGAACACTGTAATCATCCAGAGTGAAGGAAAGTTGGACATGACCCAACTTTGTTCATCATTCAATGAGGATGATCATTTTACATTGTTCTTATTTATTCACTGTGGATGATTCATCCAAAATGATCACCAAGAGTGAACCGTGTAAAGTGTAAACGCACCTTTAACTACTCCAGCAAGGTATAAAGTAATAAATACAGCAATATTTATTACCATTAACTAATATTAATATTAATACAAAAATGTATTTTAATACTTTTTTTAATTGATTAACTATATATAATCCAGAATGATAATCATATTTGTAAGCCAAATTTCTAATTAAATGAATAAATTGTTAATAGAAATGAATGTCTTTCACCTTTCAGTATATCAATTTAAAAATACAATTTAGCACATAACATAATTTTATTTACATAATATTATTCGTTATTTTATTATTATTATATTATTATATATTATATATATTTTTTTATTATCCTCTTCCTCGATTATCTCTATCTAACTCTCTATTATTAGTTATTATATTTATAAATAGTTACAATAATTTATATTAAATATGAGTATATATCATATATTCACTAGTTTACCCAATTGTTATTTTAAAATACATACAAATAATCTAGATAAATATCATAATTTGTATCGGTCATTTTAATGTGGATTAAACAGATTGTTACATTTTTTTCAATTACGAATCAATCCAGATGAATAGTCTGGACACAGACTGATCTAGGTTTGATGTCCAGTACTAAGCAAAACCAACCTTGTGTTGTTATGTTTAGTGAATTGACCTATTATCAAACTTAAAGTTAGGAACATTATCTGTGTTTGTAGGATGGATTTTTAACAATATTTAATTTGTAATATTTTAAAAGTCAACGTACAATACAGATAGTGTTTTTTTTTTCAAATTTGAATAATTTGTATAAGACTTAATCATAATTGATTATTGATATGAATAATTATTCACTATAATATTAAATCTAATAATACAAAGGAGGTTCTGCTAAATAAACATTTGCTATGTTATGCATGGGCCAGAGAGAAAACAAATAGTGTTCTGACATCCTCTAAGTTTGTTTTTAAAATACAATTATTTTTTTTTAATAGCAGTATCTTAATCAGTCTTTAATTATTACTGATATTAATGGAGATATATATTTTTTTAAAATGCAAGTATTGTATAAATAATTACAGTAATAATAATAAAATAAATAATGCTATACTTATGTAATAAAGAACTTTAATGGCAAATTTAGTTTTAAATGTATAATTTTTATAACAATTTTGCAAGATCAACAGAGAATTTTTTTAATGAGGGGAGAATCAAAAATCATGTGTATATCAATAAAATTAGGCTATTTTAGCACAACAATTTTTAATAAAAAAAATTTAAGTACTACTAATTTATGAATAGCAAACCAAATAAGTAATTATAAATAAATAATGTTTTAAACAAATTGTATTTGAGCAAATAAATTATTTTGGGTAAAGCACACCTAAGAAAATTTTTTTAGTTGAACCGGACGGACTGTTTAACAGAGATATTTAAACAAATTATATAAATGAAATATTTTACCTAGAATATTATTGACTGTAAATTTTAAGAATTGAATCTAATACATTTTCAGCCATTATTATACATAGGTTTATAAAATATTTATATGAAGCTGAATATTATTATATATTAATGGAACAGCTGGCATGTCTTTGTCCTTACTCTAGTTGCGATTATGTCCATTATTGTATGTGTAATGAATCTCAGGTATTATGCCTCAACGCACAGATTGATACAAAGGTATTGGGATGATTCAAAATGTAATACAGGTATGACAGTAGCAACTATTCGATATTCAGCTCTTAAATTATTCAATGTAGCATTGATAAGTTGTCGACATATAGGTTTTTGATCTTGCGATACTTTGTAAAATATTCGTAAAGAACAAATAGCGTCTGTGGGTGTCGAAGTTGGTTCTCCACGCAGCAGTCGTTTTAAAGAATAACGGAAAGCCTCCTCTAGACCAATGGCAGATATAGATTCAGTAGATGTCTCTAATGAATCAGTTATAGCTGATAATGAAGTGCATGATCCTGAAATAAAATAATGATTTGTAATATTTGGTTGTATTCTTCTTTCCAGTTTAATGAGTACCAGATGAAATATATGTAACAATTGCAGCCACATTGTTTTCATAATTCCAACGGCGACGTATTGACACTCTATAATTATCAACACAACAACCTGTTTCTTCATCTAAAAAAATATAAAAATGAAACATACAAGTTTTTTCAAAAATATCAACTTTTTTTAATATATTATATAATTACATTCAAATCTAGCATTATGTCGATGTGCCCATAAATGCCATTCTACAATAGCATTTTTTGGTAGCCGTGATACTACGATATAATCTACAATAGCATTATTTGTCCTTTTCTCCCATTCCGTTCTAGCAGCATGAATATATTTGGTGTGAGTTACATAACATATGCCCTAAAAATAAATATTTAAGTTGAACACACCAAAACTAAAAATATATATGAATGTAAATTTACTTGAACAACATCTCTAAGTTGTGTATTAGGATCAACTGCTTTAATAATTCTGCTAACATGTCGTAATGATAGTCGACATTGTTGCCTGATTCCGCCCTCAACAATACTCAATGTACCTGGCACTAGAGCAATCTGCCCAGCAACATAAATAATATCACCAACCTAAAATTAAAAATATGATCAGTACAAAGTAGCAATATAATATAATAATTAATAATACACAATCATACAAAATAAATTAGAGAAACATCCAGCATACAGTAAACATAATACCATAATGCAGATATTATAATTCAATTCAAAGAAAATCAGATACATCAGCAGTATATCACATATGTATTTTCATAAGAGCAATATGATGAAGAAGCAATTAAAATCATTCCGTTTATAATAAGAGACAATATTTCATATTATTATTAAAAACAACAAGTGTTAATTATAGTTTAATGTACATGATAAACTTGTATACATCTTAGCAAATAAAGACTAGTTAATTTATGAACAATAGAAATAATAAATAAATTATATAATAAACAAATGCATGTTATAATAACATATGTTCATAATAAATTATTAACTTACTCGAATAGCTTGACTATATGGTCCAATATTAGCAGGAGCCCAATGAGATATACTTTGTACATGCATTGTATGTTTGGACATTGATGGAAGGTTTGAATTAGAAGATGACTTGGCTGGTGGTTTATAAGCAACAACATCCATAAGAATAGGTGTGAACTCTGAAAGAGGTATTTCAACACAAACTCTTACAGGAGGACTAATTCTACACATGATTGAAGCATATTGTGCATTCATATTAAGAAACTCAGTCATGTCACGAACATATAAAGTAACAGCAACAACGTCAGTTAACTCTAAATTTCTTTCCTGCAATAAATCTATAAATATAAATAAAAAAAATATGCAAATTAAAAATATTATTTAGTCAATAAAAATATTTTGTGTATTTAAGTACCTAACTTCAACTTATTGAAACAGATAAATAAAAATAATTATGAATTTCAATTGAAATCAATTTTCCGAGTTAAAATAATGTTAGCTTGACATCATGATTTAATTTGTATTTATGTTATCAAGTAATATTAGTAATATAAAATACTACATACATTATTAAATTATAAATACAATTACCTCTTAATCTCTCAAGAGCAACTATAACTGGAGATTTATCACCAACCCAATAACCAGTTAATGAATTAATCCAAGTCCATCCATTTGGATAACCAATACAAGACACAGAATCTGTCTCTACAAGTTCCCCAAAACATAATTGACCATCAGTCTGGTCGATAATGATACTATTATTTTCTGAAGCATCATCATCAAAATTGTCACCATCAGTTACAGTACCAAGGTCAATTTCTAAATCATCTAAGTCCAACAAGTGTGCTAAAGGGCTGCGTACTCTATAACAAGCCATACGTTCACGGAAACTTTGATTCTCATCAACATTCTTAAAGAACAAAAAAATTATTTAGTTAATTATTTTAAATTTTATTGATGTTCTTATCAAAATGCCAATTTAAAATTTAAAATTTTACGAACCGGTTTTTTTAATAAACAAAATTTTTTAAAATTGATGTATCCCACAGGAGCAATAGTGTCATTGGTATGCATCACAGTTTCAAACTCTTCACTGAAAAATATCAAAGTAATATTTCTAATGAAACATTTGTACTGTTTATTACATAATATGTTTAAAATATTTATGATTAAATAAATATATATATTATCTCATTCAATTTCATAAAATAACATATTTTAGGTTATTTATTTTGTGTGGAACATATTTGTGTAATAATATTTAAGTATATTAAACATTTTAAAATAATAAGCAACTATAATATATTATATATATGATATATCTTTTAATTATAATTACTTAAACATAATAAAGTGTATTATTAATATTGATAATGTTAGAATAATGAACTAATATATAAACGTATTGTATTATGTGTAAATAATACTGTATTAAATATTTATATAGATATTATGAGATATTTCTATCAAAAAATAATAAATAAATATATTAAATAATAATAAAAAGTAACAAACAATTTATTTAACTGCTTTCAACTAGGTAATATAAAATCCACCTATTTTTTTTCTAATTATAGATGATGAAGTAAAAATAATTCTTAAGTAAGAACTAATATCAATATGTTATGTTGTTTTCTAAAACTAGAATGATGTCCACTATTACAACATTGATCACTGGAATATACATGGTAAAAAATGTTGTATTTTAATATGTTTGTGATCAAGTGTGTGGATTTATTTGTATACTTACATGATCACCGATTTGGTGAACAAAGGGCAGTCTAGAGTGAACGTTTCGTATTCTCCACCTTCGCCACATATATTTAAGCCATATTTTTCATTCTGGAAACCAACACAAAAGTCAAGGAGAAAACGGGAAGAACCCCACCGCATCTCCACTGTGTCAGATACGTATTACACTCAATAAAAATTAATATCACAGACACCTATACTTATATCCCACCTTAATATGGCAACAGAAAAAAATTACCACCAAATATAAAGTATTTCATAATTTATTTAACTTCATTTTCCCAAAATTAAAAAATAAAAAAGTAATCCTTAATAAATTATTAATAATCAAACTACTAAACTCCTATTGCTATACCTAATCTAGAAATAAATGATAGTATAACTTGCATAATGTGTTCAAACTTATTGTAAAGAAATTAAAAAATTGCCACTAATCAGGCATACAGAGACTAACATTCCCTAAAAAATATTGACTTATGAAATGCATTTCTAGAACCTCCATTATTGGAGTAGCATGTTAGTCATGCAATAGTGAATATATATATATATATATATATGTATACACACACATATATATTATATCTAATTACAAATATATAGAAATTAATAATATCCTCATTACCATTTTAACTAAATGTGGCATTAGCTTATCAATTCGCAATCCCAAATGTTTTGTAGGGTCTAATCCAAGTGCTGCTACTTTAATAACAATTGCTTCAATATTGCAATCAATCATTTCCTGTAGCAGTTCTTTTTGATCACGACGCCACAAATATGACAGTGAGCAAATACCTAATCGCGAACACCTAGAAATTATGAAATATTCTTTACAATTTATTAGGATTCCTTGAAATTATATTGTATTTATCAGTCAACCTACACATCTTCAACACGCAAACGCTGATAATCAGAAAGTATTGCACCCACAGCTACACCATCAAATTCAATTTGGGTCTAAATTTAAAAACTTTTTACTAAGAAAAAATACAACATATTTTAATATTACTTAATACTTGTATAATAGACAAATACTTTAATATTAGCAAGGAGATCAAATAAATCTTCAACTTCATCTTCGGGAGTATGAGTGTAAATTTTCTCTTGTTGCAATGCAACCCCGTTTGTTCGTTGCCTGAACAATGGGAGTCCCATTGCTTCTGCATATAATTCTACTGCTTGGTGACCAACACTTTGATACATGTAGCTATCCAACTCATCTATCATTGTTGCACAACATTTAAATTAAAAAATATAATTTTAATACATAAATAAATATTGTTCACAGATATTTTACATGATTTAAGATATAAATAATATAACTTACCTTTACTTTGTGGTTTTAGGTTGGCCAATGCAACAATGTCATGGCCCGCTGCTATACACTGCATCATGTTATAACAGCTATCCTTACCACCGCTGATTAATGCAACTACTCTCATATTTGAACCCTACAACAGAAAGGATTTGTTTATATACACGAGGCAAAAACGTACTTATGCAATCACCCAACTAACTACACATGTTACATCACCTTTGATTTTCGTTTATATATTATCTTTAATAGGTCACTGAAAATGGTGTAGGTTTACAGCATCCAAAGAAAAACGTTGCGAGTCATTTCGGTTGATCTTTCATGGATAAGTTTTGACAAGTTAACGGACACTTAACGAGCACCATAAATGTTACGTTAAACTTCCAAAACTAGACAAATTTGGCAAACAAAATTTCGTCAAGAACATTTTCATTCTAAAAAAAATTTTTAGCTGGGCTGTTATCAATTTCTGTAAAGTAAACCCTGATTTTTATCAAGCTAGTAATGCCAGTGATGGGAAAAGGAATTTTGTATCCCGCGATTTGGTTACCTTTAACTTGTCCGTTCAGTCGGCGCCCGGTCTTCAGACCGAAGACAAAACTTATTGACTATCTAGTATCTACTGAAGTACTGACTTGTGACTACTAATTATTGTCAATTGACTTTAGAGTCATAGACAAGATTAAAGAATACTATAAGTTTAGAGTTTTAGACAGCCTAGTACTCTATTATTTTTCATTAAGTATCATCACAGATCAGGGTTTCACTTCTTAGTTCTTTATCCTTGCTGTCTAGAGTCTTCCACAGTTATTCTGAATCACGGACTCTATCTTAGGGCCGAATTTATCAACATTAAAGTTTAATGCTTTAATTAACTGTGTTGGTGAAATCGGCCCTTAGTCCGTGTTCTGAGTCTACTATCTAGTATTTTAATTTTTAGTGGTCTAGGCACAGAATATATAAAATATTTAAAATATTATATACTATATAGTACTGTAATGTATTCTCACTACTCAATATACAGCGTGATCCATTTAACGTAAGACACTTTTTATACGAAAAGTAGATGGTTAATCGATAAAGTGTCTTACGTTAAATGGATCACTCTGTATATACTGTATAGTGATTAGCACGAACTAAGATATACCTATATATATATATAGGTATATATATGTATATCTTAGTTCGTGGTGATTAGTGATTTATGAGTACAGCTATATACATGGTATAAGCCATGACAAAATAGATAGGTATGTCAGCAACAATACAAAACGTATTCCGGTTAGCGCATCCCACCCTTCCCAACCATAGTCGTAGTTCGCCTCATTTCATTGGCCCTTAAATTACCCGGCCAACATAGAGCGGCGAACCAACTAATAGACGGGGTGACCAGGCGATCACGATGCGTATCAAAAAGTTGCTGACATACCTATCTATTTTGCATCATGCTATTTTGTCATGGTATAAGCTATTGTTCTGTGGTGATAGTGAGTTAGAGTGCTAGTGGGTTAGAGTTAGAGTGCTGGCATGAACTAAGATTATCTTAGTTTATGGTGCTGGACAGTTGGACTATACCTTTGACGTTGGTACTCCCTGAGCCCCAAACTCCTAACTCCTGCACAGTCAGTGCTCTATAGTCTATAATACTAATATTATAATATATTTATATATATATACAATAAGTATGGGATAACCACCAAACATTATCAAAATCAAAATGTAAGCACATATGTACCACAGATTTTTATATGTTATATAGTGTAGTAGTCTGTAGTATGTACTTATCCGCAGTGTTTCCTATTATTTATTATTTAATATTTATGATAAAATTGTGAATACCAAATTAAATTGTCCACAAAAATATGTATTACTCCAAAAATCAAAAATAATATCTATTATCTCGCTAAACCTGCCATGATAGTGTTGATTCCTGATAGTTTGAATGTTTGATACCCAAGCTGCCGGTTTAAAGTTTTAAACGACAATAATTGTCATTAGTCAATGGTCGATCGTCATTCACTGTCTGCTGATTGTTGAAATGCCAAGTGGTGGCTGGCGGCTGCACTCGTGTGAAAGTGTTTTAACCGAAATCGACGATATCGTTATTCGTTAACGGTTTCTCATCAATCGCTTTGTAGTCCGTGCTGTTGTTACTTGATCTCGAAGTTGGAACGAGTAGGTACCCAATTTCCATTTAAAGTGAAAATCATGTTTAATCATTATAGTATACTAATTTTGAATTATACTTATTGCTTTTTACTTATTACTATGTTTATTATACATTTTACATTATTTAGATCTATTAATTTATTTGACATTCTATTTTCGAAGTAGATTATCATTTTTTTAATACATTTTTATTGTGCTCTGTTAGTGGACAACATTTTTTGTTTTAAAATTAATTGAGGAAGAAATTGTGAAATTAATACTTCCAAATTCTAACTATCAACAAATAACAATACTTGATTGTATATAAGATGTATTCATAATGTTTTTTGTTTTTTAATTTTTAGAATGGAACCATCTAGCGATATAAGTATTGAAAGCGTTGAAGAAAATATTCTAAAATCTTCATTAAATCGAGTTAGAAAACGAAAAAAACAACTTTACACTGATTTGAAAAAGCAAATGGAATTTTATCTAAGTGATGCTAATTTAAGAAAGGATAGATATTTTGGAAATCTTATGCAAACCAGTCAATGTAAGTTGTATTGTTATGAAATAGTTTTGAGTGTATGAATGCAAAAGACTCAAATCATGTTCTTTAAAACTATCGAATAAGCTAGTAATTTTGACAGTAATGAATATCAATATTATACTACAAAATACTCAACTAAAAATCATTAAATACCTACTATTTATCTTATTAATTTGATATGCATGAAGTGCATAGGAACACATTATCTTATTTTTACTGGAACATTAAATATGGTATTAAATGTTTTTTTCCTCTGTTCAATTTTGATTTAGTTTTATTTACAATTAATTACTTAATTATTTGTATACATTTTTATATAGATAATTACATTTTTTTAGGTATTAGTATTGAAACATTTTTGAACTGCAATAAAATTAAGAGTTTAACCAAAAATCCAGAAGATATAATTAAAGCTATAGAAAGCTCTAGTGTTCTATCTGTTAGTGACTGTAAATCCAACATTTATAGAATTAAGCCAATTGAAGAAAAAAAACCAGAGGATGTTGAACGTTGTACAGTATATGTGGTTAGTTGTATTCATAAAATATATATTTTTGTAATTGTAAATTTTCTAAAGAACTTTATATATTCTCTTAACACGTTCACTGCGTATCATATTTTTGTATACTTGTGACGCTGATCAAATTCTAGTTTTAAAAAAAAATTTCCTAAAAATTTAAAAATTTAAATAGCAGGGTACGGTGTGCACTTGATTATGAAACAATAATTATAGAAGAAGCTGACAAAAAACCAAAAGTTTAATCTTAACGCTGACCAAATTATAGTTCATTAAATAACAAGGTACATGACGCCAATTGGCGTCATTCAGCATATGTGAACTATGTATGACGACGCCAATTGGCGTTTTACTCGGCGAACGTGTTAAATAACAAAAAATACTTTCACATTAATATAGTTAATGATTATTTTGATAGCCATAACATTAGATCATAAAAATCCAAGTATTGATTTTTATATTGCAAAATAATTTAAATTTAACGGTTGAATAATATATAAAATTGTATTATGTAGATTGATCCAAACATAAAAAAATAATTGTTTTATATTTTCTTTTACTAAATTCTTATTTCATATTTCTCATTGTATATTATCTAGATTAATAAATATAAACAGAATATTAATATGTTGTAGGAACAATTGCCTCCTAAAGCTGATCATGATTGGATTAAATCAATGTTTGAAAAATATGGAAGTGTTGCTTATATTTCATTGCCTAAATTTAAAAGTGGAACAATAAAAAGATTTGCATTTATTGAATTTGACAACGAAGAATCTGCAATCAAAGTTCTCGAAGTAAAATTTAACTTAAAATATAATATTTATGTATGTACATAGGTATAGGTTAACACATTCAACGCCTCCATGCGTCTATAATTAGTAGATTAGGCAATAGTGCAATACTGTAATAAATGCGCTTAAATAGCCTCTTTAACAAAGTCAATACAAGACAGGTTACTGCTTGAAATTATTTTTTTTAGTTAAAGTGTGGTTGAGGCCGGTTTTTCCGAATTTCCGAAATTCTTTGAAAATTATATTTTATATTTTAGTTACTACCTTAATTATAATACTTTTTCACTAATCTACAGCTCAAAACCTATTTAGGGGAGGGTTGATACGGTGTATTATATCAACGAAAATGACTTATATATGCAAAACTCTCACGCCCTGTAGAGTAGTTTGATTTTGTTAATTTTTTTTTATTTAAAAGGAGAACATTTTTCAGGTTGGATCAATGACTGAATTTTCATTTTACTTTAAATAGAGGTAGAAAAATACATTTGAAAAAGAACAAGTATTGTGCATTATTCAAATGCATATTTTTAGTTTTATAATTATAATTTTGAAAATTGAGCTTTAATCTGATCTGTCAAATGTCCTCTTCTTAAAAAAAAAAAAAAAATTAACAAAATCCGACTATTCTACAAAGTGTGCAAGTTTTTCCTGTAAGACATGTTTTTGTACTAAAAATGCACCGGCTCCGATGCCCTAAACGATAATTTGGAATATTTCTAAATGGTTCTGAAATGTTTAAAATTTAAATCACAGTGGTAAATAATATTGTTATGTACCTATTTTATTAAAAATTCCTTCACTGTAATTGCCTTGACCATGTATATATATGAATTTAGAAATAATTGTAATAAAATAAAAATATATATTGTTAGGAATATAAAAAATTACATGAAGAATCAAAAATCCTTCCAGAAGAACTTCAAAGTATAATTACTTTTAAAGAAGATGAAGATAAAAAGGATACCGAAGAAAGTGCTGACAATGTTAATTTGTTGAAAAAAAGAAAACATTCTGTTAGCATAGAAGATGTAAAAGAAAAGAAACTGAAGACAGAGACACCGCAAGTAAGCTGTTCTGGAATTAAAAATAATAAAAAGAAGAAAAAGAAAGACAAAACTAAGAAAAGTGACTTGGAAGGTGAACAAAAAAATTCTTCTTTTGAAATTAGTGACAGTGAAAATAACCAAAAAACTTTAATTAAAAATCATGATACTAGTATTTCAAAACCAGAAGAAATAATTACTAGTGATGATGATAAAAAAGAAATAAATATTGAACCAAACAATACTGATACAAATATAAAAAAGAAAAGAAAACGTAATAAAGGGAAAAAAGTTAAATTAGATACAAATTTAACATCACCTGTGTTAAGAATAATGTCAAAGTAATATATTTTATATTTTCAAACATATTTTATGCTTATATTTATTGTTATGTGTTTTAGAACAGAGTGGAGAAAACTAAGAAATCAATTTTTAAATATGCAGCGACAAAAAATGTCTTTATTAAAAGCTCAGTTGCGCCGTCCTAAATATAATGACAATTTCAACACACATTTTCATGAAAATTCGGGAAAAAGTAATCAGACCAATACAATTGTTGAAAGTGTAGATGTAGAATTACCAAAAAATAATGATATCCGTGTAAAGTATGAACCTGGTGTAATATTGAAAATTTCATTTGCAAATCCAATTGAATCTGATAAAATATTTAAAGTATGATATTTTTATTTATTTATTTTCATATTTTATTATGTACCTATCATATAAGAAATTTTACAATATCTTCCTAATCCTATGTTGAGTCCTAAGTTTATTTTTATTTATTTCTAATGAAATAATTATATTATGCTATATTTTATCTTCATATTAGCAACTTTAAAAACAATTCATTAAATTGAAACTGAAACTTATACAATTTTATTACTGAATTTCTAATATTTTATTTTATATTTATTTTGTTTAATGGATATTAACTTTTGCTATGAGTTAATTTTGATCTTTTTTAGTAAAACGAGCTATGGCTCTATTATTTTTTTTAATATATACAGGGTGATATTTGTATCAATGAATACTCATTATTTCAAAAAGTATTAATGTTTAAGAAAATATTTTTTTTACATAGTTTCAAGTTGTTAGAAAACAATATTTTTATTAAAAAATTATATTTTTAAATATTTTTTATCCTTTTAATTTTTTTACTTTTTTGAATGACAACATGTAATTTTAATTTGATATTCAAAAACAGAATATTTTTCTGATTATTTTAATACATAAAAATTGAATTTAGGGCAATTAGTTTATGAGTTATAAGTATTTAAAGTTTAGATGAGTGGAGTAGTGGACAAACATTTACCACTCTACTTCGCTCATCTAAACTTTAAATACTTATAACTCATAAACTAATTGCCCTAAATTCAATTTTTATGTATCGAAATACTCAGAAAAATATTCTGTTTTTGAATATCAAATTAAAATTACATGTTGTCATTCAAAAAAGTAAAAAAATTAAAAGGATAAAAAATATTTAAAAATATAATTTTTTAATAAAAATATTGTTTTCTAACAACTTGAAACTATGTAAAAAAATATTTTCTTAAACATTAATACTTTTTGAAATAATGAGTGTTCAATGATAAAAAAATCACCTTGTATTGACTGAGCTGGTTTTGTTTTATAATTTTTAATAGCTTCTCTTTGTTCTTTATTCCACCATGCATAGTTTTTATAGCATTTTGTGGTCTCTTTAGTCTGATTAACGTATAACTACTTCGCAGTATCCTTAAACTACTACATCTGTGTTTGCCGGATTACTATTAAGATTTAAAACAAGCTATAAAATACTAAAACTCGACATTTCTATGTTAGTAGATCAATATTCATAATTGATAGTATGTAGATTTACAGTGATTTCCTTTGAATCCTATTGATTGATTTTATGGTATTAAAAGTTCCTAATGCTATAATAATGAATATTTAAAAACTTAATCATTTAATATTTATAATTTTGTTTTATTTATTTTCCTTCAAGGCTGAAGCAAAAATTGATCCTAGGGTTAAGTTTGTTGATGTTGTCCACAATTCTGAAGCTTATGTACGTTGCGATTGTCAAGAAACTGCCATAAAAATAGCAGAGGAAAACCGATGGCCGCAAACCAGATTATTAACAGGTGAATATGAATTTAATAATTTAATCTTTAAAAACTAATATTAATGTTGTGATAGGCGAAGAAGAAAAGCTTTACTGGGATAAAATTTCAAGAGATAGAGAAATTAAATGTACCAAGCAAAAAGAAACTAAAAAACCACGAGGTCGTGAAAAGCTAATTAAAAAGGCAGAAAAAAGATTGGCTCAACATGTTACATTTAATCAAGAAGATAATGAATAAATATACATTTTAGTTATTACTTATTATATTATCAAATTACTTTTTTGAACATGAGCAATAAATGTATTAACAATATTCCTTTACTCTGATGACAATTTTTTAGAAATAATGTTTCAAATCATCTTTCTGGAGAACATCTTAGCTAGGTTCTTCATGGACTAGAAAAATTGTGAGATCTTTTTGTGTATGGACTATGGAGTAATTAGATGTATTAAAAATTAAAAAGCTTTGGTTAACACTCATATAGATGGACAATTGTACTACCTCGCTTAATATCAATTTAATATTTTTTTTCTAAACAATTTTATTATATTTTTCTCCCTCATTCAAATATTTATTTTAGCATTTTGAAAACTGTAAAATCGTAAAAAAATTGCAGGTTTAAAAAAAATAATATTTTAAATGCTCTTTTTGTTTTACACCGTTGAATAGAAACCTTTTGAATGTTTCGATTTTCCACAGCTGAATTTAATTTAGATTTGTATTAAGTATTAACTAATAAGAAATAAAATTAAAACATAATCACACCAGATAAAATTAATATATTATGTTGAAATATAATAATTATTACATATAGTATTATACTAGTATGTAATTATTCTGAAATACAATAAGAATAAATATAATAAAAAAGGTCTTTTCAAGAAGTCTACAATATTAAGACTCTTTATCATTAGTAACTACAAATTGCGTTATTCTTCTTATCTAATTTAGCTTGTGTTCTTGCCCCCCACCTCCCATCTATAATTTTTTTTTACAAAATCTTAGATGTAAACTTTTAGATTAGTATACTATAACAAATAGGTTAAAATACCTTTGATTTTGTTCAATTTATATTATTTTTCAGAAAATAACCCCCAAAAAGTTAAACGCAATTTGTTTACTTTCATTGACCTACAATAATAAAATATAATACATTTTTAATAATATAATCAATATTACATATAAATAATGTCATTACAACCAAATGCCTTAAAATTAAAATGATACGTAATAAACATAAAAATTCAATACAAATGAAAATAATTATTAAATAATTCACTTAAAAAAGAAAAAAAATATGAATTTCTATAAAATAAAATAGAATGGATCAGAATAATTGTATAATAGAAGTAAATTATTAATTTTTTTTGTTTAAATGTATATAAATAATGATACTAAACATATAGCTTAAGAATATTTATGACTGAAGTTATAAATAATACAAAAAAAAAATAAACAACTTCAGTCTACCGATAAAATACAATTTTTTATTTTATTTATAAATTAAGAGCTTTTGTCATACGGAAAATTAAAATTGTCTGTAAACAATGAAAAACGTATAATAGAATAATAAATCACTTCTTATAATAGTTAAGTTTAAATTAATGAAATAATATGTACTCAAAGAACCCAAAATACATAGAAAAAAAATAAACTAGTAATTGACAATTTGATTTATTTAACTTCTTTATTGTTGTCATTTTCATTAATATACATTTACTTAATAAACTAAAATTGTTCTACACAATTTATGCATAATAAGGTTGAACTCCATTTTTCATGACTTCCATAGTCTTATTGCATAAATAAGAGAAGGTTTGTAACTTTCTAGGTATAATGACTTTTGTTATATTGTGAAAAAGATCAAAAGGATCTTGTACTGCAAGACCATCACCATGAAAGTTATCTCTTAATCGTAAACACCAGTCAATAGGTTTACCATTTTTTTTTTTGCTAAAACCTAATACATCTGGTGTTGCCCTTGGAACATCATAAAATTTGTTTTTAGATATAGCACTTCCAATAGCTGGACAAAGAACAAATTGCTGAAGTAAGGTAGAGTCTGAATAAAATTTAAAAAATCCAAATAATAAATCCCAACAAGGAATCTCGGGTACTTTCCATATTTGTTTTGCTTTTTCTAGAGTGCAGAAAGTACAGTCCCAATCTAACAGAAAAAAAAATGTCAATTTACTACTTGTAATATAATATTATATAAAATGCAAAATATAACCAGTTGTTTAAGTATAATCAATAATGTTTAGTTACAATTTTAATACAGGTTAACATAATATAATAATTTATAATACTGATTAAAAAAAATAATGTACCTTCTATAAACATAACATCTGATCTAGATGTATCTTTTGAATAATTTGCATGTTCTCTGAGTAATATTAATGGAGGTACAACATCAATAGTCATCAAGTAAAAGAGGACCAACCATGCTAAAGCATAACTGGTAAACATACTTTGATTTTTCATATCATTTTGTAATGCCCAACGTTTGACAACTGCACAAACAATCCAGTGAACACGTTCATCCAATGCTAAGTATAATCTGAATTGTCAAATAAAATTTGAGAATATTAGTTAATTAATGAATTAATAATAAATTATATAAAATTTACCTGACTAATTTTGTGTTATGTGTACTAAGGCCACTTTTGAAAGATAAATCACAATATAGGCCAGAAGGGACGTGTAAAAATTTGACTATAGGCACACGTGCTCCAGTTATTTGTTGGATATGTTTATATTCATTATTTTGAGACCGAAATACTTTTCCAAAATAACGTACTAGATCCTCTTGGGCATATAGATCATTACTTAATTCTCCTCCAAAAGTGCCAGCTATAGAATTTAATTAAAAATTAAAAATTAGACTATTTAAAAATCTCAAACAAATTAGATTTGTAATAATTATTATTTAATAACTTTATTTATTTATCAATGGGCATTAGTCCTATAGTAAAGTGTATTATATAATAAAATACAAACAGCATCAGTCAGATTATTTTAAAAATTATAATAATTCTAGTACAACAATAAGTTAAGTTGAATCCCTCCAAGTATAATTTAATGATATTTTCTCTAAATAGAATACACAATAATACTATTTTTATTGCTAATTATTAAATTATTATTATTTTGACTATTCATATACTTTTAGTTTTAAGTATAAATATAAATATTACCAATATCAAAGTATAAATCCACATCACTATCCTTAAGTGCAAGACCTGACATACGTGATCCAAAAGCGTATGTTTTACTTCCTTTGAAATGTTGGCCAGCACAACTATGTATTGAGTTTACTAATAAAAATAATCTATCAATTATATCAGGATTAGAAATTTCTTGTTTAATTTCCATGATCTGTGTGTCAATAGATTTTAGCAGTACTTCCTTATTTCCAAACTCAAATACAGTTGTTTTATGTAATTCGGGTAATTTGTCATCTATAATTAATTAAAAGTAGAATAAGATATATTTTTATAGACATGATTACAAAAAAAATATTCATAAGCAATGATACATTTATAATATCAAACTACTATTATGTAGACGATTTCAATGACTAAATAGTAGTTACCGCCCCTTCAAAATATAATAAGTAATAAATAATATTTAATATACTAGTCTATTTCTAAAAAAAAAATCTTTAACTAAAAGCTCTGAGTAAATCTAATTAACCCAATAAACAAAAAAAAACATTAAATTGTTTTTCATACACAATTTCTAAGTAAAAATTTGTGTTTAAGAAGAAAATTAAATTAATTAACTTATTTACGCCAATCGGCTTTAACAAAGATAATAGAATTTTATCAAGATAAGTATTAAAGTAAACATATAAGAATGATATAGGTAACAGTTATCAGAATTAGATAAATAGGGTACTGGTCTAGTTAACCCCCCCCCCCCCAAGAAAGGTGTTTCAATCGATTTGAAATCTTTCAAGAAGTCAGTATAAATTATGTCAACTTGCTGCTTTAACAAAAATTCATAATCACAGATGACAAAAGGGACACTAGTAGATGTCGATTAGTTAGGAAATAGTCCATGTTAGTCAACCGAGACGGACGCAGTATACGATTGAGTACAATCGATTCAAACATTTTCCCTAAGAATGGTAGTCCGGATATGAGGCGATAATTAGTGACATCAGTTGAGTCCCTTGATTTTAGTATTAGTATAATTCGGCGACGAATCCAGACTAAGTTAAAGAGTCTTTCTGCTAGGGAATTATTAAAAATTGAACGAATCAGTGAAATAAGAGTGTCTCTTTGAAGTTTTAATTGTTTTTTTTTAAATATTTTTGATACTATTACAAATTTAAAAACAATATTTTAATACCTATAATTACATAATAATATACAATATTTGCCAAAAATAGAACATTAATTTTTACAATGAAAACTTACCTTCAACTAAAACATTAATAGTAAATTCATATTTTCTTTCCAACATTTCTTTATCATTTAACATTTTGTTCATGGCTGCTCTGTGAAACATTACAAAACGTACATTTTAGATTTAAGTCTACAATAATATAAAAAATATATAGTATTTTTTTTAATTACCTATATTAATATTATTCTAATTTTAGTTTAGAGAACTTAAGAATATATTTTAAAAACATTGGACTCAATTGCTTATCAAGATATTTTTGCTTTTTTAAATTTTTAATACTATGGAGTACAGTTTGTCATTTATAGAATGAGATAAAATAAGTACTTTAGAATACTAAAATAGTAATTTACATTTTATTTTTTAATGGTTAATTTTTTTTGGTTCTTACTTCTTTAGTTTAATATTAATGTATCAGACACAAAATATGTTTTTTAGATTCTGAGATTAACGATGAATGTATTGATTTTACAATGATGTGTTTTTTTTTTAAAAATTTTTTTACTTATTTTTGTGTCTGTCATCACGGTTTGAGGCAGTAAAACTGCTTCAATTTTCTTGGATAGTATCTTTTTCGATGGGAAAGTGAATCTAGTTGGTGCATTCGGGAGGTCAAATTTTTAAAATTCCCAAGAGTTTTCACGAGCGCCGGAAAGAACAACATAAAAATTAAGGAAAAACGGGAATTTTTACACAAAATCGATTTTGGTTTTTGGTGAAACTCTAAAACACATGAAATTTTCACTGGCTGTTTATATTTGCATTTTCTATCTAATCTAAGATTTTATAAAGGGAATACAAGATTCTTTATAAGATTATCTGCTTTTATCAAAAAATAAAAAATGTCTATAAGAAAGTCAAATTAAATTTTTATGAGCGTTAGAAATTAAATTTTTACAACATTGCATATTCACTCGATTTCTCATGTACCGATTTCCTTAATTTGTTGTAATTCAAAAACAAATACCTGTAGGTACATGAAAATTTCACTGAATGTTTATATTAGCATTTCCTATACACCATACAGTTTTGAAAATATTTAGACTCTTTTTGAGCTGTTTACAAACATTTTCAGTTTTTTTCTATAAATATCAATAAAGTTGTTGGGCCAAAAAGTGTAAAAATTGAATACAAACCTCCTCATATATTGTTACAATATCAGTTGAAAAATATTAAAAATACATAGGCACAATTTTTTTTTATAAGCATTTAAAGATCGAATTTTGACAAAATTTATCAAATTTAAAATTGAATAATTATTTTGTAGTTAAAAATGTATAAAATGTTCAACTTGTATATCTAAGGATTGAAAATTTAAAACAAAATTCCACTTAAGTAGTTAATTCTGTTACCAAAAAATCTAAAAAATACAGAAGGACAGTATTTTTATAGTCATTTTAAGTACAAATTTGGACGAAATTACAAAATAAAAAGTACACTATTATATATCTATGATAGTATCAGAGTTTGTTGTTGATGTATTAGAGGCGTAGTATTTAAATAATATTTTCAGATTATGTAAGACACATTGTGTTGCATGTAAATGTAATGAAGTATGAACGATAATCAATAAATAATTAAAAAAGTAAATGATTACTAATTTAATACTTATAACTTATAATTAATGAGTATTTTGGAAAAAGTAATTACTTAAGTTCTTTATATGTAATAATAAATAACTTATAAATAATAAGCGTTATACGCCAAAATCACCCGATGTATAAGCTGATATATTACTATTATTAGTCAGGGTTGTTATGTTTAAAACATAAAATAAAACATATTGATTTTGTTTAAAACATTAATAAAAACAATATTCTTAGTAAATTTGAAATTAAAATAATCTATGGATTTTTTCTACTCTACGGGATACTTTTTTGTTAAGAGGACATCACACCTGCGTCTCCGTCTTACACACGTAAAACATAGACAAAATGTGTTTATGCAGTCTCAGTAGACCTCGCTCAATTTAGGTTCTAGAGTAAAAATACCTATTATAAAATTGAATTGTGACAATATTTCTGAATGCTAGACATTGAGTTATTTTTTTTAATTTAAATTTTGAAAAGTTAAAAGTATTACATCAGTTTCAACCATTTAAAAATTAAAAAGGATGGAATCCAAAAAAATTGGGGTAATTGTTTTAGACAAAACTCCATAATTGAAAATGAGCACAACCCAAACCCCCTCTCCCTGTTTTGATTGCACCAACGTCTCAGAGTCAAAAACTATATAAGTATGAATAAAAATAAGTTTTAAAAAAAGGTGTTATGCAAGGAAGACTTAGCCTATATATTTATAAAAATAATAATAACACAATGACATTATGGTCTATTAAAATGTATAGGGTTCAAAAAATTTTTTTTAGTTTTAGCATTTTTTGTATTTTTTTCCAACTTTTACTTAAACTGCAGTACACATTAATAGTATATAAAATCTTAATATAGGTAATAATAATTAGGGGTAACAGTTGTTGTATTATTTGATAGAATATATACTTACAATTTACGATATATGATTATAACAGAGCTGTGTTTAGTAATAATTCCAAAAAGTCCATAAAAAGAAAATATTTTCTTAATTTCAACCCAGCTATTTTTCTTATATTGTGGTTTTACGCCTAAAACATTTAAATGTTTTAATATAATTTACAAATTATAAAAACAACTGTATTACCTTTAATTTCAATCATGATTTTACGATTACTTGCTTCTTTTTCATCAGTTTTACTACCATTTGTTTGTTGTTTGTCCGTTTTTGAAGTCTGAGTAACATCTAACGGATTGACAGCAGTCAAGTTTTTTTCATAATTTTTTTTTATTTTATTAGTTTTTTTTTTCAAATTTTTTGAATTCATATTTTTTTTTAAATCTAACATATTTTTATGTTCAATAGTGTTATCGTGTTCATCTAAATCAGACAGCCCAAATTGATATAAATTACAAATTTCACAAAATACCTTATGTTGCACTTCATTAAAATGCTCTGTTAAATTATGTTCGTCAAAATTTTTTTCTCCTGCAGTAATAAAATCACAAGACGCACAATAATAAGAAGTTTGTGGGTTTATCTCTTGGTTTTGATTAATCATTTCCTTTAACATATTTATTTTCAATCCATAAAATTCACTATAATTTTGAGTTTTTGATTTATCCACCATTTTTTTCTCCGAGAGTTTTTCACTAAAACTGCTAGTAGATTCTTCTATTATTCTATCTTGACAAATATTTGGTTCATCTATAATTTTTCCCATTAATTGAGTTTCGTTAATTTTTGTAATAGATTCATCTACTACACTACCATTATGGTGAGAATTTGATTCGGGAGGAAATTCATCTAATATTATAGAATGTGTTTCATTGGCATTATTGGTAGTAGATACTTCTAATAAACTACTTTCTTTATGAATATTTGATTGATTCGATAAACTATTCATCATATTTGTTAATAAATTAACTGCATTATCATTAGTACTAGATTCTCCTGATATATTCTCATTAAATACTGCAGTTTGATTACTTTCAGAAGTTGTTCCCATATTGCATGTGTGTTTTGTTTCACATTTTTGTTTTAAAACCTCTGTAGAAGTCATTGATTTAAATTGTCTTAACATTGAATGAAAACGGTTGCTATAATGTTCAAACATTTGATGTCGATGTCCAAACATAAGTGTTTTACAAATTTTACAACGGTGGTCCATACAAAGACATTTAGAAGACTTGATATGCTTTTTACTATTAATATGGTTTTTCCATACATCTAACTTTGAACACAAATAATCACAAACAAAACAGAAAAATGCAATGTTTAGAGTTGAATCATACAAACGTTGATCAGTAACATAGGTAAGTAAATGGGTATCAAGTTTCATAGGTTTAAGAGCCTTAATTCCAGTTTTTATACTGTTTGAGCTCATAATTATATGTTCTGCAGTTAACTTGTGACATTCATAAACTGTAATTGAAGAATAGAATTCAACTTTACAGTCATTGCAGTAAAATAATTCTACAATATCTGATGCCGTTGATGCATGACTGTCTGTATTAAAGTGGTTATTATTTTCACTTGACTTAAATATTTTATTACATGGCTCACAAAAGCACATAATATCAGATGATTTGCAAGCATTATTATTTCTCCTCATCAATTGTTTTGCCATTAACACTGACTCTAATGGCATGTTTATAATAGTTGTCTTATGTTCAGTAATTAAATGTAATTCAATATCATTAATTTCTCCATACACTAAAGAGTTACAACTTTTACAAATATAAGAATAACAAATATTAGTGTCTAATTTTGCATGTGTAATTGCATGTTTTTTCCATGTATCTTTATTGTTGGAACAAAATGCACACTCTAGACATTGAAAATAATTTAAATTTGATTGAGGGATACTTTTAACCAATCCATGATTACAAACTAACAAGTGACTAATGAGATCACTGTGATTTAAATCAATTAGATTATCACATGATTTACAAATAGTTTTATTTTCATCATTGACATTTTGAAAGAACTGTAAATATGGTTTAATATTTAATTTATATTTATTTAAAACAATTGTTGAAACACAAGGTTTTTGATTTTCATTGATCAATGATTGTAAATTAAGTTCTGGAAGTGGACTTTTAGCGGCCAAAGATTTTAAAATAATATGTTCACTTGATATAGTATGTTTATTGAACAACAAATTACCTTCAATACAAAAGAATTCTGTACGGCAAGGTTGACAGATTATACGTTTCAATTTAGTCTTATGACTTTTATTCCAATGATCTGAATTTGAATTGACTTCAGCATATGTTTCACATTCTTCGCAGTAATAAAAGTCTTTGGTTTTTAAATCTTTGTTAATACGATGGAAGTTAAAAGCCATAAACAGGGAAAGATTTTTTTCAGAATTGTTTGGATGAATTTTTTGATGTTCTGTTACATGATTTACAACACCATAACAATGCAGATCACAAAGTTCGCATGTATATGAAACTAAATCCTTAATATCATAACATTTAATTAAATGACTTGATAATACTGAATGTAACTTCCATTGATTAAAATCAGTTGTGATTTTATTACAGATTGTACAAAAGTAAGTACTGATTTTTGATGTATTTTTTCTACCTACATCAGATTTATTAATACATTCAGTTAGATGAACAGTTATTGCTTTTTCATTGGACACCATTTGAAACTTACAATCATTACAAGTAGCTTTTACATTATCAATAGTAAATTTATTTAAAACTATTGGAGGCAGTTTTAAATTGCATATAGTTTTTGTTTCCAGATTTTCACCAACTTTTTTGGATTTAAAATATTCCAACATGATATGTTCGCATGACATTAAATGTTTATTATACACTTCTTGGCTACATATAAAATCTATTAAACATGAATTGCATTTGAAATTCATTGTTTTTTTATTAATGTGGTTAATAGAATAACATTTTTTTTTTAAAAATGAATAATTTTTACAAGGACCACAAAATGACCAAGATTTCCAATTGGTTGGACTTATAAATATACATTGATAAAACACTTCTTTCATACATCTAAAAACATATGGTAGTTCGGATATATCATTATGAATATCTTTGCAATGTTTTAAAATGTGTCCCTTATTTCCAAATAAAAATGTTTTACAACCACCACAATCGTATGATACATAATCATTTTTGATCATACATTTTTCTAAGTGAAGTGTACTTATAGCATGTGACTCCCAATCTTTTAACAATTTTATTTTAGTGTCACAAATTAAACAAGAAAATTTGTAACTAATATATTTTTTACATAATTTAGTAGCACGTTCATTTGGTTTTAGAATGTCAGAGCTAGTTTTTTTATATTCCATAAATTGAATTAGACTTTTATTTTTTAAAAGCTCCTGATTATTATTCTCTAAATTGGATCTGGTTATATTTTTTGTCTTAGATTTTTGATCAGAATCTGTATCAAAATCAATTTCTGAAGAATTATGACAGTTGAAAACTTTAGATGGACTCAATTGAACAGTAAAATGTTCTCTTCCCTGCTGGATATTATCAATAACAGAGTTAGATGTATAGTTTGATCTTGAATTAACATTATTATTATAAGATTTAGAAGGATCAATTTTTAAATCAATGTTTGTCATTAGCATTTCCTGATCATTAATTGATTTTGAAGTTACCTGATTGTGATTATTGTTGGAAGAAAATAACATTTTTTTTTTTGTTGTGTGTTCGCCGAGATGATCGGCTTCATTTTCCTGTTCCATTTGTTAAAGATTGCTTCAACTAAAACAAAAGTACATATATTATACAAAATATGCTAAGCAAGTGCTGTAACTAGAAAATAATTTTAAAATGAGTTAGGTACGGCATCTGATAGGTTTATCAATTGTACAATAATATTTATAAGTAATAACATAAAAGTAACTTTTATTTGTATAATAAGTTAATAATACTTTTGAATCACTTAAATCATTATTCCATTGCATTCATCGTCAAAAAACTATAAAGGTGGAAATGTATTATGCCAAGTCAAATGGACTAACAAATAATAAAGATATAATAAAATGAAAAATACAAAACTGAATTCTTCTCAAAACTAACATATTGGTTTTTACGGCACTTCTACTTAGCAGGGCAGGATACCACAACATGAAAATAGGAAATGTCCAAACAGCTTAGCACAGAATATTGACACTTTAAAACAGCTAAAATATATTTTATTAATAAGTATGTGTATTCTAAGAAGAGTTAATTTATAAATTACGGATCAAGAAACATATATTGTACAGAACATTGAAAAATGAATAGTGTCAACAAGTTAAACCCATAATAGATATTTATAGTGTTATTTTTTTTCTCATAAATTTTAATATTTTAATTCCAGATACTCCTAATGGTTATTTTACAAATTGCTTATCATAAATAATTTTAATTACATTTTTGTATTTTGAAAAAGTTCTGACAAAATTATGCAACACTTTACAAACACAATTGCATTATGTTAAAAACCTATTGTATTTTATTTATTTATTAATATTTTATAATATATTAAAGAAATAAATATTTAAATTGGCATCATAAAGGGAAACTAGTTTATTGTGTAATAAGAAATGTTATTTATTTTGAACATTTGCTATACTCTGTTCCATCTAAGATTGAACTGCACGCAGACTGAGCAGCCGAACAGTGCCTGACACCCCATGCAATGTCTATGCAATCGGTGATTAGGTGATAGTCATCCCTAGCTGTCGGGCACCGGTGTTAAGACCTCTCATGTCTGGATTGTGGTAGGAATGAGCTGAAAAAAGGGTTTTGGGCAGCCGATTGGTTCACTCTTAGATGGAACAGAGTATATCATGTGTTTTACCTATAATTTACCTAACCTTGGATGTTTTGGTGTTCACTATTTTAGTTTTGCGCTTATATCGGTGATTCGCAGTTACAGATTGAAGAATATACATACCTACATAAAAATATATTTTTCATCTATGTCTCAATACATTGCATGACAGTTAATGTTGGGATTAACAATAAAATTAAATCAAATTTTGAAATTTAATAAAAAAGGCAAAAGCTAGGTATATGGAAACGCCAAATTTTAATATTTGGACCTTGACTTGGATATAAACCGATTATAGGTTTACATTACATTATATTATTAATCCAAACAGTAAATAGTAGGTACCTATAAATTATAATATTTTAACAGATAATCAATATTATGAATGTTCAGTTATACAATTTAACAATAATACCAATTAAATAACAACACAAATATAACCAATATATTATTTGTTTTTAATATAATTATACTATCTCTGAATATATATAAAACATGTATCAGACAAACTAATCATTGTACGGTTTAGAATATTTTAACATACACATTACCTAACACAAAGATAAGAAATTATTGTTTATACCAATAGGTATACATAATATTTAACTTGTTGCTGATTAGTATCATGTACTTTAGTTTATTAGTAACTACTATATATTCAATATTGTATATAACTAATACAATATGCATTAAGTACATACTACATAGCTATTAATATTTAATGCTGTAATGAACATTTTGGGTGTAAAATATTACCTACTTTTGGAAATTGGACATCTGTAGAAATCGTTTTGGTGCCTTAAAAATAATAACACTTATGAACACAAATATTGGTGATTTCAAAAATATTATTTCAATTAATAACAACGATTTTACTTGGATCTTGACTTCATTAGCCAACGAATATTAAAACTTAAAAGTAATCATAGGTATCATTGTGTAACTACGGTACTACACCGATGTCTTATTATCGGCGTTAGTACATTATTTTAAGTATTTAATGTATTATGTACTATACTTACGAGTTATGTTGGTTGTACTACTTGTACTGTTGTTGTATCGAGTGTTGATCAGTCATTATTTATCAATCACCAATATTCAACGAAAATATTAATTAATAATTATTCGGATCGAGAGTAAATTTTGATATTTTATGAATATATTGCAGTTTTGTAGCCATTGTATCGTTTCCAGATTTCGTAAATTATTTTTTCGTACACCAATTCATTGGCTCTCACTGACCATTGTGATTTGTGAATTTCAGAATTTGTGCTTGAGTCGAGCATTCGACTACTCGAGCCACGATTGGAAGTTGGAACATTAGGAACTCAGAACCCTCAACCTCGGTTCTGGTTAGTGGCTCAATAATCAGTGGTTATCAGGTTATCTACTCACTACCATGATTTAGTACGGTTGCCCATAGATAAAGAAGTAATTACGCGGTTGCCCAACGAACTAAATAGTAAATTCTATGGTACAATATACTACATGAGTACATACGACAATACGACATACCTAATGAATTTTACATTTTTTAATATAAAAATATTTTTCGTATTTTCTTTGTCTATGATCTTTTCTATGGTTTTCACTATTAGTGACTCCTTTTTGACTCACGATCCACTGCTTTTATAACAATATTTTCACGACTTTGTAGGACATGAAAGAAAAAAGACTTGTTGAAAAGCTGCTAGTTTTGCAGTGTTTATTTCCCGTGCATAAGTGTGCCGGTGGCGCATAATTTTCAATTATATAATTTATATAATTATATAATTACATAATTTCCAAAACATTTCCAAAAAAGTTTCAATGAACATTTGTTTAAGTTTGGGATTACAAGTAAGCTCAATTTATTGATTTTCTATGTTAGTAGACAATTTAACTGTCATTATATATTATCTTCTGTAAAATATGGTTCTTCCACTTCTTCAATGCATTCATAACTTATTCGAATTCATAATTTACAATTTTATATTATAAACTTATATTTTTTTTAACAAAAAAGACCTGTCACTACCCATTTTTATAGATTACGCCACCCACCGGTTAAATACCGCTGGCTTAAACTTCCTAATACCTTGCTAATTATTATATTATAGTTAGTGTAATTATTGTGTATATTATATTACAACAGGCAGAGTTCGGGGGGATAGTTTCTTTTTAGCATTACTAGCGCCATCCCAGTGGATACTTAAGGAACTAGAAATTTGTATGATGTGTTCTAGTTCTTTAAGTATCCACTAAGACACATGCTAAGACAGCGCTGGTAATGCTAAAAGGAAAATATACCTCCGAACACCGCCTGTTGTACTACATTTATACAATATACATCCGGTGTTACTTGTTCTATGGTGTTACTAACATAGACAAGTATATTAAGGTTACTGATGCGAACGCACAACTAGCACTTCGACGGCCAATCACATTGATAGGTGACACTAAAGAACTATTATTTAACACGAGCGCAGTGGCGTATTTACGGTCTGGACCCCCCCCAGAAAAAAATATAATATAATATAATTATTACATCGTAACTCGTATGTGTTTTTTTTATATTATAAACTTGTAGGTACCTAATATTTAGACCCCCCCCCCACAAAAAATTTCAAAATACGCCACTGCACGAGCGATATAGGTTAGGTTAGGACCAAAACTCACAAGTACTGAGGTAGACAAACTTATGAAGAATCTTCAATCTTGTATTACATTTTCAAATCTTAGATAAATAAAGAAATATTTTTATGAATTTCTAACTAAAAATATTTGCAAATTTTTGTAATTTTTACGCATTTTGTTGAAATTTGAACTTTTAATGTTTATAAAAAGAAATATGTGGATTTTTTAAATATATTTCAAACATCATAGGAGCCTTTAATAATATTTTCAAGCTTTTTGACTCAATGAATTAAGTTGTATTGATATTTAATGGAGAAAAACTAAAAAAATTGGAATATGAAAATGTCCATAAATTGCTCAAAACAAGTCAATATATTTTTATAATGCTAATATAAACATTAAGTGAAAATGTCATGTATCTAGGGTTATATTTTTTAGAGTTATATCAAAAACCAAAATCTTGTTGAGTAAAAATTCTCGTTTGTCCTTAATTTATAATTTGTTATTCCCAGCGCTTTTGAAAACTATTTGGAGTTTTTACCTCCCGAATGCACAAACTAGATTCACTTTTCCATCAAACAAGATAGGTACCTACTGTTGAAGAAAATCAAAGCTGTTTTACTGCCCCAAACGGTGATGAGACAAAAAAATAAATAAATGAAAAAAAAAACCTTAATTTTAAAATCAATCATAGAAAATATAAGAATTTATTATTGTATTTAATATGATTAATTAAATAATCTTCATTACAGTTTAAAGATCTGACTTTTCTGAGAAGGTACACAAAAATATCGCATTCTATGACATTTAAAATTTATATTTTACCTATGTAGAAACAGCATAACTATTAATTTTAACTTATTCTCAATATGATTAATATAAGTAAAATTGAATTATTACTATACCAGATGTACCTATATAAAATAAATACAATTTATGTTCCACTTTTTTTAAAAATAAATGAATAGGTATTAATAAAATAAAAAAACATTAATACAATATGTATAATATAATTCTGTATATTAATAAAACAGTTTTATTTTCTCTATCAAGTAACATATAATTATAATACAAAACTATTTAACGGATTAAAAACAATAAATACAATTTATTATTAATGGAAGCTTTTGGAATTCACAGTTGTATAATATGGAAGACATATTATATTTTCAATATATTTATATAATAAAAAAATAGTAAATACTATTTGGTAATTTTCACAATAATTTATAGGTACATTTTATTTTAAGCTCATGATTTAATTTAATAATTCAAATTCTCATACATTACCTAATATCAACTATATGTAGTTTTATTATAAGTTATTAACTCAAACATAACTATAGGGTTATGAAGGTTGTCCTTTAAATTATATTCTAAAAGTTAACAATGACTATATGTCTATAAGCTATAGTTATATATATAAATAAATATATTCAAAAATAATTATCCAACTTTATTTGTAGTACCAAATATTGTTACTTCTGGGTTTTGGATATCACTCAAGCTCTGAATTAGTTTTAATTCTTTATTGCTTATTGGATCCTTTGAACCATTTTCATTTGTATCTATCGTCAAAAAAACAACAATTCACGTTTTAATTAATCTAAAATACAATTATTGTATATTTGCATTATTCAATTGTTTTTTAATTAAATAATTACATTTTATGGTACGTTTTAATACTGCTTGAATAGTTGCAACTGTTTTTTCGATGGAATTTTTCAAGTCATTATTAGTTAAGTTCATCCATATCAATAACAAAGCAGTAAAAAAATCTCCAGTTCCAATAAAGGATTGGTCAATGATCGGAATATCTAATTCTACATATTCCTTGTCTAATAAAATATTAACATATTAAAATATTAGAATTGTTGCAATATCATGTATAATGCATAATGTAGCATGAACAAAATGCCTATATTTCATTCACCGAGAGAATGTTGTTTCTTCAAGCATACGACTAGTGTCAAGATGTTGGGATTTGGGTGGTTAGAGAGGAGTACAACACATTTTAGTTTGTGCACAACCACATTCTCTCGGTGAACAGAGTACCTATAGATAACAAATATAAATTATTAATATATAATTTTTGTTCATAATGAAAATTATAAATTTAACAACATAAAAATTATAATTAATAATGACGTATTTTGTAAAGTTTGTTGATAGTGTGCATAATTAAATACTTAAAAAAGAATTTTGAAAAATATGCAAGATATGTTATGTTATGCTTAGCATTTTTATACACATTCAATACTTAATATCCTAAATTGAAATTTCATCAAACAATAACAGTATCAAACTAAACATTATAATACTGAATTGTAAATGTTGCTTTAAAATAAAAATACTGTTATAACAATGTATTATTATAACTCTTATACATTTAAAATTTATAGATGTCTATTTTGCAAATTTTGAACTCCTTAGATAAATCTAATTAAATGTGTTTTTCCAAAAAAGGTATATCTATAGAAATATTTGAAAAAAAAATTATACTTTAGCTCAGCCAAGAATGTAAAATATATTTATAATATAAATATACTTATTATATCCATTTGTGTTTATTATTAATACTTACAAGAAAAATTTCTTCCAATACACTTCATAACAGAATTCGATGATATGTTGGAAGATGACACAACAACTGTCTTACAACCCTGAGCATATAATATATTCATGGCCTTATAAATGTCATTAGTGGTTGTTATAGTTATACCAGTTAATAACCTAATAGAAAAGAAACATACAAATATTAAATTTAATTTAAAAAAAAGTAATAGTAATATTATAATTTTACTCACTCTAATTCATATTCATTCGGTGTAAGGATATCAGTCAAATGTATTATTTCATTCTTATAGACATCTAATATTTCTTTTGGAACATACATTTTTTTATTATCACCCATTACAGGATCACAAACTTTAAAATATAAATAAATATTTTAATTTATTATTTAACTATATAGTCAATAAATTGTAATCAAATCCGTTTTAACCAAAACTAGAAACCATGAAGACTAGAGATATCTCTAGTCTTCATGCTAGAAATTATGAAAATAACTATATGCATAATAAATTGACTCTAAACAATTTAAAGATCCATATTAATTATCCTTATCGTCCAGAGCCTTCCCCGATTTATGGAAATCTAGTTTCGTTTATCCTATTTACAAATCCAGAAATCGATCTGATGTTAGAAATTATCATCCCATATCCTGCTGAAGTACCGTACCAAAACTATTCAAAATATTACTTGAACCTAAATTTTCTTGTGTTTTTAAAAATGTCATACCAAAAAATTAACATGGATTCCGGAATTCTAAATTGACCTTATCTAATTTAATAATTTAGTACTTGAACTTAGTTGAATCAGTAAGTAATGGTATCCAAGTCAATGCAATTAACACAGATATTAAAAAAGTATCCGACACTGTAAATAATAATATTTTAATTAATAAATTAGAGTTAATGGGGGTCAATGGCTCAATTCTTTCGTGGGTTAAATTATATTTATCTGACAGCACCCAACCAGTAAAAATAGGAAATTCTTACTAGTCATATGTCAACGTATCGTGTGGACTGCCACAGGGTTGTAATTTATTCCCCCTATTATTTAATTTATTTATCAATGATATTGGGCAATTATTTTGTTATAACAAATTTGTATTATTTGTGGATGATCTTAAACCATATATGCCAGTTTTAACAGTAGTTGACTGTACTAAGTCACAACAAGATTTGAATCAGTTTCAACTTTGGTGTATGAACAATGGTCTTAATATAAATATTAATAAATGTTCACAAATCACATTTACTAGCCATAATCAGGGGTGGATTGGTATGTATCGGCCCATCATTTTTACCAAATGTATGCACTAAATTGAAGTATAGATAATATTATATTTATAAACAGTCAAACAGAATACACACCATATATCAACCCTGGATTTTTCTTTTTCAATATTTTATAAACTTCTGCAACTTTCTTTAAGAACATTGGACATCTAGTATAACCAGTTAATAGATGTGAATAACTATGTAATTCGTTTTCAACAAGACCAGTTATTAATTCCGCTAAAAAGTCATAATATTATGTATTTTATAAATAAAAAAAAAAATTATAAGTACCTATAATAAATAAACAACTTACATAAATTACTTTCATTTAATATTTGGCCATAATAAGTTTTATATCCAGTATGGTTTGATAATTGAACAGAATTTATAGCATCCACTTCAAAACCCATTATCTGTGATAAAGTAAGATAGTTATTTTTAATGTTCTAAATGTAAATTGTATTTGTACAATTACCTGTAATGGAAACACAGCGCATTTATTACCCACATATCCACTAACAACATGGCTCTGTATAGAAAGCACTCTTTTGAAAGATTCCATAGTAGTTCAAAATTGTTTGTCTAAATAAAAAAATGTAATTTAAGGAACAAACAATTTATAAAGTTTAATAGTTTACATAGTTTATGTAATTTAAAATATTACAATTAAATTTAATTAGATGTTACACAGCATACACTGGCAGTATCAAAGATACAATTGTATCTTGTATCGTGATACATAATTTTGAAGTATCAAGTATCAATATGTATCATGATGCACTAGTATCATGTATCTTGTTTTCCCAAATGATACAATAGTTACTATTATTGTAAACATTTGTACTGAATAATAGTTCCAATAAATTTGAATTCGATTGGTAGGACACTCAAAACTCAAATAAATGTTACAATTGGGGTAATTTTTTTGTGTCTATTATTAATATTGAATTGCATAAAATTTCGTTGTGGATTGTATTTTTACAAAAAATGTACAGGCGCAACAGGCTCAATTGAGCCGAATTGAACAATAATGAAAACAATGTTAAAAAATAAAAGTTGTAAAATAATTTTAAAAACATTAAATTTAATCACTAGCTATCTATAATAATATCTATAAAAACAATCTACAGTCATACAGAGATAAGCACTAAACTGAAATGTTCGTTCTCAAATTCTCATCAAATATCCCACTCCCTTGGTCTTTCCACATGGTGTAATAAATTAAATCAAAAGTACAGTTAAGCAATTACAGTGTATTATTCGTATTGTTGTACAATTTTTTTTCGTTTTGTCGTCCGTGTGACTGTGTCTGGGTCAATTGTCAGTGAAATAATTATAAAATTAAATAGTTAATAAAATCATTTTGGAAATACAAAAGTATCATATTATGTTCATATGCATTGACCCATCGATTTATCTATGATACATGTATCATACTATCATGTATCTTGTAATCTTGTATCTAGATCTTATAAAGTTAGTTTATAGAAATGCATGTACCATGGTACTTTTTTTGAGTATCTTATTATTGCGCAACCCTGACTGGCACACTGCACATGTAATTCGGTACACCCGAACAGCGCAATCCCATCTGACCTCCACGCCGGAACTACATCCACGGCAAGGATTTTAGATTATAAATTATAATCAAAAAACCTTGCATCCACAGTCGATAGTCGATACTCCGTCAACTAGTATAAGGATTAAGGTCTATGATCGAAATTCGAAATCCGAAACTCTAATTAAACGGACAGCGCATTCTACTCTGCCCTGCCAACAATGCTAGGCGATCGTAAACCATAATATAACAGAGAGAAAAAGAGCATAAAGTATTGAAGGAGCCCGCATAAGGAACTGTAGTCTGTAGTAGGTGTTTTATGTAGTTTTTATTAATATGTTTTATAACTTACAAATGAATACAAAGATACAAAGATACAAAGATACAAAAAGAGTGCTGAGATGCATAACGGTTGACGGTGCGCGCGTGTGTGTACATAATAATAATAATAATAATATCAGTGTTGACAACTACAACATCTCTCTTTTTCTTACAAATATAATTGAATACAATATTACATAGTATTTAATGTTATAATACAAAATTATTAGTAATACAGTTTGAATATGATGATAATAATAATAATAATACAACACATAATATAATGATCATAATAATAGTACAGTTTGACAGGTATATAATAGGTTACATTGGTTTTAATGGTTTATGCTAAATTATATTACAAAATTTTTAAATCTGTTAGGTACTTTTTTTTTTCTTATGGGTCTGGTTGATAGTTCTTTCACCAAGACACTTTTGTTAGACTTATTTTTCACTTTTGATTTCCCCTCTATGTTTCCCTCCTTACTGTTTCCTGTAACATTAATTTTAGTATTTTTTAAGTGTTTAGTATTTCTTCTGATAATTGTACCATTATTGTTTTCAACAAGGTATGATCTGGGTGCATTTGCCTTAGCTATGACCTTCCCCGGTAACCACACTTTATTATTTTGTATTAATATATTTGTATTAGGTTTAAATTGTGTTTCTTTTTTGGTAGCTGTTTTGTCATAATTGGATTTGTATTTTTGCTGGAATGCTTTTAGTTTAGTTTGTACTTTATGTTGGAGTCTGGGTTCTAATAATTTGTTAGCTATTGGTAATTTAGTTCTTAAAATCCTACTGAATAATAGTTCTGCTGGAGATGCTTGCAGACTGATTATTGGGGTGCATCTATATTCTAGAAGCATTGCCTCTACATCACATCCTTCTTCTAGGGCTTTTTTAAGTAATTTTTTACTAGTTTGTACTGTCCTTTCAGCTAGGCCATTGCTTTGTGGGTAATGGGGACTAGATGTAACAACTGTGAAATTCCAAGTTTTAGAAAAAGTTATGAATTCACTTGAGTTAAACGGCATATTGTCAGCTATGAAGGTTTTTGGTATACCATGTGTACTAAATATTTGTTTACTTTTTTTAATTATTTCACTAGCAGTCTTGTATTTTAATTTAATTAAATCAAACCATTTTGAGTAATAGTCAACAATAACTAAATAGTCTGTACCCTCAAAGGATAGAATATCTGCTCCTACCTTTTCATACGGGTAATTTGGAACTTCATGAGGAATTAGAGGGCTTTTTTTATTTGAATTTTGAAATTTATTGCAAGTGTTGCAATTATTTATAAATTGTTCAATTTCATTAAACATCCCCGGCCAATAAATAATTTGTTTTGCTCTTAATTTTGTTTTATTTAATCCTAAATGGCTTTCATGTAGCAGTTTAAGTATGAGGGGCCTTAGCTTAGTAGGAATCACTATTTTATCTGCGACATATATTATACCATTTTCAATAATTATTTCGTTTCTTAAGTTATAGTATAGCTGCACTGATTTATCTATGTGTTTCCTATTTGGCCAACCTTGGTAATAGTACTCGATTATCTTATTAAGAACTGGGTCTAATTCAGATTCTGTTTTAATATTTAGAAGATTATTGTTGTAAAATCTATTTATACAATGCACCGTAGCCCCAGTATCAAATTCCTCTGTAAAGGTCTCTTGCATGTAGTCTCTAGATAATAGATCTGCTATATGCATTTTTTTTCCTGGCAGGTATTTTAATCTAATGTCATACTCTAATAGTTTTAGTCTCATTTTCTGTAAGCGATTTGATGGTATTTTTATTACATCCTTTTGCATGATTGACACTAAAGGCTTATGATCAGTTAGTGCATTTATTGTGCGACCAAAGATATAGTAATGAAATTTCCTACATGCAAATATTAAGCTAAGAAATTCTTTCTCGATTTGTGCATACGATATTTCGGTTTCTGACATGCTACGTGAAGCAAAAGCTATGGGTTTTTTGTCCTGGAGAAGACAACATCCCAACCCGTCCTTTGAAGCATCACATTGAATGGTTATTTCTTTATCTGGATTAAAGTGTGTTAGTATTGGTGATGTTGTTACAAGTTCCTTTAATTCTTTTAGAGCTAAGTGATGTCTCTTTTCCCATACCCATATTGTGTCTTTTTTTAGTAACTCTCTGAGAGGACTGATAATTTTGGACATATTTGGTATGAATTCTCTAAGGTAGTTGAACATGCCTATTAATCTTTGTAATTCTACTCTCGATGTAGGTTCCTTAAGGCTCACTATAGCTTTTATTTGGTCTGGATCAGGAGAAACTCCTTGTTCATTGAAAATATGGCCAACATATTTTATTTCTGTTTTTTTGAATTGTAATTTATCTTTGTTAAATTTAATGTTTAGCGCTTTAGCCCTATCTACTAGTTTTTTTAATACTCTGTCATGAGATGTTTTGTCTGTAGTGGCAATTAATATATCGTCAAAGTAAATTATGATGTTTTCATCATCTATATCCCCAAAATATTTTTGATTTAACTTTATAAATATTTCGGGGGCTGTTGCAATTCCAAAAGGAAGTCTGTTGAATTTGAAATAGCCAAACGGTGTACTGAATGTACATAGGTCTGATGATTTACTATCAAGTTTCACATGCCAAAATCCCTTTTTAATGTCTAACACTGTGAATATTTTTTTATTTATTAGTTTAGAGCGGATTTCTTCAAATGTTGGAATCAAATAGTTATCTCGTTTTAATGACTTATTAAGTTCTGATGGATCTATGCAAAGTCTCAATTTTTTATCTGGTTTTCTTATTATCACGAGGTTGCTAGCCCACTCTTTGGGTTCCTCAACTTTAGATATAATTTTATGCTTTAGTAATTTATTAAGTTCTACCTGTACATCTTTATATAATGTTTGAGGTAATCTTCTCGCAGGTTTGATAGATCCTTGACTATTGGGGTTTATTTTAATTGTATGTTCGCCCGGGAATGTTCCCATCCCTTTAAAAATACTACTATTATCTATCAAAAAGTTGTCTTTTTGGCTAGTGCACTGTGTGATCATGCTGATACACTTTTCGTGTCTTTTGATTAGATTAAATTTCTCACATGCCTCTAGACTCAGTATAGGTATGGTACTATTATTTATTATTAAGAATGTCACCCATGCCATAATATTATTAACTACACACTTTAATCTTATTGAGCCTAACGGCATGAATTTATATCCACCATAAGCCTCAAGTTTAATAGTTGTACTATTCCAGGATTTATTTATATTAAGTGTTTTATATACATTCAGAGGTATTAAATTAACTTGAGAACCGGTGTCTAGCTTAAATCTAATATAGTTATTTTCTACCTTAATCTCCTCGAACCATGGTTGTTGAATGCTATGTGTCTGGGGCACAATGATTTCGCTGACTCCAAACAAGCTGTTGATCGCTGCACATTCTTCATCTGCACATTCTTCATCTGCTATTTCTTGAACCATTTTGTTCGATCGGCATACATTTGCGAAATGGTTGGGTTTAGCACACTTCTTGCACTGTTTCCCAAAGGCCGGACAGCTTCTTGCTGGATGTTGTGTGCCGCATCTGCTGCACTGGAAGTTTGCTTGTGTAACTTTATTTTTATTTGTATTATATTTGTTTTTTCTTTTTATTGCATCGACATGGGGATATTCTGACTCTTCTTTTTCCCCTTTGTTTATTATTTCAATTTGATGTTTGACATTTTCCGATTGTTTAAGGATTTCTATAGTTTTTTCTAATGATAAATCAGACTTATTGATTAACTGTTCTTGGAGTACTACATCTGAAGTATTAATAATAATTTGATCTCTTATGATAGAGTCTGTGAGTTGCCCATATTCACACGATGCTGCTAATAATTTTAATTGTGTGATGAAGTTTTCTAGTGATTGTCCGTGTTGGCGTTTGTATTTAAGAAAATTAAATCTTTCAAATACAATATTTTTTTTTCCTAGGCAGTACTCATCGAATGCCGCAATTACTTTTTGAAATATTGGGACTTTCTTCTCGTCATAGATTTGTTTTTCAGTAAATGTATTATAAATATTGATGCCTTCTTCTCCAAGTAACGTGAGTAATATCGCCGTTTTTGTTTCGTCCGAACACGTGTTTTTATTACTTGCTAGTAGGTATAATGACAGTCGTTGTTTCCAGCTTTTCCAATTTGCTTCAATATTGCCGCTGAAGTTCATTTCTTTTGGTATTTTTGAATCCATTTTGAGTTTGTAGTGTATTTACAAATTATAGCAATAGACAAACAAGTTCTAGCCACAGCGCCATGTTTTATGTAGTTTTTATTAATATGTTTTATAACTTACAAATGAATACAAAGATACAAAGATACAAAGATACAAAAAGAGTGCTGAGATGCATAACGGTTGACGGTGCGCGCGTGTGTGTACATAATAATAATAATAATAATATCAGTGTTGACAACTACAACAGTAGGTATACATTAGTCATTAACTAAGTTAGTTTATAGTCTATAGGTCTAGTAGTATATTACACTTTACTACTTTCAACTTTGTTTCTTTTCTAGCTCACTCTATAGTCTATATCGTACCCCTGACTTCTGTCTCAAAGCGCTGTCCATTAGTTTATAGGTCTATGTCACGCCGTCAAGGACTAATATATCAAATTTAATATATATAAAAATGATTTTGCAGTTCAAAATTTAAAGAATTTTCTTTATTTTATTTGTGTCTACGTATACGATAAGTAGTCGAAATAATGCTTCGATTTTCAACTTCAGTATCTTGTTCGATTGGAAAGTGAATATCGTTGGTGCATTGGGGAGGTCAAAATTTAAAATTCCCAGTAATTTTCAAAAGCAACATGAAAAACAAAAGAAAAATTAAGGAAAAATGAGAATTTTTACTCAAAATCGATTTTGGTTTTTGGTGTAACTTCAAAACAAATGACCGTAGATACATGAAATTTTCACTGGTTGTTTATAATTAAAAATACTTTTGTTTATATTTGAAAATATTTTGACACTTTTCGAGCTGTTTACGGACATTTTCAGTTTTCAATATTTTTAGTTTTCTTTTCTCTAAATATCAATAAAGTTTTATCTGTTGGGCCAAAAAGTGTAAAAATTGAATACAAACCTCCTGATATATTGTTACAATATCAGTTGAAAAATATTAAAAATACATATAGGCACAATTTTTTTTTATAAGCATTTAAAGATCGAATTTTGACAAAATTTATCAAATTTAAAATTGAATAATTATTTTGTAGTTAAAAATGTATAAAATGTTCAACTTGTATATCTAAGGATTGAAAATTTTAAACAAAATTCCACGTAAGTAGTTAATTCTGTTACCAAAAAATCTAAAAAATACAAATTGACAGTTTATTTTTATAGTCATTTTAAATTCAAATTTGGACGAAATTACTTATTAAAAAGAGTCAAAATATTTTCAAAATTGTATGGTATATATAAAATGAGAATATCAACATTGAGTTAAATTTTCGTGTATCTACAGTTATTCGTTTTTGAATTACAACAAAATAACAAAATCGCTACATGAGGAATCGAGTGAATATCCAATATTGTAAAAATGTGAACTTCAAAAGCTCATAAAAATTTAATTTGATTTGCTTGTAAACTTTTTTTTTTATGAAGGTAGACATACTTATGAATAATCTTATATTAAATTTTCAAACCTTAGATTTAAAAAGAAATTTTTTTATGAATTCTCAACTCAAAATAATTTGCTAATTTTCGTGATTTTTCCGTGTTTTGTCAAAATTTGAACTTTAAATGCTTATTAAAAATACTGTGACTAAGGATTTTTAATATTTTTCAAATGTCATTGTAACAATATAGTAGGAGCCTTATATTAAATTGTCAAGCTTTTTCACCCAACAAATAAAGTTTTATTGACATCCATTAAAAAAAGACTAATAAAATGGAAAACTGAAAATGTTCCTAAACAATTTAAAATATTTTTAAAATGTTATCGTGTATAGAAAATGCAAATATAAACAACCAGTGAAAATTCCATGTATATACGTTCATTTATTTTAGAGTTACACCAAAAACCAAAATCGATTTTCTGGAAAACCGATTTTGCGTTAAAATTCCTGTTTTTCCTTAATTTTTATATTGTTTTTCCCGTCGCTTTTGAAAACTATTGGGAATTTTAAAATTTGACCTCCCAAATGCACCTACATGTATTCAATTTCCCATATTGAGCAAGATACTGAAGTTGAAAATCGAAGCATTATTTCGAATACTTATCGTGTACACAGACACAAAAATTAAAAAATTAAAAAAAAACACACATCATTGTAAATCAATACATTCATCGTTCACTCAGAATCTAAAAAAAAGGTTTCAAAATAAATTTTGAAAATTCATTATACGCGATGAAGATACATGTGTGTAAAACACTGAAAATCGTGAACCATCGTAAGGCTATAGCCATATAACATAAAAACTAATAATTTCGGGCGAATAAATTTTGCACCATCGTTCTTAACTGGTTGTAATACAAAGGTTTCCAGAAAAAAATATTGGAAAATATGATAAACTAGATTTAGAAGTAATTATAACGTTAAATTTAAGAAATATTTTGTTTGAAAATAAATTTCAAACCAAGTTAATACATATATTCAATATTATTAATTATAATGATGTTTGTAAACATTTGTTACAATTAATGTTAACTTGATCAATTTATATAAGTCTTAAGTTAATTTATTGATTTGTGGACATTTGATTGAGGATATGTCGGGCCGTTGCCCCGTATCTATAAGCTTTATATAGGTACCTGAAAGATATTTATAGTATAAAGCATAATCATGCCTATATCTTTCAGTTTCCGATTCCGACATGACATTGTAATCATTTAGGACGTATCCACAAATCAATATTCAATATATTAACTTCAGTCTGGCATAAAATTATCCCAAAATCAATATAAATATACGATCTTTTAATTATAATTTATTAATCATTATCTCTATATTTTGTTTTCACTTGTTCATATTAAGTTTACGTTAATTTTAATTTGTAACATCATCATAACACATATTAGGTATATAATCTTAGGATTATTACGTATCTTTGAATCGGAAATCGGAATTATATTGAGCAGGCTGCAGTAAAAAAAAATTTTAGGTATACACGATACATATTATGGTAATATACAAAAAAGCCATGGTAAACAAGACACGAGCGCTTCCCCGCAGTAAGGCATTTGGCTGGCTTATCAAATAATAACGTTAACATAGAATTTAAAAAAATATAAATATATGTAAAATTCAGAATTTTCTAATTTTGATAGGTACATAGAAATGTATTATTTGTAATAGTTTGTATTGTATAATTTTTAGTTTCTTTAAGCCCCGTTCACACGATCAAATAATTTGTCAAATATTTGATGTATGTCAAACTTCAAATATTTTAGAAATGGTTCTAAAATATTTGGAGTTTGACGAATGTCAAATATTTGACAAATTATTTGATCGTGTGAACAGGGCTTTAGACCAGCGGTTCTCAAACTTTTTAAATTTGCGTACCACCAGCTACACCGTTTCCCAGTTACAAAAATTTCCAGAAACTCACTGTTCTCACAAGTTATGGCATATCAAAGTTGCAGCGATTACGCGTGTATCGGCACTCGTCGCTACGCTCCTCGGCGCCGTCGCTCCGCTCCGCAAATCGAAAATATCCCCCTATTTGCTGTGTGAACTACCTCAGGTAAACCTCGGTTTTCCTCAATATTGTTTCTAAGTATATTTATTCCCAGCGTGGTCACTCGCTCGTCCATTCAAAAGTACCTATATTTTTTAATATTGACAACTTTGAATTGCCATAACTTTTGAAGTTTCCGGAAATTTTTTCAAATACTTGAATTAAGTACCAATTTGAAATTGAAACCAATTTTATTATAATTATTATTTTTAGATAGGATCAGAAAAAATTTAACTATTGTCGCAGATTAACTCTATGATAACGTTATTATATTATGATAAGCCAGCCAAATGCCTTACTGCGGGGAAGCGCTCGTAACAAGACTTATTATTATTTTTATTTTAATACAGTTTATAATATTTTAAATGATTGTGAGATATTATCATCATATAGATATAATATATAAATTTATATTATGTCCAGTGGTGAATTTAAAGGGGGACCAGAGGGGCCCACCCCCTCTTTGACCTAGCATCTAAGTTAGTAAATTGGGCCATTTTTTTATATTTGTGTCGTAAAACTTAAAAAATACAATGCCCCACCCCCTCAAAAAAATAAATATATAATATTCTAGTCTTTGTGATTATGTATTTATGTCTATGGTTATCATCATCATTATAAATTATTATTTTGAGCTAAATACACGCAAGTAAACCACATGTCAGCACCTATATGGATATATCACAATAACTATTCATTGAATATATTTTTTTTAAATAAAAAATAGAAAATATAGGTAGTCAAAATTAATATAACCGTCGTCCATCATAATAATTAATATTACTATATTTGAAATTCAGAACTGTATTATAATATAATATATTATATAATATTAATTATTATTATGTAGAAGCAAGAAGCTTATCTATTAATGTTTACTTTTACAGTTTTACTTACGTGGTGAAATCTAGAGATGATTTAAAATTCCAACGTTCCACTCACAGCACGCAGAATGCAGATAATTATTTTCTTGCGATTATTGAACTGCTTTATTTCAATGTCAATGTTGTTTTAGTGTTTAAACGGTAATAGTCTAAGACTTAAAGGATACCTAATAAATAAATAATAGTTTATCCCAGTGATCATAGTATAGCACAGAAAAAAATTGTCTTATTCTACAGCCGTACAGTAGAACAAGAACCACACCTACATGGTTATAGAATATGGATGTAATAAAATGAATTAACTACACGAACCGAAATGAAAAAACTCAGTAGACTAAGTACCTGCCGGCTGCCAACAATATAGTTACCTACTGTCGTTACTCAATAGTGAATACTGAAACTGAACTGAACACTAGCAAATAACAACTAACAAGAAAAAAGAAAACACCCGGTAGGCGCCAGCGGTAGTTGTGGGAAATGGACATGCGTATAATATGCGTATTTAATATTATCGACTTTATTAGTTTGTTAACGTCACGAGTTCATGACTGACGACTTATCAACATAATATTATGTAAAAATGTATATAATTATATATTATAAATTATAATATTAAAATAGGTAGGTACCTAATTATTCAAAATTCAAATTGAACCATAATTATTAATTATAGGCTCAAAAGTTGTAGGAGTTGCATATTTTTCTATACAAGTCTGTGATACAACTCAAGAACAGTACTCGGCGGCCGACTTGTGCAGTTGTGCGCATGGGCATTGTGCATTTGTGCACCAATTGGCCAATTACAATTTTGTTTTACATAGCAGTGAGCAGACCTAAAGATTACAGTGACCGCCGACCGGTTGCTGGGTTGGGTGGGGCTGATTAACGGGCGTTGTTTACTTGCTTGACGGCCGACGGGCGACTGTTAATCTTTTTTATCTTCTATGGGCGACTGTTTGAGACTTTGAGTGCTCTACGAAACTCGCCTAGTCTAGTAGTCTATGGCCTATGCCAGTACGGTAATTAACTCGAATAAACTAATAACTACAGACAATATATTTATTATTTATTTGTTTAATAATGATAACGAGCGTAAATCAAGATAATATGTAGATTGAAAAGGCCTGAGCATGCCTAAGGGCTAAGACATAGACATTATAGTATAAATATTCAATAGGTACTTAACTACTTCATAATAATTTCACAAGATTAAAACTTAAGCTAGAGAACGAAACATTTCATAATAATATTATCTTATATATCATTGATTGTTGAGCATAATAAAATATTGTAATACTACCTATAGTATTACAATATACTTAATGACATGGTAGATAATAGCTCAATGATATTAATATATGCTCTCAATTTAATATGGCAGACTGACTGACAATATTAGAAACCCATTCTATAGAATGACGAAAATTTATAATTTGCATAAAAAATTGAATAGGTAATTCTTAATAATTTTTTTTTTATATTTGTGTATAGACGCATACTGATATATAATATACCTAATATGAAATAATATGTTATGTAAAAACGAGATGATTACCTCAATTAAAGTTGACAACAAATGTAATAAAAGTTTTTCTCAATTTTTACTCATGTTCTTTATGACAATTTTCAATTTTCTGTAATCTAAAAACAGTAGCAAAGAACGTAATTTTTTGTTTATGTATAGATTTTAATTCTCGTATATATAAGGATCATGTATGTCAAACTAAAAGTATTAGTTGAGGACCAAATATATATAATATATTTGAATAGTTTACTATGCGGCCCGCACATAACAATGTATCGAAAAAAATTTTTTAAGTCATTTTACATTTTATTCATGACTTATCAATGAATCACGAATCTAGATAAATATCTTAATTTGTGGTTACAATACTAATATAGTAATAAACTATACAATACTTATAAAATTACAGTTTATCAGAATATGAGACAAAAAAGTAACATAATATAATGAAGTAACATTTGAGTACATTTGACACAGTAGCGTAGGTATCTATGATTTATTCAAGAGGAAATATAACATTTTTAATATACATTCGGTACACACATATAATATTCCTATTATTATATACATCAATATATTGTGTACAAAGTCTCCGTGGGGGGGGGGGAATATAACCACCGTATCCCCCCCCTTATAGATACGCCACTGTTGTGACACACTGACACGAAAGGAAAATTGTATAATTATTGCTATATCCACGGGCTATATCCATAAAAAAATGAGCCAATGGCCGAGTGATTGACATGCTTGGCGTACCACGTACAATATACTTACTTATATTATACTTTCTCGGCGTAATTTTCCAGAGATTACGATTCGAGTTTCCATTTTCATATTACGTTGAGCACTGTTAAAGTTAATATATCACAGTGCAATATTAGTATACATTGTACTCTAATATTAGTTCAGAAATATGCAATAGAATTTACTGTACTAGTTTTTTTGGAATAGAATGAGTTCCAAGTCCAATGTATACATAACCATGGTAAAACACAATTTATTGGTCACCCCGTTTATGTGAAATTATAATCCCCATTTTGTTAATATAAAAATTAAATCTAAGAAACTAAGAAAAATAATACAAAATTGAATACCTACTGACATTTTTGATGATATTTCAGATATTATCATACTTTAACTTATTACTTATTTACTTATTAATAAACATTTTGACATTTTGACTGGTTTGGGAATTTATATTGTTGGGTACTTACATGTGGTTATACAAATATCTAGGTAAACAATGCATCTTATCCACTGCAACATGCTACATATAATAAAATATTTGTTTTTTTTAAGATTTTAACTTTGAGATCTAATTATATAAGTTTAAAATAATACGAACCATGGTTTCCAAAACTTAGACGGTTACCGGAAAATGAGAATATAATAAAAAAAAGGAGTGTAATCAGTGCCCCGGGGCAATAATACCCTAATAAACATACATATTTAAACATTTGCCACCCCCTTGGCCCCTTAGCACGGCTATGGACGTAATGGTACGTCTGGAGCGGTGAAAGGGTTAATATGGTGAATGAATGATCACCGCAACATCAACTACAATCAGTGGCGTGGCGAACAGTAATTTCAAAGACAATTGCCTCTCAGACTTTTCTTAAATAGAGTGGGTGGTAGCCGGTGGGTCCCCTAGTAAATGTAATATGATATATTCAATAGGTAGTCAATAACGATCTGAAATATAATTAGTTGGGATATTTGTAACTTGCCTCTGGATGGTATTTAGTTCGCCAAGCCACTGACTACAATTGAAGTATCAAGTAAATAAGGCAATTAAAAATGGTTATATTTAAGAAACTTATGAAGTTTGGCATTTTGAAAAGAAAAAATAATAAATTATTAAAAGGATAAGGCTAAATGTTTGTATAGAAATAAATAGAGAATTTCAAATATTTTTTCAAATAAAAAACACTGAAGTGCCAATATAATAAAAGTCAATGGTTGTAATTATATTCTTTGGAGGATTTCTAGGGACTAAAAAACTTATTGTAATGTTATAGTCCCACTCAGAATAGATTGAATTTATTTATTATGATCTGACAAAATCAATCTTAGCTTATATTTTATTAACTCAATGTACCATCCGGTCCAATAAAAAAAAATGTGAATCACAGCCCACATCAAACAAACACTCGGAAATTGTATTTTGTGAAATTATTATTGATACCTATATACTTTTCAGGTATGATCTAACTTATCACCAATAGTTTATAAACCTTAAAGTTCAATGAAACATACATTTTAAATAAATATAAACTATTATTAGTCATATTTTTCATAACAATCACTTACATAGTTAAACATTATTACAATTTTATAAATAAAAATAAGTGATTTATAATATTTTGAAAATATTTACAAAAAAAATAAACATCAAAATTCAAGACCATTTTGACATGAGGGTTTGCTTTAAAGTTTGAGATTCTGTGCAAGTGAAACACAATGCTTATGTGCAAAAAAAAAATAAAATAAAAAAATATTGTTCAGAATACACTTATGACAATTTTTAATTTTATAATTTTATTCTAAATAGTGATTCTTAAAACTTGAATCAGCCAATATCATAAAAAATGACCTGAAGTATAGATTATTAAATCTAAAAATAATAACATGTATGCGTGAAGAAAATTATAAATCTGAATTTAAAATTTTGAAGTTTTCAAATTCCTCTATAATATGCTTGGATTGCATTAACTTTTAATTTAAAAAAGTTTACCAATAATAAATTAAACACAAAATTGTATGAATAATTGATTAAAAATAATGGTTCTTTAAGCTATTTTCTTATTTTTGAAGATAATATTATAAACATTTAATTCATTATATGTTTGAGATACTGACTGATTCATGCAATCACGGTGTTTCTTCATAATAAAATATAATAATTATACGGTTATATAATATGCAATTTATATGGATAATATTTTAATATTCATTATCTTTAGTCATTACTAATGGACAAATTTATTTTGTATAAATTAGATATTATACAATATTTATTATATATAGTATATATTTTTAATTTAAAAATAATATGGTAGTCCTTAGATAACTATTATGAGTAATTTTGTATAAGAGATAAATTATTTTACTATAGATATCAAATGATATCTTTCACATTTATTATTTTTAAGTATATAATGAATGCAATACTATTTCATATAAATAAAAAATACAATTTTTTTGATAGTAAATGTTTTATAAAATATTCGTTCAAGTATTGTAGAGCAATAAATAAATAATTTATAAATAACATAATTTTAAAAAATATTATAGCAAAGTTACTTTTATTATACGATAATTAGTTATTCTATTCACTGAAAAAATATAAATTAACCATAACATTGTATTATTATTATCTTATCGGTTTAAGCTATAACAGATCTATGAAAAATGTGGCTCTGAAACCTTACAAGTTTTTTTTATTAATTTAAATTTAATTTACACAAATTTAAGTCTTAGAATTATTATTCTGAAGATATTGTTATGTTTATATATTAATTGTTAATTAGATACCCACATATCTGAATTCTTTAGCTGTACAACTATTATGAAAATTAAAAATCAGGTATCAAACCAATTTATCCAAAGTATTGTAGTAAAAAATAAACTCACTTCATTCAATATTTAATATAGTATCAATTTGAGTAATTTTCTATAGATTGCTATTTTCTAAAATGTACTAATATGAACAATTTTAAGAATGGTTACAATAAGAGATCTGTAATATTTGAAAATAAAATTTAAATTAATAATAAATGGATAATAAAAAAAAAATGTGTAAATAGTTAATTTATTTAAACACTTTGGTACTCGTAATTTTTTTCTACATTTAAATTAGTAATGACAATAAATTTTAATAAGAATAATCAATAACAATAATGTTAATACATAATATATATATATATTTATACATACATATATTTTATAACACAAACGAGGCTACAGCTTAATTATAATCTATGCCTACACATATATCATATTTGTTAACTAAATAAAATGGTTATTATCTATATACAAAGTACATAAAATTAAATCAAATAATCAATCAATACTTAGGACTTTATATAATTTAGGTCACAAGTAACCATCATTAAATTATTGTTAAAGATATTTTTTTTTTGTACACGCTCATACATACATACACACACACATTGTATTTAATATACATAAATATATATATATATATATATATATATGTATAACATTATTTGTTATTACATAGAAAGTCCAGATTTATAAAATAAAATTATTCAAGCACAGAGTTATTAGATTATGAACAACATTGTTTAGTTGTTTATAATCAATATTCAATTACATATGATTTATTTCTTTTTCACAGCAGTTGTATTACTAGACGGTCTTCCCGAGTTTAATCCTGAATATTGATACTTCGCTTTCTTTTCAGATGGTTTCAAAATCTTAAAGGATAGAATCATAATCAATTAGTTATATTAAAAACAATACAATAAAATCATACCAAGTTTTGAATCTTTCAATATAAAAAAGTAAAACTATAGTCGTAATATTTAAAAACTATGGTGGAAGAGGACACTACACTGATGTTTGTTCTCTCCGTCCTACAAGTGTGTAACATAACAAATGTATTCTCATTTGCGAGAACTCTATATTTATCTTTTGACTTTGTTAATTGTAATATAGAGTGAATTTACTAACTTTTAAACTTAGGTAACAACATATTCAGTGGGTATTTTTACCATATTTAAACTTTGTAGCGAGTTGTATTAATATTTAAAAATGCTCATTAAGTCATAATTCACTTTAAAATTAAAATTTCCCCAAAAAAACCACTCTAACAAACACAGAAAATGTGTTGACCTATAAGTTTAAAAATAGATAGAGTCACCATTATATTAAAACTAATTTAGCTGAATGAAAATTGCTAAATGTGAATTTGCTATGTTATGCACTTCTAAGTTGGTGACAATATATGAGAGTAAAAAATCCTCAAAAAATTATTTAATAAAATTAGTAGTTGCTAGGTTTGTGCACCCACACAAAATATTATGCCCATTAATAATATCATCAATATATTTTGTAATTATTACATAGGTATTATAGAGTGACATAATAGTATTATAAGGTTAAATATACAATGACAATATTCCAATTAATTTAATTTGAAGTTGAATATTATCATTTTGAAGACTTATTTTCAGAGAAAAAAAAAAAATCAACGGGTATTAAAAATTAATTGGCTTAAGAAGACACCTGCATATGTTAGATCCGTCTTACAAAATGTAAAACAAATCAAAAACTGTTTTGAGCGGGAAAGAACCAAAGCTACTGTCATAAACTCATAATTAAGAAGCAACATTTTCACCACAAAAAAACTAAAAAGGAGAACTATAGCTGTGAAATATGGTTTTTATTATTGATATGTGAATTACAAAAAAAAATAATCAAGTGTGAGAAACACAAAAATAATGGATTTTGAAACAATAAAAACTTTTTTCAATCTTAAACTTTATGCGATATCAAAAAAATTAAAACAATAATTCACAGAAAATGTTCTGAAACTATAATATATTGTAAATAAATTTAGAGTCTTATACTCTTATTTATCACTACAGCCTGAGTGGTTCTATCCCGTGCAACACAGTTTTAACAAGTACATTTGTAAGACGAACATGTTTGGACATGTCATTTGACAACACATGCAGGTGTAGCGTGATATACAAGTATATTAGGTGGGGTGAAATACTAATCACATTAGTCTTTTATTTTATTAAAAAAACTACACAAAAAAAGTATATCTAGAGCTGGAATCTATATGCAATAAAAAATAGTAAAATATGCTAAAATAATAAATATTTTAAATGATTCTGTAATTTAATTGTTTTTATATAAACATTTTTCAAAATTATTTTTATAATTGTTACATTGAATATCATGGACAAAATATAAAACCTTGTACCTACACAGCAAACATTAGTAAATGGCACTTACAACAACCAGTCTACAAGTCCATAAATAGTAAATTTAAAATAAATAAAAAATATTTAAAGATCTTCATTAGATAAATATGATTTTAGATCTCTTAAAATACGTATATTCATAAACTCTAAATATGTACCTTATTATATACATTTTGATTAAAATATGCAAAATAAAAAAGTCGCTCTGCTGTACAGTAGGTTACAAGGGGGCCACTGTTTAATGGATGGTATTTATTTTAAATTCAATGATATAATATCATTGTATAAGAAAAACGATTCTGAGTGGAGATGGTATGTCAGTCTAGGTAAAAGAACATAAATATAAAAAAAAAAATTGATTTATAGGTCTATAATAAATTCCAAATTAATCATATCACAATATCCATTAGGTACTTAAAACGAGTTAGACATCAATAAGAAAACAAACCTTGATACTATCATAGATATATTGTAGTATACTTTAGAAATTGCAAGTACTCAAGTATAATATTATACAATTACAACAAAATAACTAAAATAGTATTCTAGGTTTTTTATTATGTAATTTCGTCCAAATTTGAAATGACTATAAAAATAAACTGTCCATCTGTATTTTTTAGATTTTTCGGTAACAGAATTAACTACTTACGTGGAACCTTGTTTTAAATTTTCAATCCTTAGATATAAAAGTTGAACATTTTATAAAATTTTAACTACAAAATAATTATTTAATTTTAAATTTGATAAATTTTGTCAAAATTCGATCTTTAAATGCTTATAAAAAAAAATTGTGCGTCATTTTCGTCATTTTTATGTATTTTGTCAATATTTGAACTTTAATGCTTATATAAAAAAAATGTAACTATGGATTCTTAATTTTTTTCATCTACCTTTGAAACAATATAATAGGAGCCTTCTATAAAATTTTTAAGCTTTTGTACCCAACAAATAAAATTTTATTGATAATTACAAAAAAAAAAACTAAAAAAAATGGAAACTGAAAAGAGCTCAAAATAAGTCAAAATATTTGGAAAATGTTATGATGTATAGAAAATACTAATATAAAAATTCAGTAAAAATTGCATGTACCTACGGCCATTTGTTTAAGAGTTGCACCAAAAACCAAAATCGATTTTCTCGAAAACAGATTTTGCGTAAAAATTCCCGTTTTTCCCGGCGCTTTTGAAAACTAATAGGAAATTTTTACTTTTCACCCCACAAAGTAACAACTAGATTAACTTTCCTATCAGAAAAGATACTGTTTTAGAAAACCCAAACACTTTTACTGTCCTAAAAGGTGAAGACAGACACAAAAAATAAAATATAAAAAAAAAAAAAACACATTATTGTAAAATCAATACATTCATCGTTCCACTCAGAATCTAAAATGTTCTATTCAATTCAGTTTGAGCTAAATTGTGGATAGAACTGACAACCAATGTAATTGAACTAAAAGAAATAATATGCTAATGCATAGAAATCTTAGCTCTAATAATCTATATGATTTAATTAACAGAACTTTGATTTATTTAACTAAAATTGTAAATATTATTAGTGTTTTAATTGAGAATGATAAATATAATATTAAAAAATAAAATTTTATATTTTACTTTTTATAATTATTTAAAAGTTGACTATTTTGGTATGGATAACAAATAAATATTAATATAATTAAATTATACTGGTTAAAACTTACTTGAAATGAACACATTAGTGTTGCATCAACAGACATCATTCCTCCTGCATTATCAAATTCCCCACAATAGTTTGGAGCAGAAAACAATGTAACCAATTGCCTCTTAGCGAAAAATTCATAGCCATCTTCTACAACCTTAAATGTAAAATGTTAAGGAAAATTTAGATAAATTTTAATGATCCTCATTAAAAATGAATAATTTTAATTACCTGATGTGCTCTACATATGAGATCTAAGTCATGCCTATTTAAAAATTTTGCTACGACATCTGTACCAAAAGTAAAAGAAACACCTCTATCATTTTCCCCCCAACCAGTTACATCTTTGTCCGGATCAGACCACAATAAATCACATAACAAACCTAAAACAATAAAAAAATAGAGTAAATTAATTAAAATTTAAATAATCTACTTCATTAACAGGTATATTTTTTTTCTTATAATTGCAATATTGTTTAGGACTTAAGTCTAGTTAATATCTCTTATTAATTATTCAACTAAGGACAGCTACAATGGCTATTGTTTATAGCACAGCTGAATACGGAGCCTGTGGATCAACAGTGCACATGTGACTCGGATAGACTCTCAACTCAACAACGCAATGAGGATTATTAGCGACACGGTAAAGACAACCCAAAGAATGTGGCTCCCAGTGCTGACAAATATAGCACCGCCCCACATTCGGAGGAAAGAGGCTCTTGTCAACACTATAACTTCATGCTTAAACTACAAAAGATCACTACTGTTCAAAATGCTGGGAGATAAACCAATAAACAGACTAAAATCCAGAAAACCACCTGGCTTAACAGCAAAGAACTTAATTAGCACTCAATTTTGTAGTAGTAAATCATGGAATGAAGAGTGGGCAAAAGAACATGTTACAAATAAAAATCTTATTACTAGACCTGGCCAAAATATGGAAGGCATGTTACTACCAAGAAATCAATGGACAACAATTAATCGGCTTAGGACAGGACAGGGAAGATGTGGATCTTTATTATTCAAATGGCGTTACAAAGAAAGCGCAGCGTGTGATTGTGGGGAAGTGGAACAAACCATGAAACACATTGTGCAATTGTATCCCAGGAGGCTTTTTGAACAAAGGATTGAAGGAATCCACCAAGTTACCAAAGAGGCAATAGAATGACTTAAAGAACTTGACTTAGACTTATTATTATAATTAACTATTATTTATAACAATATTTTAATATAATATGTTGATTTATTCTATTTGCGTTTATACTAACAACTATATTATGTGTATTACACTATTATCAGAACGATATTTTTTATTTTATTTTATTATTCTATTATTTGTTACAGTTGAAAATTGAATAATGTATTAGTGTATAATGTGTTTGATATCCATGCCATACGAAATAAATAAATACATTATTCAACTCTAGATGATGCTCGTCTAATATGATAAGTGATAACTATGTGGAAATCATAGACCTTATACTTGTAGACAGAGCATGGTGGTAACATTGATTATAAATACTATAGATTGCTCACTGGCTGGTTTTTTGGTGTCAATAAATATTTACTACCTGTAGTTGGAGAGGCGAAGTGACTACTAGCGATTACAATGTTATCCGATCTGACTAAACCAGGTGGCCGTGTTAATGGGTGCAGGCTTGTGGTTAGTAATGTCGAATAACGTTGTAATCACTAGTAGTCAAGTCGCCTCGCCATTTACCGTGAGTAAATATTTTGTGACACCGAATAACCGGCCAGTGAGCAATCTATAGTATTTATAATCAATGGTGGTAGTTTCCGCTGATAAGTGTTGTTCCACACTTCTGCGTATTTCCGTAGACCACGCCAGTTTGTGCATAGTTAAAAAAATATAACAGCATATATACGTAATTATCGTATTTTATCATGATTCATGAATAGTTTCAAATGAATTAAACAAATTATGAATAAACTTGTATTAAGTATTACTAGTAACTTTTCTGGTTTTTGATTTCAACATTTTTGTTATATTGACTTATTACGATAACACATCATTGTAACGCAGTTTTCAGTCTCTGCACCACCCAACCACGCTGGCCTGGCATGCTCCGTCTTATGAATATAAGGTCTATGGTGGAAATGCACTTAGTTAAATATGATAAATACACATACAATTATTAATTATTACCTACAAAATATAGTACTTATTCACATTTTTAAATTTATTATCTATAGAAAAACTAACTATAAAATAATATTTTTATACCCCATATTTTATACTCATATATCTATTAAATTCAAAATGTACAATTCCAATACTGGAGCTCAATCACAAACTATTAAAATATTATGACTGCATATAATTGTTAAGTATAGTTTACAATCAAGATCTGTTAGTGATTTGTTGTGCTACAAACATTTTGGAAGGGTACATAAAAAAAGAACGGTGTCAATATTGATTGATCTTTAAATCCTATAAAACCCTTGAATCATCATTTGTGACACAAAAATTGTCTATTGCTTAACATTAAGAACTGACATAGAAATTAAGTGTTCCTCCAGACAATTTACTATGCTTTATTCCATACTGAACTCTCGCAGTTGAATAGACTACCATTTCTCCATCAACGCAACCCGATGTTAAGACATGCTCCACACCAGCAAGCCCCGATACAAAACGAGAATTTGACAGAGAATCGGTAGGCAAGGTTGTTCTTTCGTGGAACAAAGTATGGTGATATTATTTGTGATATAATATATAAGTATCATATATTAGACTGAATATATTTATTTTAGCATAAATATCTTAATAAGTTAACTAAATAATAGAAAAATTACCAGTATCTGGGACATCAGTTGGACGCATAATACGTCGAATTTGTTCCATTCCTTGTAAATCAGGACTAAGTCCACCATGACAACAAAATATTTTCTCATCAATAATAGCAGCGATAGGTAAACAATTAAAACAATCGGTAAATGTTTTCCACAATTTTATATTGTAACGTCTTTTACCTATATGTATATAAAAACAATTTTTTTATAATAAAACTACTTAAGTTAGTTAATTACATTATAAATAACTTTACATTCATCATAAAATCCATAGATCCTGTTTATGCTGGCACATTCATGATTTCCTCGTAAGAGAAAAAAGTTTTCTGGATATTTTATTTTGTATGCTAATAAAAGGCATATAGTTTCCAAGGACTGTTTTCCACGATCAACATAATCTCCCAAAAATAAATAGTTTGCTTCTGGAGGAAAGCCTCCATATTCAAATAAACGCAACAAGTCAGTGTACTGTCCATGTATATCTCCTAATAAATAAAATATAAAATAAGTATAAAAATAATTCGGCGTTTGAAAATATATATATAAAATTACTATTTACCACATATTTTTAAAGGTGCTTCTAAATCTAATAAAATTGGTTGTTGTAAAAATATTTCTCTAGATTTCAAACATAATCCTCGGACTTCTGCTTCAGACATTTGTACTGTTTTACCAGGACGACATCCTCTTACTACAAATAAAGTACTTTTATGTTATATTATACAATTATAGAACCTATCATACAATATATTTCCAACAATATATAAATTTTTGTATCTGAAATTGCCTAATAATTTTTTAAAACAAATTATAAACATAGAAAACAATAACTTATAAGTTTTTTTTTTTTTTTTTTTTATATTTTTATTAGTAATATACAATCTATGCACAAAGGCATAATAAGAATATGTGCTGAAATAAGTTTTAACATGAAATAGGGTGAGGGAAGAAACCATCCAGTGATCGCACTTCACTTTGCTTAAAATACATTTATGTATTTTTTTTTTAAATTTTTTTTAAATTTTTTTTTTCCCTTCGTTACTCATTGAGTAGATCTCTACACCAGTTTTTTTTTAGACGCCGTGGTGGATTACCAGGAATCGTGTGAGTGGCTAGACCAGAAATTAAAGGGTTTGAGTGAGATGGCAGCTTGTTGAAAAAGCGTTTATAGAAAGTTTTGGCTTCTTCATGAATGGTTTTGATTTTTAAGTCAGAATGGAGAGTGAAATTAGAAATGTAAAATGGAGCATTGGTGATGAGGCGCAGAATTTTATTTTGAACGGTTTGTATTTTGTTAAGGTTTGATTTTTTTGCATTGCCCCAAAGTTGTAGGCCATATATCCACATAGGCTTAATTAAGGACTTGTAAATGTGCAGTTTTATATTTAATTTAGTATGTTTTTTTGATAGTAGTGTTTTCAGTAACCGGAGACGCGCATTTAAAGCGAGTTTTTTTCCCTTCCGTGTTGCGCAACTTATAAGTTAATAGCAAAACAAGTTTGTGAAGTAAATTTAAGAAGTACCTATATTATAACCACTCAGTTAGAATATACCTATATTATAACCACTCAGTTAGAATATACCTATATTATAACCACTCAGTTAGAATATACCTATATTATAACCACTCAGTTAGAATATACCTAAAAAGCAAAAATTAAAGCCATGTTTCACAAATCTACAACCATTCGCAACTATGGTACAACTAGTTTCAATCAATTTAAATTGTTGATCTACAAGCATAGTCACAAGCCATCAGTAGGAAACTGATTTCAAATCAATCTTATTTTAGTGGATAATTTATGCAGCTCTTTAATGCTACACGTGCAAAGACAACAAACAGTCGCTTATGCAACAAGTTTGAGATTCTCTTTGAAAAACAGCCATAATGTGAGTGGAGACCTCAATAATATGAATATTAAGCCTATAAAATACTATAGTCAACTTATTTTATTTACTATATTTATTAATTTTTCAGGATAAGGTAGTTACTAGTTTTCTGGTTAACATATAGGTATACCTTGTTATAACTATCACACATGGAATTGATATGCCTAGTATGTATATATAATACATTTTAATTTAAAGCTGCACTTACTGAATAAGTAATCATTTGAGTATCAGATGCAGAAGTTGAATTTATTATACATTTTTATGTACCCAGGGCCTGATTTATAGAGATGGTAACCCAGAGCATAACTTATTTGAGGGCCCCTTATTAGTGCCCATTTTTACCAAGTTAAATTAAACCTAGTGTCGAAGCTCTTATTAAATACTATGCTTATAAACACATAATGTACACATTAATCATGTCAATATATTCTGTGCATAAAACGAGGCATAATATCATAAATTACATTGTAATGATACGTATTTTGTAGTGAATAACAAAGTGTATTAAGTTTAAATTAAGGATCATAAATGAATAGTGGAGTATATTCGGGTAGCTTAATATCGCCCAACTATCTGCAATACCAATGTTATTTAATTCAGGTTGTTCCAGGTTAGCAGGTTAACAGTTGCAGACACAACGCTTACGTAGTTAAATTGCCACAAATTAGAAACAATTTAAAAAAAATTACCCACATATAACTTGTAAGGACTCAAAAAATGTCTTAACTGTAAGGCCAAGGTTCTATGATCCCCGGAATCCCTAGTAAATATGGCCTGTTTTTAAGTAGAAAACATTTTAGTTTTGAGTCTTAAAACTATCAAGTTCAAAAACATGAATCAAATCGCATAGGCTCATAAATTAAAACTTATATTATAAGTTAATTAGTATAGTTTTAATGTAGGTACCAGTTTGTATAATTATAAGTAATCGAGTGTTGAATCACTCATAACATTTTGATGTTCAACTGATGCTTATTCTTAAACTTTAACTGAATGGGTTAAAAAATTAACTAAAGCAATGCTAACTATAACGCGTTGACACATATAATGAGTGTTATTAACCTACCAGGTTGTATTGCAATACAAGAAAATAAGAATTCCAATTAGTGTTTTCATACGAATTGTTTGCAAATCTTACCTTCTAATAGTCGTGCGATTATGCTGTCTATACTCAACGGTTCACCGTCTGCCATTGTGGACGGAAAACCTTGATTGGATTTCGAATTTAATACGATTTGTTGACACGGTATTCGATTTTGTTTTGAGGTCCGAATGGATAATGGTTCCGTCTATCAATTGAGATTCAAGGGGTCGTACACCGCCTCTACACGTCGTCCCGCTAACATGTAAATTAATCTTAAATAATGTGTCGGTGTGTGGTCGGCAGGTCGGCTGGAAGGGAAAAATGGCGAACACTTTCTCCCCACCATGAACACAAATATTTTTTTCTTTTTTCGTTAAATCTAAAATTAAATTTTAAATTTTTCTATAAATTATAACTTTTGGAAATAATTTATATTTTATACTAATAAATAATAAATGCAATTTTCATAAAATTATATTTTTTAATTTTTATATTTTTCAATGAACTTTATTATTAACCCTGGTATTTGAAGTTCTATAATCTAATCTATAGGTTAAATTTTTCCATACAAATGTTTGGAGGTTATGTTTGTAATCTCTACCAAATTCTTTGAACATTTTTTGATAAGTTCTAACATAGAACAATATAGAAGCGACACTCGATCAGCTGATGGGTGAAGTGTTTACCTATGATCTGAAGTCCGAACATTCAAACTGTTTCCGTGTACCAACATGATGTTATACCCGTATTGAAAAACCGTATCCGCTTAATGGGCAGGGTATTCTGCGCGGGGTCGGGTTGTTTCCAGCATAGAAAAATTGTTTCCACTGTTTACTAAGTTTATTTTTACTTTTACAAGTGTGCGAATACCAGTGTCCGTCAGTGTACATAATTTTTTATTGTAATTTGCTGAATTTGCTATTCCGAAAATTTGCAAAATGGTTATTAAGTGCATATTATGTACTAATAAGTATGGACCCTTGTCAATTAATATTACTTTCCATAGATTTCCGAAGGATTACGAAAGGTAAATATTAATATAATTGGTTAATAATATTAATAATGTATTAATCTAACAATGTTGTGTAATATATAATTTTATAATGCTTTAGATTTAATAAGTGGGTTAATTTCTGCCGTCGTCCGGATCTTTTGGAAAAGGGTCCATCCATTTGTAATAAAGCATATAAATTATGTTCTGAGCACTTCGTTGAAACAGATTTCAACAATAATGGTTGGTTGATTAATAGTGCAGTGCCTTCTATATTCAACTGGTCTGATGCAGAGTTGCAACAAAACAGCAGTTTAATAATGATTCCCGAGGAACCCATCCCTAGTACTAGTAGTACTTCAAGAATAATGGCTGATTCTGTTGACATTTATAGTAATTCTATATCGTCTATTAATTGGTCAAACAAATCAGCCATATCTTGTTCAACTCCTAAAAGTAAATATTTACTTATATTTATACCTATAATAACATAATAAGCAAGTCAAATTATATTAACGTTGTATTTTTTTTTTTTTTTTTATGGACATAGGTATTCTTATAAAATAAAACAATTTGCACTCATGGTACATTTTATGGGTCCTAAAGTATATAGATTTCTACGGAAATCCTGGAGTTTGCCTTCTGTTAGAACTTTACAAAGAACTACAGAAAATTGGGAAATTAATCCTGGTTTGAATGACTTTTTATTTAAAGTTTTAGCAGTGAAAGCAAACTCCATGACAGTGAAGTCCAAAGAATGTATCTTGTGTGTAGATGAAATGTCGCTTAAATCTTTTCTTTTCTTTGATTTCAAAAAAGATGAAATAATAGGTTTTCATAATACAGGATTCATTAAGTCTTGCGATGTTACTAAATCAGTTATGGTCATTATGATCAGTGGTTTGCATAGTTCTTGGAAACAACCTATAGGCTATTTTTTTGTTGCTACTACTTCTACTGGATATGATCTGCAAAATATAATCTTTCAAACTGTTCAGAAATTGTCCAATATTTCTTTTAATGTAGTAGTCATGATTTCTGATTTAGGCTCAAATTTTAAGCACTTTGCAGATCAACAAGGCATTACCCCCCAGACCCCTTACTTTAATGTTGGAGACAAAGAAATTGTTTACATGTTTGATCCACCTCATTTATTAAAGGCAACTAGGAATAACTTTTTCAATTATCGTTTCAATTCTCAAAATAAAATTGCAGAAAAAATTCATCTTACAAATTTTTATGACCTTGATAAAAGTAATCAACATCGATTGGCACCTAAATTAACTGATGTTCATTTAAATCCTAATAGTTTTCAAAAAATGAGAGTCAAATTTGCCGCTCAAGTTTTTAGTCATACAGTGGTTGCAGGGATGACTACCCTAGTTTCTTGTAATGAATTACCGCATAGTGCCTTCGATACGATTGATTTCATAGATTCCATGGATAAGCTGTTTGATATATTCAATTCTCGTCCCATTTCTACTGAAGTTTCTAATCATGAGGGATCAAAACGTTATTCATTACCATTTTCAAACTCTTCTTATCAGACTGATTTTTTAAATTTAATGTTTAATTATTTTGAAAATTTAGAAATTCAAAAATTTGATGCTGAAAAAAATGAGTGGGTTAATATAGGTAGACAATATAATATAAAATGTATTAATGGCTGGTTAATATCAATAGCTGGATTAAATCGTCTTTATCAAAATTTAACTAATAACAGTGATTCCGAAATTGATCCAATATGTACTTATAGGACAAATCAAGACAAATTAGAAAATTTTTTTGGAACTGTAAGAATTCAAAATGGAAATTGCATAAATCCTACATGCATTCAGTTTAAAAGAACTTTTAAAAAACTTTTTTGTCTTGATTACTTTGAACACTCTGAAGGTGCTAACTGTATTCAAGATTTAGATGAGGTCTTACTCAGTCTTGAAAAAACTCCTATAAGTGAAATTAAAATACTTTTCCCAGAAAAGAACCCTATTCAAATTCCATTACCTATTACAAACATCACTAATTACAAACAAATTAATTTACCTAAACAAAATGCTTTGACATACATTTGTGGTTACTTAATCGGGCAATGTTTAAAGGTTCATCAATGTACAACTTGTTTAAATTTTGCACAAGCAACTACTTCCTTATCCAGTGAAACTTTTTATTGCCATTTTAAATCATATGAAGAAAATCCTTCTTTATTATTCGGTAATTTAATAATGCCCAATTCTACTTTTTATCAGTATATTTTTCAAATCAATCAGGTTTTTGATAGACATTTCATTTCATTAGCTCCTCAGCCCAACGTGGGTAAGACTCTCAAAGATTTAATTTTAAATACAATTTTTTTCTATCATCCGTGTGATAACTTTCCTAAAGACTTCTTAATTAACCTATTCTTAAGATTTCGAATTCACAACTCATTGAATAGAACCAACAAGGAATATCAAGCATTGCGTACTGGTAAAAAGAACAGAAAAGTTCAAATCCTTATGAATTTATAAATATTGAATTTAAAAAAAAACCAGCTGTTGATATTAATTAGTTTTCTTATGGTTGTAATGTTTGCTTTAAGCACTTTTCACTAAGCAGTCCTTTTAAGGACTTAACTATACAATTGTTTAAGTTAATAAAATTGATGTGTTCTTTTATTACAGCGAGTCGATCAGTATTCTTATAATGCAATTGATGTATTCTTTTACTTTAATGATTCGGTTTTAATGTAATATATTGTTTTTAATTTTCCTTTTGCATTTTTGATTCTATTTTCATTAAATAAATACAATATATTCTTACTAAATTTCCAATGTGTTTGTTCTTTAACCCTAGTATTTTATTCCATATCCAATTACCTATTGTTACACTTGTCATTAATTTACGTATTAAAATATTTTTCATTAGTTATTACTTACATTAAGTAATTTATTTTACAGTTTGAATTTTAATACACATATTAAATCTTGGTAAAATTAAGTATTGTACAAAATGGCACAAATGTGAAATGATATCGTTCTATGATAATATTGATATGATATCGTTCTATGATAACGTATGCCACGCCCCTCTAGAGACCATTTTCAAGGCCACAATCGCCCGATCCGACCAATTCACGGAGTGTCGTACCCCTGGTTCTAATGAACAATCATCATAACTATGTACCTCGTTTACAGTCTGTGGTATCTGTGGTTCTGTAGTGGTATGAACCTGATAATGGTTATCATAGTCATTATTTCATCATGATTTCCGTTATCATTATTATTACGACTTGCGTAGTTGTGTCTTGCACAGAGTTACAACTTACAAGTTACACAGAAATACGGAATGATATATCTGTGATGACTAATTGTGAATAGGTTTACTAATTAGTAACTACACTTATCAATTTTTGGATTTTAAATTCATATTTCATTTTATTATTTAAACAATTTTGTTTGGAAGATCCGGAGATCTTTTTGATGCTAAAGTGCGAACTACGATTTTTTTAACGTCTTTTATCTTGTAACTTGTAATTTTGTAAATATTAAATACTAAAAACTAAAAACGTACATTTCCGTACCTACTTATTATTAACTATATATTTTTAGCATCCTTAGTCAACCTAGATATCAAATATTACATTTGAAAATAATTACAAATAAAAAACACTACCTATAGATACCTATTAACTTTTAAAATATGACCTCGCTATTGCGTCAGATGTGTTACATCAATAAAACTACAAGAATTGGCTCACTCAACGTTTATAAACAATTTCTATGTGCTAAATCTGATGATCCAATCCAATCTCATATAGGAAAATTAGTGAAGGGTAACAAAATCGTCGTCTTCATGAAAGGTGACCCACAAGCTCCCAGATGTGGGTTTAGCAATGCAGTTGTTGATATTTTGAATATTCACAAAGCTAAATTTGAAGCGCATGATGTACTTGTTGATGAAAATCTTAGAAATGGTAAATATTTTTAATAATTTGTTTTCAATTAACATATATTAAGTAACATTCAATTTTTCTACCTCAATAATTTGATCGGTCTTTGAAAAATGTCTCCACCGTAGTAACTATGCCTTAAAACTGGTTTGATTCACTTTAATTGTTTTTTTTTTTTAATCCTATTAAATAATAAGTAAAAACTCTTTTTTATCATGCTTTCATTTTTTAATCTTGCTTCCTTTAGTGTATTGTAGCATATTAAATGATTTATTAAATTTAGTATTTACCTAGATAATTTTTAGATACATACCTACTTAAATAGTTAAATGTAAAAATAGAACGTTCACGTCTTGAAATTATAGATGCTAAGCGTATAATTCTATTGAACACAAGCAGAATCAGTGCCAGACTGAACTTCAATTTTAAATGACGCATTTTCATAATTAAGTACTTACCACCACCACAACCATCCTATTTTTACTTATAACAAAGTTATGATGTAAATAAAATGTGATCAAAAGAGCCAAGAGGTCAGGCTTTAGCATGCAATTCTGCGCCCCAGTCACGGGGTGGCACCACCCCCTTTGAAAAGTTGACGCAACTGCGTCAACATTGAAAGCTTCAACTCTTCACTGAGCAGAATGATAAAATAAAACTACTAAATAGAAGGGTCGGAATGACCAAATTGTGGAATGTTAAAATGAAAAAACCTAGTGTTTGAATATGACATGATTTAATCATTAACAAATTGAGTTAGGTAACCAATTGAGATCCTTATATTTATAAACATATTATTCACATAATTTAAGGTAACTGCTAAATTAACCTTTGATTAACTAGAAGTTAAAGAAGACAAAAATTATATTTATGCCTTGGTAATTAGTATTAAAAACATTTGAAAATTGAATGGACTCTATATACAATAACATCTTTATTAAATTATTATATAATCCTCAATAATTATTTTGTGTTATTTTTAGGAATAAAAGAATTTTCCAATTGGCCAACAATTCCCCAAGTTTTTGTAGATGGAGAATTCATTGGTGGTTGTGATATTTTGTTGCAATTGCATAGGTCAGGCGAATTAGATAAAATACTAGAAAAGAACACTCAAGAAAATCCTGTAGCATAAAAATGTATAAAAGTGTTATTAAATAATTTAAAAATAATGTAGTTGCTTACTTATTGAATGAACAATAAAAGAATAAAATGTATTGTTATAAATTATTATGTTTTTTATTTAAACTAAATGTGTCGGTATATTTTATATGTTATTGATAAAATATCCAAATTAACTTATACCTGTATACAAATAAGTTGTTGGTAAAATCAATTCTATTTTATAATTTTTGTTATGATTCAAAAATAAATAGCTGTAACTTGAAAAGTTTACCAAATATTTAAGTATGTATTCATTATCATTAAACATGGAATTTTAGATTCTGAGCAGAGCAAGGAAGCAAGTGATTTTACAATGATTTTTATTTTTTATATCCTGTACACAACATTTTTACCAGAAAGAGTGCTTTGATTTCAATATAGTATCTTATCTTTCAGCAATTTGGATTAAGATCATTTTTTGATTTTCTTGAAAGTTTTTTTAATGCTACGGGATAAGCAACCAAAATACCCTAAAACTTAAGACAAGGTTTCACGTAATTAGATAAATAAATTACTTTATTTACAATAATTTCATCAAATATACTTACTAATTACTTAGTTATATAAAGTATAGACTGACCATCTTCGCTCAGAATCTTTTTTCTTAAACAATGATTATATCATTGAATTCAAATTTAACAACATCCATTACAGTGACCCACTTGTAACCTACTGTACAGCAGAGCAACACCCGCTTCCCCACCTTTTTTTAAAAATATTTTGCCCTTATTTGTGTTATTTATAGATACTTAGTATTTTCATCTTTTTTGTTTTAGACTCCAAGCGATACAATAGGTACAATACATAGATTTTGCAATGATGTGTATGTATATACTGTATATGATAAGTAGTCGTTATAATTATTTGTTTTTCAACTTTGTGAGTGGTTTCTGATAGAATATTATATTTAGTCGGTATTTATGAGTCATGATAGGTCAAAATTGAAAATTGTCTGTATTTTTCGAGTATTGGAAAAATATTTTTTATCTTCGTTATAGTTATATATAACTATATAAGTTATCTCATAAACTACTCATCCTAAATTCAATTTTTATATATCAGAATACTTAAATATTCTACTTTGGAATATTAAATTAAAACTGTTGTCATTCAAATAAGTAGAAACTTGAAAATACTAAGATAAAAATTAAAATGTTGTTTTTTAATGACCAGAAATCTTATAAAAAATGTTACATCTAAAACAAATACTTTTTGAAATAATGAGTGATTATGACTAGAAAACAGGTATTTTTAGATTTTTTTTTTTTTAATAATTAAAACATTCTTAACTTTGTTAAAAAGTTAAATGTAATATAAAGTTCCTCATAAAATGTAGTTATAGCAATTATTATAGGCACCATTATTTTTATTAGCATTTGAAATTAAAATTTTAGTATAATCTTAAAAATTTGAAAATCATTTTGTAGTTATAAATGTTTCTAAGGATTGAACATTTACTACAAAGTAGAAACCTTAATGACTATTCCACTCTGGAACCAAAAAATATTTAAGTACAGATTTTTTTTATAGACATTTTAATTTCAAAATAAGGTTCCTTATAGTTTCTTATAGAAATTAAAAAATACGTAATATGCACAATTTTTTTTTATAAACCTTAAATTTTGATGGAATTGTATATTTAAAAAAAAAAGCATTCATTTTGAAATGTGAACAAGTACAGTAGTTGTCATGGATGTGTTATATTTGAATACAATGATAAACCATTGTATACGAAAAACGATTCTGAGTTCTTAGCGTAGTCCTTATAATATTATTTTTTATTCGTTACTATGGTGATATACAAAGCCTTGGATATTAAAATCCCATTTTTAGTGGTTTTTCGTAATTTGTAGGTAGTTTTTCTCGACGCTTTCTAAAATTAATTGGAATTTTAGATTCTGAGTGAAACGATGAATGTATTGATTTTACAATGTGTTTTTTTTTTAATTTTTAAATTTTTAAATTAATTTTTTTTTTTTTTGTGTCTGTGTACACGATAAGTAGTTGAAATAATGCTTCAATTTTCAACTTCAGTATTTTGTGCGATTGGAAAGTGAATATCGTTGGTGCATTGGGGAGATCAAAATTTAAAATTCCTAGTAATTTTCAAAAGCGCCAAAAAAAACTAAAGAAAATCGGGAATTTTTCCGCAAAATCGATTTTTCACAAAATTGAATTTGGTTTTTGGTGTAACTTTAAAACAAATGACCGTAGTTACATGAATTTTTCACTGGTTGTTTATATTTGCATTTTCTATACACGATAACATTTTCAAAATATTTTGATTTATTTTGAACTGTTTAGGGACATTTTCCATTTTTTTTTAGTTTTTTTTCTAAAAATATCAATTAAATTTTATTTGTTGGTTAAAAAAGCTTGAAAATTTAATAGAAAGCTCCTACTCTCCTAGTATATTGTTTGAGAAGAAGCAATGTTTGAGAAGAAGCAATGTGAGCAACAGTTCCTTCTCCGGCTTTCGATTAAACCGAAAAAAAAAAATATATTGTTTCAAAGGCAGATGAAAAATATTAAATATCCTTAGCCACCCTTTTTTGTTATAAGCATTTAAAGTTAAAAAATTGACAAAATATCGAAAAATCACGAAAATTAACAAATTATTTTGTGTTAAGATTTTGTAAAAATTTTTCTTTTTAAATCTAAGATTTAAAATGTAAAATAAGATAATCTACCTTTATCAAAAAAAAAATGTCTATGAGAAAGTCAAATTAAATTTTTATGAGCATTTTAAATTCATATTTTTACAAAGTTTGTTATTCACTGAATTTCTCATGAAAAATATTAAAAATACATAGGCATAATTTTTTTTTATAAGCATTTAATGATCGAACTTTGACAAAATTTATCAATGTTTTCTCATAGAATCTATCCACACCGTTCTACAGTAGTACAATGTATCGGTATTGACTTTAAAAGTACTAATATAATATGCTATGTTTTTGTCAATAATATGTTCAATTTAACATGGGTATTCTTGATAGGAAACTTACTACAAATAAAAGTAATATAAATACATTTTGTTATGTCCTTAGAAATAGAGGATAATATGGTGTCTCTGCTCAGAATCTTTATTTGTCATTGAATTCAAATTTAACATATTTACATATTATTTAATATAGTGACCTACTCAATGACAACTACACTAGAATACTAGATAATCTATTATCAAGCAGTGCAAATATCCCAGATTTTATATTTATTTTTTCAAAAAGTTTTGGGTTCAGTGCCTCAGTTCTAAATTCATAGTTTTAACTTTTAAGAACTATATCAGAAAATGTTTGAATTTTCCTATATAATTCAAATAATTTATGATTAATTATTATACATTTTATGTCTAAGTAATGAAAATAACAAATTTTATAAGTTATAACAGTCAAATTTAGTAAAAAAAAACATTATCAGTCTATATTTTTCCAAAAATGTTTATTATTTCACCCTAACATTACATAAATTATTTACTCAATTCTTTACAATTTATTTCATGTCTCTACAACATTAATTGTTTGATATACAGTGAAATAACCAAAATTAATTTTTCAACAACAACAGATTACCGCCGTTTTTCTTATGCTATTAAATACTGAGCTGTTATTTTAACCATAAAGTAGTAAACAGTAGTTCATGTTTTTACCTAATTGCTATGAGTTGTCATTCTTAACTTATGTATTTTAGTGGGTGATTAGATAACTCAATTGCTCATTGTATACCTACATTTTAAATAGTTATATACTAATATATAATAAGGGGTTCAGAGTAGAAGTATGAAGTCAGTTTATAACAAACAACGTTCTTCAGTATTTTATCATGTAATTTCCATTTACTTTGGCGCCTCTAAAATCAGTAATTATTTCATCAAAGGGCATTCTTCAAACTAAAATACATTGAAATTTAATAAGATTTAAAAAAAAAAAAACTATTTTCTATAATATTTAATACTTATCAATATTTATAATAGTTATTTTAATTCAAATTTTAATAATAAATGTTTTTTTAGCTTACAATAATAAAACAATGCTATCAATGTTTCAAACAGTTCAAATGCTTTAAATGTTTTTTTAATGGTCACCTAAGATCTTAATAAGTTGAATTAATATATGAAAATGTTTTGATCGTAAGAAAATAAGATTTTAAAAATTATAACACTTAAAAATAGTTTTTGTTTTTATAAATAATTCATAAAATAATAACTAAAAATAAATATTAACAACAATATTCTGACAATTATAACATTACGAACATAAAAATCATGATTCAAATGTCTACATCAGTATAAATTTTTTTGTTCAAATGGATTATCACCACCAATTTGTTTGAATATATATTTTTAACAAGTGCTGACTAGTTGGTTAATCTTAAAACAATATTGGTTTTTTTTTTTTTTTTGGTGGAGATGAAAAACAAGTATAGATACACAATCCTAATAAATTCATTTTTTTAAACAAAATTATGGTTCAATGGATAGCAATAAATCATCTCCCTCCAATTTCATTCCAACACTTATATCAATTTGTTTAACTGTTCCAGCTATAGGCGATTGCACCACCATTTCCATTTTCATTGCAGATAGAACAACTAATGGAGCACCTTTTTCAACTTTGTCACCTACTTTCACACGTACATCCATTACTGATCCAGGCATTGGAGCCCCAACCTGTCCCTTATTAGATTTGGAAGCTTTTGGATGTATATGCATCTCCTACAAAAAATACAAACATGTTTTTATGATAATATTTTAGACAGTTAATTTCACTAAATTAAATACTTTAGAAGCTTCATTGTCTCGTATGAATACGGATCGTAATTGACCATTCATTTCGAAGAATACTTCAATCTCACCGTTGGCAGTTAGCTCTTCAGAAATCGCAAGTGTTTTGAAGGCTAATGTTTTACCTTTTTCAATTGTCACCTAAACAGTTTTTACTCGTTAGATTAAAATTATCAAATTAATACATACTCATATATCAAATTAGTTCAGTATCTATTTAAAATTACTAACTTCAAAGTTTTCTCCAACTTTAGGTCCGGTCAAAAATATTCTAGTATCAAGTTTATCTACTGGTCCATATTTTTCCTTGAATGTCAGGAACTCATCTGTGACCGTAGGATAAAGGGCAGAACTCATTACATCATAATCACTAACTTTTTGATATTTTTCTTGTAATTCGGATTTAATTTTGTTAAAATCTAAAGGAGGTAAAGTGCATCCAGGCCGACCTACAATCCGTGGCATGTCTTTCAAAACCTTTAATAATACAATAAGTTTTAAAGATTTTAAATTTTACAAATATTTTAGTTAAAAAATGAAAGTAAGAGATAGAATTTATACTCCTTTTCAAAAGAGAAGACACCAGATTTACAGAGCAAAACCGATTTTTCCCCTGGCCGCATGGTGTCTTCCATTTTGGAATAGGGTATAACTGTATAGGTTTAGAAATATAAAAATTAAAGTAATTTATAAGGTACTTATTTTACATTAAAAAGCCAGAATCCATAGTGATATTATAATAAAATTACAAAAAAAAAACAGAAATTGAGCAGTGAGAAATAACGAGAAACGATCGATGATAATTGATAACCTATTAGTGAAAAAGGTAAGTAACTTTTTCTTAGAATTGAAAGTATAAAACAAATTGAAAGTTGATAGAGATGCAGGTAATGATCATTTGTCAAGTAGGTACCTATATAGTTTGCAATGAGAAATCTTGGATTCATAGCTGTTTTATATTATTATATTATTATTACCTATACGGCTATACACTATTCTTTATTATTGAAAAAGAATTAAAGAATTTAAAATAATATTAAACATTAAGAGTTAGTCAGAATAAATAATAAATGTTATTATCTAAAGAAAAAAAAAGCAGAGCAATTGTCTTTGCATAAGTTCAGTAGTGAACGATGTGAACTGTTTTAATTTTTTATTCCTTAAATAGGGTGATTCATTAAAAATTTGTTTAAGTTATTTTATTGCCAAGTAGTGCAGGTCTTAGATATTAGATTACAGTAATTTAAAATTTGAAAATAAAACTGTATGATGAAATATTTGTTTAATAACTGGCAAGACAATAATATAATATGTACTATAAATATTTACCAATAACCAGGGTTCAGAACTTTATGAGCTAAAAAATAATGAAATGTGTGCATACATATGGACTAAAAAAACCTTAAATATGCAATATTATGCAGTTTTTTAAGAAAAACATGTATTCATTCATATATTTTAATAAACTTAAAAAATTAATAATTATTAATAATAATCAAAAATAAAAATTTTTGAATAAGGTAGTTACAAATTATTAATGTATAATTTTTATTTTTGGTTTGTAGACTATAAACCATTTTTTTGATTATTCACAATCTTAAAATAATAGAATTAAATTAAATGTATCAAATACAGCAAATATTAAATCATGTTATTATATATTTACCTGAGTTATATTGAATGATTAGATTGTTTTTAACGGGTCGATAAATTCAGGGTTAAATTTGGGAAAAAGCTTAAAATCTTTAAATATACAAAATCGTGTAAATTAAGTAAAATATGCAACATTTATTTTTGTATTTGATATATTGTATCTACTATGAAACGAATTTGTATTGAATCAGATTTTTAATATGCAGTTTCCTAAGAAATATGCAAATGCATAAAATTCTGAGCCCTATTATTAACTAAAAAGTAATATAAAATATATTGATAATATCAATACATATTATGTATTTTATAAAAAAACATATTATTTTTACTTGAAAAGGATCTTATAAGTGTTATGGGTAGCTTTTTAACTTCTGTAGTAAAATTATAAAAGCATCTAATAAAATTATTAATTTATCATTTACTTTTGATCTCAATGGTTCAGGGAATCCTTGGTATGGTTCACCAATACCACCCTGTAAGAATTCAATGACTGACTTAGGAAAACTCAGTTCTTCAGCCTTCTCTAATACATCTTCAGCAGTTAATTTGTTTTGTACCATGAATTGAGCAAAATCTCCAACAACTTTGGAAGACGGTGTTACCTAAACATTTATTATTTTGGAAAATAAAAATTAAATATATATAATATATGCACTATTTATAAAATATTGTAACTTATACTTTACCTTAATGATATCACCAAGTAAAATATTAGCTTCTCTGTAAGCTTTTTTCACATCTTCAAAGAAGTCACCTAATCCTAGTGAGTAAGCCTGAAATTGGAGATTCGTATATTGACCTCCGGGAATTTCATTTAAATAGACATCAGCATTTCCTGATTTCATTGTTGTTGTACATTCAAATGGTGCATACAGAGTTCTCGCTTGCTCCCAGTAAGCACTATATTCGGAAACCTCTTTCAACTTTAAACCTGAATCAAGAAACATTTTTTAAGCATAAATTTATAAAATTAAGATATATCCTATTATATTATTATTACCTGTATCTAATTCAGTATCCTGCAATGATGCAATAATAGCACCCATGCTAGGTTGTGAAGTCATTCCAGACATTGAGTCAACAGCAACATCTACCACATCAGCACCAGCTTGTGCTGCAGCTAACATAGAAGCAACTCCTGCACCACTGGTGTCATGAGTATGAACGTGGATAGGTAAATTGGGATATTTAGCACGAATAGCACCAATGAGCATAGTAGCAGCGCGAGGTTTCAAAAGTCCTGCCATATCCTGATTAATATAATATAAAAATTAAATATATAAATAAAAAATATTTAATAAGAGTATAACCTATATGACAAAGAGCTCAACCTCTTAAGCTTTATGCAATTCGAGAATTGAACATGAAGTTTGAGTTTGAATAGTTTGAAAATAATGAAGTGGAATTATGATGGCAGATTAGTTTTAATTTTGGTATTTTGTTACATGTAAATACTGTTTTATTACTGGGTATTCAACTTTAAAAGTTGTTATCGTTAAATAATTAAAAGTTCAAAAAAGTTTGAGTTCATGAAAACTTAAGTTTAACTCATCTCTAATAAATATTAACTTACCTTAATACACAATACATGAGTACCAGCTTTAACTAGCTCATCAGCAAAATTTACATAATAATCTAAAGTGTATTTTGTTTTACAAGGATCAGATACATCTCCAGAATACGCAATAGCTGCTTCAACAACACCTCCTGCTTTAGCAGCTGCTTCCATACCAAGAATGATATTTGGTAAGTAATTTAGAGAGTCAAATACACGGAACACATCCATACCAGCTTGTACAGCTAGATCACAGAATCTAGGAACAAAAAAATTAATTAAATCAAGTACTATAGGCAATGAAAAAAGTTCATACTTAAAGACAACATTATCAGGGTAGTTTGTGTAACCAACTGCATTTGCCCCACGCAATAACATCTGGAATGGTATATTAGGAATAGCTGATCTCATGTCTGCTAATCTTTCCCATGGACATTCATGTAAAAATCGAAGTGCAACATCAAATGTAGCTCCACCCCAGTTTTCCAATGAATATAACCCTGGGAAACTTTGTGAAACCCATGGAGCAATACGTAGAATATCATGGGATCTAAAAGGTATATTTATTAAAATTAAAATATTTGTGAAATAAAAGTAAAATCTGCCTTACCTGACTCTAGTGGCTAAAAGAGATTGATGTGCATCTCTCATTGTTGTGTCCATTAACAAAAGTCCCTTATGGTCTCGAACTGCCTTTGCAAAAGCTTCTGGTCCATCTTTAGTGAGAATTTGTTTGAATCCTTTAGGTGGATTTAAACCTAAAATATATTTTAAAGAAATTATAATATTAATTTGTGCTCCATATTTATAGAACATTAACATTTATATTAACTTTGCCACTATGGTAAAAGCTTTTGATAAATACATGGCTTAAAAATATAAACTGAAACCAAATGTAAAATATCTTATGTACCTAATACCTATTAATTGTTAGTACTTGTTGATATCTATGGGCCATGAGTTAAAGTTAAATATGCTAAAAGTTATAAATACACAATAATGTTAAATTACAATATTAAGTATTAGTTAAGAATTAAAGTAGTTTATTATATAAAAACATGAATTACCTGAGTTATTTTCTGGATCATTTTTGCCTAATATACGTGCAACGTAATCTAGACAAGTATAATATGCAAAATGATATGAAAACAATGAATAAAACAGGTGCATACAATTATAACACAAATACACTTGTTAAAAGAATGGTTCACACAAAATATGGTTAATCAATAATTATTATAAGTTATAACTAAGTAATAAGTAAATAACCTGTCTTTATGTTTATATAAGGAGTTAAATTAGTTAATTTATAATTAGTTCAAAGTTCAGACATTTATATTCAATTTAAGATAGGTAGGTATTTAATTTCTACCATTAATTTTATAATATAAAATCAATGTTTTTACTATTACAAAATATAATATTGAGAACAAGGGAATATATAACAAATTAAACAATAATTTGATTGATTATCAGCTTAATGAAAAACTTTTGGATGATTTTTAGAAGGTAATTTTCTTAAATGACAATTAAGTAACTATTAATATTTTAAAATTGTAAATTGTTTGTACATTTTAAATTACCCATAAATCGCTTTAAAATTAAAATATAACAAAAAGCCTATGAGATGCCCTAGTTAATAATGTTACCTTTTAATAAATTGTATAAGAGGTTAATTTACATACTTGTAAGACGGAAACAACTAATGTCTGTGTAGCGTCTTCTTAATAGGTATATATATTTTATGATATTATGGTGATTAAAATAATTTATTTTCCTATTAGGCATTAGTTCCTACTACAGTAGGTTAAACTCATTTTTGATAATACAATTTCTTTATAATAATAAACTGTAAAAGTTTTATGAACCTACGAATAATATTTTTAAATTATGACATAATAACTAAAACCGATATTCTTGGTTTTAATATGTAATTTTGTCCAAATTTGAACTTAAAATGTCTGTAAAAAAAAACTGTGTTAATCTATTTTTAGATTTGTTAATTACAGTATGAATTATATTTGATGAGAATCCATGTTTTAAATTTTAAATCCTTAGCTATACAAATTGAAAATTTTATAATTTTTAACTACAAAATAATTTGAACATTTTCGAGACTTTCGAGATTTTAATCAAAATATTAACATTGGAACTTTAAATAAGTATTTATAGAAAAATTAATATTTCTCAACTAATATTATGGGTACTTATGAGGATCCTTGTGGCTTGTATTAAATGTTCAAGCATTTCAACTAATTGAAAAAATGTTTATTGACATTTATAACAAAAAAAAATTTTAAATTTAAAATTAAAAATGTCTTTAATGAACTCAAAACACAAAACGACTCAAAATATTATGAAGATTTTAATAAAAATATTATGTATAGAAAATGATAAAATAAACATTTGATACTTGATAACTTCAAACGCTCATCAAAAATCTATTTGACTTTCTGGTAAACTTAAATTTTAAAAAAATATCCAAACTCACTAACTATATACAAAGCTGGGCAGTAACTACTTAAAAAGTTAACAGTTAAGTTATAAGTTACTCTTTCTGATAACTTTTAACTTTTAAAAATAGAATGTTAGAAAAAATAACTTACTTGGGTATTTATTTTTATCTAAGTTACACTTAGTTATATTGTAAATAATTATTTACAAATTGTTTGTTTAAAGAACATGGTTTAGCATTTATTTTTCAACAAAAATTACGTATTTTTAGCCTATGGGATATGGGTATCATGAGTTTCATATGGTATTTTATCCATTAGATAGGCACCATACATTTAGAATGAATAATAGTAGTGTGTAATTGGTATCATAAATTGGTAACACATAAACAAAATATAATCACTACAACTCGCTCTCTATAGTATAGCCATCGTAAGAACGCTACTGGGCGGCGACCAAAATTCATCCGATCTCGCGCATTCCCACCACTAAATCTTCCCGAACGCTGGCCGCCGTCAACTCTGGCCGCCGCCACTGTCGCAGCCATCGCTACTGTCGCTGCCACTACTGCCTATTTACGGTGGCGACTAGATGGTAGAGTGGGAGAAACTTGGGTACGAAACTGCGGAGCTCGGTCATTTGGATGCGCGAACGAGTAGCGTTCTTACGATGGCTATACTATAGTGCACTATAGTCTCTAGTGTACTATATAGACACTAGTCACTAGGTAGATATATAGGTACCTATCTACTTATATAAAAAAAAATATTTTGAACGTGGTCGAGCTGTCCTTTGTCCAGATTGTTTAAAAGGTATTAATAACATAAACAACAATAACTCAAATACTCAATGATAGATAAATATATATTATAGGTTACTGCAAAAAATAAGTGCGGTAAAAATAACCACAAATGGTTAGGTGTAATGAATGTGTTAAATTTTAATTCAATGATAGTGAATGAAAAATATTTAATTATTATAATAGCGTAGGTATATTAATTCTATCATATTATACTATTGAATATTTTTATTAACTTTTGAGTCAATAAAACCTTACCGTAAAACAGTGAGAAGGGGTAATTGTATATATGTGTAATAGGCAATATCTTAAAATTATCCAAATATTTTTATGTCATTGCGTATAGTAAAATGTATGATATACGTACAATTTTTAAGTCTCCACAAGACCTCAAATGATGTTTTTAAATTAAAAGAAAATAATTATTAAAAAACCCTTTTGAAATATATTTTTTTTGTTAAATTTATATTCAATGATAGCTTTTTTATACAGGTACTAACGAGCTACGATATACTACAGAGTACAGACATATTATAATGGATTTAAATTATTAAATCTTTGTTTTTTATTTATACATTATTATTGACATGGTGGTACAAATTAATTATAACTAAAAAAATTGACTATTTGTTTGTTTTGAAATCATGCATAGAATAAAAAATAATAAAATTGAAATGTTAGGAGGGGCACATGATTTTCATTATTTGGAAATTTTTTCACCGGGTTATTTATTAGGGGATTCAAATACTATTATAGGTAATGTATTATTATAGAAATTTGCTTTCTTGTGATACTATAGGTATTAGGTACCTAATACTGTATAGCATAAAATATTAAGAACCGCCCAGATGGAGGATATCGGATTACGAATGAAGGTACCAAATACCAATGTAAATTTTTCCTATAGTGGTCAATGTGAATAAAATTTTAGATTTTCGGAAATTTAGGTACCTGTTTATAACCTATAACTGTTGAAGAAGTCTACTATCGTTACTATATAGTTGATAAATGATAATATAAAATCACTATAACGATGTACCAAGCTGATGTCTACACTCTACAGACTAAGTTAATAAGTTAATAAGTTAATAACACCCCAGTTTTCAGTGTTTGAAAAAAAATTAAAACTTAATGCACAAAAAAGTTAGCTGTGGCACATGTTTTTTATTAATTTATTATGCTATATATATATATATATTTATAACAAGGTCCCAGACTAAGGTCAAAACTATTATTTTCTTTCGTAGTGTAGCCCGGTGTAGGTAACAATATGTTTATGCGAGTTGTGGTAAATGGATATTTCAAACAATTAACTTTTGACTCGATTATTTTATTATTATTATTATTATTTATTATATATTTAACTTAGCTTTTAAATATTATTTTTCTGGAAATTTGTATAACTTAACTTTAACTTAGCTTAATTATTATTTATTTTTTTTTAATTTAACTTAAACAAGTAATCAAAAAATAATTAACTCGCCCAGGTTTGTGTCTTTATACACACATTATATACATGCAACACCATAATTATAGTTTACATTATATTAATTAGAACATAATGATAGTGAAGTAGGTACTAGGCATAGTAGACCTTATATACTACTAGACAAGAACATGATATATTAACTTCTCAATAAATTTTTTATATCATGGACAAGAACTGTGTATAAGAACAGCATTATAAGCGGCGTAACAACATATCGCAGTAATGTAGCCTGTCTTGACAACAAAATACATTCATCATATCTATATATTTTACACTACTACCCCACACTACCATCATATTAAGTAATCGAGTAATCAAAAAGTGCCCGCAATGTTGTTACACTTTACTTTGCTTCTCTAGTGTAGTATAAGTTCTATGGTACTAACTAGCTAGTACAGATACTCAGTGGCGTGGCGAAATTAACATTTTCCAGAGGCAAGTTACAAATATCCCAAGTAATAATGCATAATAATGTACCTATTAAAATAATATGACTAATTATATTTCAGATCATTATTGACAACCTAATGAGTTTATCAAATTGCATTTACTAGGGGACCCACTGGCTACCACCCACCCCTCTATTTAAGAAAAATCTCAGAGGCAATTGCCTCTGAAATTACTGTTCACCACGCCACTGCAGATACTGAATACTGATAGCTAATCAATTAAATATTAATTATGTTTGAACAGATATATATATATATATATGTACCTGCAGGAAATTCAGGTACATTCGGGTGTACATTTGCTGGCTTTAAACTGGTTGCTAATGGAGTCTGAGATCCATTTACTAAAACCTCTCCCAAATAGTTAAGAAGTTTTTGAGCTCTATTTTGAGATGGTTCAAGTGTGAACAGTTGAGGGTTTTCATCAATAAAATATGTATCAACTGACCCATTTACAAACTTTTCATTGGTTAACACATTTAACAAGAATGGTATATTGGTCTAAATTATAAATAAAACACATTTAACTTTATTAGTATGTAGAATATAATTTAGTCTAAGAAGAAACAATTATGAAATGTTCATATTACTTTTACTCCTCGAACTCTAAATTCACGTAAGGCCCGGTTCATTTTAGCACAACTTGCTTGTAAATCAGCAGCATGAGCAATAACTTTAACGAGTAACGAATCATAGTATGGACTGATTATTGCTCCAGCAAATGCAGAGGCACCATCCAATCGGATACCCATGCCTTCACCACTCCTAAATACCTAAATTAATATAATAAGTGTTACTAGTGTTATTTAAAAATAATATTATCTTAAAAAGTTAATATTTACTTCAATACGGCCGGTATCCGGTTGGAAATTTTTAGCAGGATCTTCAGTGGTAACACGGCATTGAATAGCAAAACCTTGAGGCTTAATTGAGTCTTGTGTCAATCCGAGTTCAGGCAGTGTAACGCCTTCCGCGATCCGAATTTGAGATTGCACTAAATCAATACTGTAATGACAAAGTATAAAATATTACCAGATTCAAGTTTGAAAATATAAATATATTCAGTTTAATTCAATTTTACCCAGTGATTTCTTCAGTAACAGTATGTTCCACTTGAAGTCTAGCATTTACTTCAATAAAATAGAAATTGCCTTTGCCATCTGTTAAAAATTCTACAGTACCGGCGTTTGAATAACCTACATGTTTAGCTAATTTTACTGCACGTTCAGTCATTAAATCTCTAACCTATTAAAATTAAAATATATATATATGACAAATATTTTTATTTATTTATATAAGAGTAAAATAGTTTCACTTTTGGGTCCAAATGAGGAGCTGGTGCCAATTCAACAACTTTTTGATGACGACGTTGTACTGAACAATCTCTTTCATATAAATGAACAATATTTCCAGCTTGATCACCCAAAAGCTGAACTTCAATATGTCGTGGTCTTTCAACAAATTTCTCAATGAACATCGCACCATCACCAAAAGCTGCTTTTGCTTCTGAACTAGCACGTTCAAAACTTTCTTTTACTTCCTAAAAACACGGGCTATATTAACTGAATCAAATATATATTTATCTAATAACTTACTTCCATTTTCCTAACAACCCTCATACCTCGGCCACCACCTCCAAAAGCGGCTTTAAAAATAACTGGTAAATCGTGTTTCAGACAAAATTCAATAGCTTCATCAGATGTCCTAATTGGACCAGGAGTACCAGCCACAATTGGAACACCAGCGTCAATAGCTGCTTGTCTGGCAGCAACTTTATCACCCATTTGTTGAACAACATGAGGTGATGGTCCAATAAATCGGATTCCAGCATCAATGACTGCTTGAGCAAAATCAGATCGTTCAGACAGAAAACCATAACCAGGATGAATAGCATCAACATCGTTTTCCTTTTAAACATTTTATTTTAATGAACAGTCAAGAAGGTATTTTTAAAATTTGGAAACTCGTATAAGCATATTTTTCAACAATAATTTGTTTACAAAGTTTTAAAAATTTGTATTATAATTTACTTTTGCAACTCTAATAATTTCAGGTATGTCAAGGTATGCTTCTACTGGAGCTTTTCCTTTTCCAACTAGATACGATTCATCAGCCTTTAATCTATGCATATGCATTTTATCTTGTTCTGAATATATAGCAACAGACTTGATACCCAATTCATTACATGCTCTGAATACACGTATTGCAATTTCACCTATGTTCATAAAACAACCAAGCCCATAATTATAAATACATATATATGTACTAGTAATATTTATTTTGAGCACTCACCTCGGTTAGCTACGAGAACACTTCTTATTGGTTTGTATTCAACTTTTGATGAATATCTCGCTCGTGATATAGAAAGAGCGATGAATTGGTTTCGAACGTGGTTCCGGATGGAACCACTCACATTTGAAATTATCATTATGACGGTACAATTAGAACTTTGTTATAATCTATAATAAAGAATATAAAGTATAAACATATAATTATATAAATAATATCAAGTTAAATATGAATGTATTAAAAAATAATCATTTATTTTGTATCATAATTGTTTACATTTAGTCATCGAGATGAGAAAAACTTAAGCAGAGGAGATTAAAGTAAGCTTTAAGGATTTAAAAACTGCATTGTAATTTACACGTGTACAATTATTTAAATTGGAGATAATTAGTCCAAAAAAACTCGGCCAAGTCCCTCCAAATTAATGCCAAGTGAATATAATTTTTTTTAACAATATATATTAAAAAAAACCAATATAACAAAGCGGGTTAGTGGGTGGTGCTCTGCTGTACAGTAGTTTACAAGTGGGTCATTGTAACGGATAGTGTTAAATTTTAATTCAATAATGTAATATCATTGTTTACCCACTAAAAAATATTTTGAGCGGGTATGGTATGTCAGCCTAGAATATTTTATATTATATTTATATTTTTATTATCAAGCTGGTAAGTTTAATTAATATTATCTGTATATAATAATAAACTTTAGGAGTTTTAAGTACCCATGAATAATATTTTTAAATTATAACACAAGACTAAAATCGTTCTTCTTCGTTTAAATATCTAATTTTGTCAAAACTTGAACTTCAAATAACTATAAAAAAAAATTGTGCCTATGTATTTTTAATATTTTTAAACTGATATTGTAACAATCTAGGAGCTTTGTATGAAATTTTCAAGCATTTTAACCCACCGATTACAATTTTATTGACATTTATAGGAAAAAAAACTAAAATAATTGAAAATTGAAAATGTCTGTACACAACTCGAAACAAGTCAAAATGTTTTGAATGTTCAAGTAAAGAAAATGATATAATAAACATATGATGTAAATTTCAAGTATCTACGGTTATTCGTTTTTGAATTACAACCAAATAAGAAAATCGTTTTATTCGACTATGCCTCAATGAGAAAAAGAGTCAATATCCAATGTTGTAAAAATTTGAAATTCAAACTTTCATAAAAATGTAATTTGACTTTTTGATGGACATTTTTTTTTTTATAAAAGTAGATAAATTTATGAGAAATATTGTATTAAATTTTCAAATCTCGGATATAAAAATAAAATACTCGACAATTGTATGTGATTATAAATAGCTCAACATGAGTCAAAATATTTTGAAAATGTTATTGTGTATATAAAATACTATTTTTTTTTTAAATTTTTTTTATTAATGAGATTTTAACAAAAAAATTATTATATCTTGAAAATTATGTACATGTATCTGAAGTATAAAAATTAGTAAAGCTCACTCAATTAAATTAGGCCTGATTATAGAATAAACTTTATAGTATGAATGATTATTTTAACATTGTCGGTTGAGAGCGCGTCGATAAGGGTAAAATTAATGCCACAGGTGGAAAAGAGAATCTTTAGCTGAGATCTTTGGGTAGATAGAGATGGACAATTTACGAGAAGGTGATGTAAGTTACAGTATTCTCCAATCTCCACTACAGTTAGGAAAGGGACAATACGTGCTACTGTTGAGTCCCAATTTAAATGAGTGGTGTGGTAGAAGGCTGTGGTCAGTGCGTAGTCTGGTGAATTTAGTAATGGCAGCGCGGCTCAACTTTAGGGATTGAAACCATGGTTGATTAGGGATGTTTTTAAATAATGACCTATAACCAAAGGCATAGGACTCTGGAAGGGAATTCCATTCCAGTTTCCATAGCTCCTGTATGGATGTGCGATGTCTAGAGACTAAATCTGTATAGGGACACCTGCACAGAGGGCTCGAGTAAGACTGGTTGGCGGTGGAGCCAGCTAATGAATCGACGTGCTCATTACCAATTATGCCTATATGCCCTGGAGCCCATAGGAAGGAAATGGAGAATGACCTGATTTTGAGGGAAAGTAGTAATGCGCGGATTTTTAAAATTATGGGGGAGCACTTAGACAAGAAGGGGTTACTAGCGATTGCTAAAATACTAGCTTGAGAATCAGAGACAATAAGGAAATCTCCGGAAGGCAGACAATAAAATACTAAAATAAACATTTAGTGAAAACGTCATGTATCTACGGTAATTTTTTTTTAGAGTTACACCAAAAACTAAATTCGATTTTGTTAAAAACCGACTTTGCGTATTGGTAGGGGGTCAGATTTGAATGCCTCAGTAAGTGGTAACATACAAATGTGCATTAATAAATAAAAAATAACGCTACTATCTCCTCCCCCCCCCCAACGGAAAAAACAAACATTATCGCATAGAAATAATTCTATTAAATATGGTTCAATATTTAAAAAAATGGACAAGTAATGAAAACCCGCGGAATGTTGATAATTGGAACAATAACATAAGTTAAATACATTTATAGATACAGGTCCATTACTTTTCCTGAACATTTTTTTTATCGTCGGTTTCTATTTTCCTAACTTTATAAGTTTTATTTTTAAACTTTATTTTAAAAACAAACAAAAAAGTATTTATTTATTACAATAAGCCTGTATGCAGATACATATATTTAATTTTTAAATTATTTATACCTACATGGCTATATATTATATAATATATATATTTATAATTTAATATCGAATAGGCACCATATAACAGATAATAGATCCATTATAAAATCAATGATAAATGATAATATAGAATACACAAATATTTTAATTAATTTTCGCTGTAATGATAGTTAAGCTGAAATTTCTGGAAATTCGATAAATATAGCTAACGGCCGTATGCTAAATTGTATTTATTAAAAAGTAACTAACCATCGGAGCGTTCTAAATTTCTAATCTACTTGACTACTAAAAAATAATTGTCAAAGCTCCATGGTATGTTACCAGCAACACGCCAATACGGCAAACACGTCACACTACATTCTGACCTAAATTTCAACACATATTGAAACAGCATAACTATTTTATATTTGTTTATTATTTAGATACTAGATACTAGATAGGCGATTTGAATCAAAGATCTAATATAATAAATAATAAATATGTATACTATAATCACGCAACCGGTTTAATAATTATTTTACTGGATAAACGTTTGGGGTGAGATTGGTCGATATCCTTCATATAATTTAAATCAACCATCTCAATCTTGGTATTTTTCACACGTAAAAATTGAAACTTTGTGTCAAGTCTCAGAATCCGAACCAGTCACGCAAATCCCTAGTAACTCAAAACTTATTTGGTAGTAGGTATGTGTGTATATGGTCATGGTGAATCCTAGTAACATTACACTGGCAGAAGTTATATATTTATATTGTATGATTAACTCATAAAGCCGTAAATCAATTTATATGATTGGAATAATTGTAGATGATTAATTATGGTGAATGGGTGCAAGCTGGTAAATCTCTGTTTGCCTCTCGTAAAAAAAAAATGATTTAAGTCACTGATTCCAACTTTGTATTCGTGAAATAATAATACATAGGTAATATAGGTATAATAATGTAGGTACTTTTATTACATCATTTGTACCTTGTACATAGTACAATAAATTACAATAAAGATACCATATATTCTATATATACATAAAAAGATTACAATCATGAAGGTACTAGAAAATTGTTTTGTCAATCAATAAAATAGCGTCAATTAGAAGTTTTAAAAATATTAATCATAAAACAAATTACATAGTTAAGATTTACAAAGTTATGTCGTTATTGGAAATAGTAAATAGCAATAACTAATTTTAAAACCTTGTACTAAAATTAAAATTCTTCTCGTCTATAAAAATCAATTAAATTAAATATCCAAATACAACAACATTTGCTGTTTTTAAAACTAATAAAAAAAAACCCCATGAATTTGCTGTGCTGTATTAAATAGTAGGTGTCCTCGTCATTGAGCGCAGGCATGGAATTGGATGTGTTAAATTTGAATTCAATTGCATAAGCAAAACGATTCCGAGAGTCGGTCACCCACTCATCCCATATCTCTAAGGATATTTTATTATACTATATTTATATTACTATAAGTAATTTATTTTTCTATTACCTAGTAAATGCTGGTAGGTTAAACTAATTTTTGATAAAAAAAAATCACATATTATATTATTGTTAGTTAAACTTATTACTAGTTGTTAACCGACGTACAGTGAAACGGTATGAATATAAAAAAAATAGTTTCATAGTCTAAATAGCCTAAAATAAATCTAAATACCTACTTTGAAATAATTTTGCTTTGTAGTTATAATAATTGAATCGGTCATTTCGAAAAGGCCATTTCTCCACACATTTTCAAAACTAGTTTTATGTGTTTAACTAATAATAATGCATATTTCCTGCGATACCGCCATGTATCCAAGTTCTACAATTTATTCGTTATAGTCAAATAATAACGAGTGCATTCGAAAAGGCCCTTTCTCCAAAAATAACTAAATCGGCAATATTATTTGTTAAAATTCTATTTTCATCTGGTTTATTGTCTATCTGTAGTCGATAACAGTTGATAATAATTTTTATTTATTTAATTATTAACAGTTATCAATTTACAAATTTTATTCGAATTTTCATCTAAATTTAATTTTGATCTCTAAAAACAGTTTTTTACGTTTCCTGAAAATTTTCATTTTATGGAGATATGGCCTTTTCCAAATGACCGATTCAATCATAGTAAATAATCATATTGAGTAGTCTTTTCGAATAATAATTTTTGAATTATAATAATTTTTTATTTATTTATTGAATTAATTATTTCTTTTAGGTACGATTAAATAACTAAATCGTTATTTTCGTTTAAATATTAAATTTCATAAAAATTTGAACTTGAAATGTCTTTAAAATACAATTGTGCATATGTACAACAGAGATTTTTATGTTAAGCAATAAAAATTTATGAGGAATCTTGTATTAAATTTAGATATTAAAATTGAAAAAATATTTTATAAAATAATATAATGTCCACATTTTTGTGTTTGGTTTGGTCGATTTGTATAATTTCTTTCGAAATTTAATAAGCAATAACATTAACATATAATATCAGTCTATAGGGATTTCATTTCTACTCATGAATATTTAAACTTCAATGTCTCTATAATTGTTTGCAATCGGGACATCCCACAATCTGTATCCTATTGTTTGTTATAACCAACTTATGAATTCCAAATTTTGTTTTGTGCGTATTATGTATTATTATTTGGAGTAGTGTCAATGTCTATTGTCCACCCCCTTCATTCATATCCACATATCTTTTTTTAAATAATCATAAACCCACCAGTCACCAAAATCCTATTTAGCTGTCAATCTTATTGACACACACAACCATAGTAATCATAAATTCTATGTGCCAAGGATCCATAGGCGCAAATTGGGGGGGGCTTGGGGGTGCTAAGTCCCCAAACTTAGATGTAGCCCCCCCCCAAAAAAAAAAACTAGGACATACAATTGTAATATGCTATATTGCAATGGTCTGCTTACCTTTAATATATTCAGCCCCCCCCAAGCTTAAATTGCACCTATGCAAGGATCACAACCACTGAATCACCTATCGAAAGTCGAAAGATACATATCTACCTAATAACTATATACCTAGCTAATTTTAAGGAATGACTAGTCTTCAATTCAATTCTCTGTAAAACCACCGGCAAAACATTACAAATGCCATAAAAATACCCTTAATCCTGAAGAAAAATGTCCTAACCTCTCCCCAATACTTCTCAACATATTATGTTTCTGTTACTTCCAGAGTTGGTGTATTTTTCATTTTGAAAAAACACAACAAAAAAAAACGCTATTTTCTGTTTTAAAAAAAATAAATTGTTTCAGTTTTAAGCAGTACTGTAAACAATATATTTAAAATAACTTAATTTTAATTAAATATGTAATTTACTTATATGCCAATATACCGTGTACTAACTATAGTATACTATAGTATATGTTTCACTGTTTATTTTTTACTAATTTTAAATCTTAAAAATATTTGAAATGTATTTTACATATTTTCTTATTGGATATTTACATGTTTTATTAGACATTATATTATGTATATATTAACTAGTAAGTAAAAACATTTTAAACTTTGTAATTAATTCAATGCAATTTAAAAAAAAATTAAAATTTAGGATGGTAATAGATACAATTATTTAATACATTAACTTTTTTTCTGAAGGATATCTATTATTATTTATTATAAAAAATAAATCAAAAAAAAAAAAATAATAATTTTCACATCGAGTTTACTCAGTCTTAAACATATGTTTTATTCGTTATAAACAATGAACAAAAGTTTAAAAGAAATGTTTTAAAACCATGTTTTAAACAACTTTAACCATGCTTACTTCTAAGGCTATTAGTAAAGGTACCTCAAAATCCTAACACTGAATTATTAAAATATCTAATGTTACATCGATTCTCACTGCTGTATCGAATACTCAAATTATTCCATAGTCAATTATAAGTTATAACCTTACGTAATATTATAATTAGCTTATCTATCTATTTCTGTATTCTGTATAATAACAGTCTGCAGGTTATTATTATGTTATACTAAATTGTAATTGAAATACGTGGAATTTTCAGCTGATATTTCAATAAAAAAGGATTGATTTTAAAGTTTAAAAATTTAAATATAACCTACATTTAATTTATTTTGATCAGTCCTAAAATAATTATTTTAATTTAACTTAATAATAACTTCTTATTTTCTGAAACCTAATAAATAACTTCCACTATATAAATGTAATATATATTTTATTTTTTACTGTATTTTTATTTGTGCAAAAAGCATAATATAATTTGATTGGTTGTAAAAAGTTTTGATTTGAGAACGAAGCCATAACAATTAACAAATATACTACAATAATATTCTTGTAAATGGCATTTGAAAGTTCTGTATCTGTTCAATTAATAACATTATTTTCAAACAAGTTTTAAATTGCAATTTAGTATTAATGTCTTCGTTATTTTTAAAAAATATTAATTAGTTCAAGAATTACGGAACCTAAGCAAACCAATAACATTAAAGGAGGGCAAGTATGGGTACCGACCGATCTGCTGTATACAGGGTGGTATTGCACAATTAATGTGTCAAACTTCTAGAGGTGTTTCTAAGGCTGTAAACAATTTGCACCAAAGTTAACCCAAAATATATACAACATGTGTAATTTGCACCAAAATTAAAATCGATTAATTTTTAGATAGTATCTCGATAGTGTCAACTTACAAGTTTCTATATCCTAAATCCTAATATAAATTTAGCTTAGTTTTAATTTATAAAATAGCTGAGCTTATTTATACACATATTGTTGTCAGTTTATATAAAATCGTATTATTATGAATATAAAAAAGTTAGCTTTTTTTAATTCTACATATAATTATTTTAATTGACTAACTTATTTTTATATTCATAAAATACGATTTTATATAACCTTACAACAATATGTGTATAAGCTCAACTATTTTATAAATAAAAACTAAGCTAAAGTTATATTAGGATATAGAAACTTGTAAGTTGGTATTATCAAAAAAATAATCGATTTTAATTTTGGTGCAAATTACAATTCCTATTTCTTATTACATGAGGATGGTGCAAATTACATACCCTTATTTTGGTGCAAATTACAAACACTACTTTTGACTAACCTGCAGTGGTTCAAATTACATATCTTTAATTTGGTGCAAATCACAAACTCCCGTTTCTACACCTCAAACGGAACAAAAAAAGTCCTTATGACCATTATCGAATTATCAATATTAAGGGTGATAATTTCTATGTTTGTGTTTTTTTGGTTCAACGCAAGTTTGATTCATAATAATGTTCATATCTGCTAAACCGTAGGTACCACAATTAATTTGAATACATTGATGAAAAGCTCATAAAATTAGGATTAGGAAAACATATCTTACAAGGTTCCCACCTGATTTTTTGGGTAAAAAGAATAACACACATTTTTTATAACTTTAAAATGTCGAAATTTTAAAAAAATTCCGTTTTATCTAATAACAATTATTTTTTAAGGCGGGGGTCATAAGGACTTTTTTTGTTCCATTTGTGGGGTAGAAATACCTCTAGAAGTTTGACACATTTATCGTGCAACACCCTGTATGTTAGGTTTCGAGTGGGCCACTGTAATGGATGTGTTAAATTTGATTCGATAATTTATCATTGGATAAAAAAAAAACAATTATTCCCAGCGGTAAAGATCTAACGAGCAACAGCTTATACCTATCAATTTTATTTTATGCTATTTTTTTTCTATATATCTATTCAAGTAACTTATTTTTCTAATAGTATTACGGTATCTAAGTAAGTTAATTTAATTCTTGCTTTTAAACATTTTGTTACTCCCAATGATTTTAAAAACTACTGGGAATTTTTTACTCTTGATTCCTACATATTATAACCTATTAAGTATTAACGCCCAAAGTGACCAATGACCATACGAATAAGATAAAAATACGACAATATCTTCTTCTTAGAAGAGAGAGTCCCAACAATACTCCAGCAGTACACCTATAAACACTGACGCATCTAAAAATTCCAATGGAGTGGGTTTTGCGGCAATCATAGGACATGAAAAACATACATTTTCACTTCCTCCCAGCACCAACATCTATACAGCGGTATAGGTTTCTATGATATCTTTGAAGAAAGATTTTTTATATTGAAAATCGCCTCTTCCTCAAATTCGGATTCTTTTGCTATCGTGACTCCCTGAGTGCCTTAAAATCTATCTCAAATCCCTACTCTAAGAATGAACTATATAGTGCAGCATATATCCAGAAGCTGACATCAACTACCAATAAGACAATCATTTTCTAGTGGGTCCCTTCTCACGTCGGTATTCCTGGCAATGAAACAGTAGACAAATTCGCAAATGAAGCTACACTTCCTCACAATACCTTAAAACTAAACTTAACCACATCCTCAGGATATGACTGTACTGACAGGATGTATCTATAAGTAACCAAGTAGGTATTTGGTAGGTATTTAGTATTATGTATTTTCTCAATTTCTAAAATATTATTAAACATTGTAGCTTTATATCTTCATGTTAAATGTATTGTATATATATATATAGATTATAGGTACCAGATTCTTTAGATTCTGATCGGAGTGATATGTATAGATTAATTTATTGATTTTACAATGATATGTGTTTTTTTTTATTTGTCTGTGAACACAATAAGTACCTATAGTCGAAAAAATGCTTTGATTTTCAACTTTAGTATCTTGTTCGAAGGGAAAGTGAATATAGTTGGTACATTGAGAGGAGGTCAACATTTATATTCCCAGAAGTTTTCAAAAGCCCCAGGAAAAAAAAATTAAGAAAAAACGGTAATTTTTACGCAACATCGGTTTTGACAAAATCGATTTTGGTTTTTGGTGTAACTCTAAAACAAATAACAGTAGATACATGAAATTTCCACTGAATATTTGTATTTTAATTTTCTATACACGATAAATTTTTTTTAAATATTTTGAATTATTTTGAGCTGTTTACTTACATTTTAAGTTTCCAATTTGTTTAGCTTTTATCTTTAAAATGTCAATCAAATTTTATTCTTTAGGTCAAAAAACTTTAAAATATAATGCAAGACTGCTAATATATTGTTACAATGGTATAGTTGAAAAATATTAAAATTACATTGTCACAATTATTATTATTTATAAGTATTTAAAGTTCAAATTTTGACAAATACGAAATAATCACGAAAATGTGGAAATTATTTTGAGATAGAAATTCATAAAAATTTTCTTTTTTGAAACCTAAGATTTGAAAATTTAAGATTCCTCATAAATGTGTTTATCTTTAACAAAAGAAATGTCTACCAGAAATTCAAATTTCTATGAGCGTCTGTAGTTCAAATTTTCACATTGGATATACAATCGATTTCTCAAGTAGCGATTCTCTTATTTTATTGTTTTTAATTGTAAATACTTGACATTTGCACCATATGTTTATTTTATCAATTCCCAAAGTTGATATTATTTTCAAAATATTTTGATTCGTTTTGAGCTGTTTAGAAACATTTTCAAATTTAAATTTTTTTAGCTTTATTTCCTATATTTGTCAATAAAATTTTGTTTGTTGTGTCAAAAAGCGTGACAGTTTAATACAAGTTCCTGATCTATTGTTACAACAGCAGTTGAAAAATATTAAAAATACATAGGCACAATTTTTCTTTTAAAGTTTGATTTTTTTAAGCGTTTTTTTGTTTTATTAAAAAAAACATATTTTTTTCCAACCCTGATCCTACTACGACTATGCCACTTTTAACTAAAATATAGACTGAATATCTGACGTGTACAAATATTAATGACAAATAACATTTAAAATATTTTACATAGATATAATGACGTTATGGGTAATATAAAATATTTATATAATATTATAGTCCTCAGCACGCACACATTTGAGTATTTGACAACAAAGTGGTAGGTTTGATTGTACCTACTAGTAATATCTATCAAAATATTATACCAAAATATAATATTATAATTAGGTATGTAAGTTTTACGTCGCCGACAAGAATTTGACATTACTTATCCCGCTAAAATAGTCAAAACGAGAATCCAAAAATACCACTAAAAAGTAAAAATTACTTTCTAATATTCTATTGAATAATGTAATACAAAAATATTGAAAATTAAACGATTTTATTAGAAAATAAATTTCAAAAGTTTTAAATTAACAGTGAGGAAAATAAAGGGATTTATACGAGACAAACTTGAAAAACGGTACAAATTGCTTCCCATATAACTTTCGTCGGGACAGCGAAACACAAAGTTGATACACGGGTAAATCCCGTATAATACGCTGGACGAATGATCATTGGTCAACTCCAGGCTCGAGAGTTACTGAGTTGAACTATGTGGGCAGCGTTCAATTTAGGCAGGCTTGGTAATATAATAATAGGGCCAAAAATATTGAATACCCTGAACTGATCAATGAAATAAATAATAAATATTATGTGTTAATGAAAACTTAAATATTTTTTTAGGGCCGTTAAAATCCTAAGTGGGCTGATACCTTGCTTAACCGGCGCTGGTCACCATATATTAAACCTATAACCTAGTCTTTGACTTTTAAGTTAAATAATAGTTCTATTGTTCGGATAATTGCACACAATATGATATAATAGTTGGTAGACAATAGACTTGCTTACAAAATACTTAAATAAGAATACTTATATCAATAAAAAAAAAAAAGTTATAAATTATAATAGTAATTACCTACTCAGTAGTTATTAGCAAATAAGTTCATGACATCGAAACGGTGAACATAATATTTTGATGATGGAACTTGCAATAGGTCCGAAATATCAGTATAGAACCAATACTTTAAGTTATAATATTAAGTTAAATACAAAATAACATTAATATCACATAGAACAAAGGTAAATTATTAGAACTTTGATATAAATCAAATGAGTTTAGTATGAATCTGTATCCAAGCGACTAAATCCAATATAAGCTATCGGTATCTATGCATTTGATAATTTTTACATGGTTTCCTATTATTATAATAAAAGTGTGTTTGTCACGTACTCACGCTTAAACGACTGCACCGATTTTGATGTGTTTTTAGTTTAAAAAGTATATAGTGGGGAAAGTTTTAGCTTTTAGGTATAATACGATAGCCTTAAAACCCAAAGCAGGTGGCTGTTTATAGAAGAAATTATGAAAATCATGGAGATTTATTTTTGGTCGCCATGGTATATGAGTTGTGTATATTTTTCGTCAATATATTGATAATATTATTCACACCATTCATATACAAAGTTTTATTAAATTAATCATTGAAAAATAATTTTAAATTTTAAATATAAAATACAAAGTATTATCTCTATAGTATATAATAATATTATGTTACGATGTAAATTTAATATGCCTATACCTACCTATATGTTAGATATTGATTGACATCGATTTATTGGGAACTAGTAAAACGTTCACTAAAAATATATATTCCATCCTAATATTAAAAAGATAATTTAATTATAGCATATGGCCCATATGGGTATGTTAATAATAATTAAATAATAGTTCCAATTTACTAAAATTTATTAGCAAAGAATTTAAGTACCTACATATATTATTATAATGGTGAAAAATATGATACCAGCTAGTCTAAAATGTATATCGTATTATTTAATATACCTAACTATGTTGATTTAAAAAAAAATTGTAAGTCTGTTAAATTATAATACATGAATAGTTCATGACCTTAGTTTTGTACCTACTCAAAAATATGTTGAAGGTCACATTATTAAACATCATTGAATCAAACCACACATTCACTTACTAAAGTTTAATTTAATATTGAATAACTTTTTACTTGAAATAAAATATAATGTTAATAGAAAAATTTAAATATTAGGCATAATTTGGTTTTTAATAAATTTTTTTTAAGTTACTTATGACCTGGCCACCCAGGTATTATACATTTATATTATATCTACATGTCTGTAAAATTCAAATTAAGGATCCAAAATGTACACATTATTGTTAAAAAAATAATGTGCCTACCTATTTCTTTATACTAGAAATTTTTATGGTCATTAATCATCATTATTGAAAACAAAATAAAATATTCGAAAATATATACCTACTGTACATTTATATTTTATAAATTATGGTTTTTATTATTCAAACTTCAGAACTATTAACAAATAAATGTGTTCAGGAGAAGAGACAAAGAATAAACTCTTAAAATATTATATACCTATAGTCTTACATACGTATTATTTTTTGTCACCTAGTTGTCATAGGTAACCTAGGTTACCTAGTGTTAACAAAACTATTGTTATTGATATAAGTTAAGTACGTACCTAACAGTAATTAATTTTAGTTATCTCAAAACTTAAAATATAGGAAAAATAGTATAAGTGTATTAATATTTAATAATAAGTTTTATTGCTATATATTCCCACATTGTTCTTGTTTAATTGAATCATTTAGACGATCAACGTCAAACAATTATACAATAATATGGCATTGCCCATCTTAACGATGTGTTAATTGTATTGTTTATAAAATATGTATTTATTTTGACACTTAACTTTTTTCTCTCTAAGTAGGTGCTGAATAATAGATATTTTAAATTTGTATTTATATAACTGAGTAGTAGTAGCTACTAAATATTGAGCGTAAATGCATAATTTAAATGTAATATACTTATAAAACATTAAGGACCGTTCTTACAATGTCCGGTTAAGTATCGGTTAAGACTAACCGGCAGAATTCTATAGGTAGGTAACAAAAAAAATTCTGCCGGTTTGTGTTATCACTTATCAGACACTTAACCGTACATTATAAGAACGCCGGACGGCCCAAATTAAACTATACAATACAAGATATATACGTTATTCAAACGTTATTGTGTAGGTAGGTAGGTAATAATTGTATTACATTTATATGTAATATAATTATATAAATAAGTGTATAACATATTATTGTATCATTGTGTAGTGTGTACCTATAATTGTATATGGGTGATCATCAGATATCCGCGTTCAAAAAATGGATCAGATCTCCACCATTTTTGTAACACAAATTTTTCTTATCAGCACATACCTATGTAGGTACCTTAATCATACAAATAAAGTATTTAAGAATGTACAATAATGTATAATGTACATATACGATAAACTATAATATAATATACAATAGGACATAGGTACTACATTATAAATATATTTATATTATAGTTTATTTTTCAATAACCAAAAACTCATTTAAATATAGGACAACTCAAATCTCAAAGTCGCTCTTATTATCAGTAAATTTGTATTTTTTAACTTTGTATTTATTATAGATAGGTCAAGGGTTGTTTAGATAGGCTACAACATAATCCAATAAGAATTCTAATATAATTATTTTACTTATAATCAATAAAGGGCATTGGCCATTGGGCATTCCAGGTATACCTATTACCTATGTATATAAATGTTAATTATTTCGTAAATGTTAAGGATAAACTGTTTATAATATTTGATCTTCTCAGATATATAGGTAGTAAATTTGTAACTGCGATTATCCGAACAAATATGCCTATATATGAATTCATAAAATTGAAATTGTAATTTATAATTTAATATCTATAGGGGTTTGAATGGATCAATATTCTTTGAAGCAAAAAAATATTGCTAATCAAGAATGTAAAGCCGATATTATTGCGGTTATGAGTTATCCCGATGAAACTCCCCTAGATAGTTGTGAATTACGCAGACGATTAATTTTGAGGTCTAGCAGTCGGGACATATTAAGTGACAATTGGAAACACCAATATGGCACTATTACGCAAAGGTTTATCTGTGTGAAAACTAAAAGGTGATACCTGCATAACCGACAATCAATCGCGTAGACATATTATACATATTTATAATAAAACCCATCATACTTTTCTTTTTTCCGCCAACCAAAGTCTATTTTTTTTACAACTAAACCAACAAATGGTCTTTTGTATAAAATACTTCAGTTAAAAGAAAACTTTATCATAGCTTCAGTTGTAGATGGTAGGCAAAGGAGAAAATCGGAAGAGATCATTTTGGATCCATAAAAATAGAAATTACAATTCACCGATAAACAAACAACACGACGTAGGATATAATATTGGGATACACAAATAAACTTTTTATTGCAAAAGGCAAATACACTTAAATAAAAAGCAATAAATTATACCAATTGTCTGAGCATCAATAAAAAAAAGAATATTAGACAATCTTTGGTGAACGGGAGCAACCTCGGATCAGAATTACTTTTCATTAAGAACTTTTTCAAAGCTACGATTCGCGAACTTAATATAAAAATATCAATGTGAAAATATGTTCATCATTATCGGTAACACCTTACATAATATAATCTATTTTAATTTTAATTCACAATAAATTATACCCAGTTTTTTAAATCGTAATTAAAGTAATTACTAATTACGTACCTTTTATTATATTATAATATATACATTGTTTTGTAGACTTGTAGTTAAGTAAACATTTATACCACAACAGTAGTACAGTATACACGCGCACGTAGGACGTGTTCTTTTTAGATTTTTCTCTCCTCCTCAAAGTTTTAATTTAATTTAATTATTTAACTATGGCACCGAGACCGACTCAATGGTAGGTACCAAGTATATTATAGTATATGCTACCTACCGTTATTCTTACATTATTTTTTTAATTTAGTTTAAATATAACTATATAAGAAAATAAAAATTTAGTACAAAAAAAATTCAAATATAACAAGAGTAAATTACTATAATTCTTATAAATTAATAAAAAAAAAAAAAAAATTCTTATAAAACCGAGCACAGTAGATTAATAGAATATAATTAATGTTTACAATATATCCAATTGATATTACTGCGTACCTATTAGTGTAATAGATGTGTTAAAAGAAAAAATTCCCACAAGTTACAAGTTGAAAAAAAATAATTGTGTAATATTATTAATATTTCAAACTTAAATTTAATTGTACTAAGTATTGTAAATTTACAAAATATTATGTATGGGTACCTATATTTTCCGATATTAAATTTAATATTCATAATTAATTTAAACTGATAACTTCAATTCATTACTCTACATAAATCTATACTGTTTTTAATAAATTATAATATCAATATCGTGCGAATGCAATATTATATCTATATATGTATATTAACAATAATACATTAAACGCATACCTATTTACTATGTAGTACCTACCTATTTTCTACTTAATAACTTATAACTATAGTTACCTATTAATTACTAAACGCCTAAACGATAGTCAATAAATATTAATTTGACAATATTTGATAGATAAATTGTAAAATGTATTAGATACATAAAGTAAACCAATTTTAAATAGAAATGAAATAACCATAATATGGAATGGTTAGATTTTAGGCATTTGTTATTTTCAAGATTCTTGGACAACTATAAGAAATCGATTAGGTAGTTATTTAATAGGTACATATTTTATAGTCATTAGATAATATTGTACTGAATCGATATGTATACATAATACATAAAATAATCACTAACCGAAACCTTGAAAGAACCTTTTGGTACTGTAATAGTGAAAATAAAAAATAATGTACTTAACCAATCAAAGGAAATTACGAGTATATTTAATTTTTTTCATAATTATTTTCATTATTTAGGAGCAGAACATAATATTATTACCTATAGTTACTTATTAGTTTTATTTTAAGAAAAATTCAAAGATTTTTATTTTACTATAACTATAAAAATAGATCAATTTATAATATATATTTTTGTACTAACTGGCAATTCATGACAATTACAATTGTGTATTTAATTATATTTATCAATGCTTAAAAGTTAGTCATAGGTATTTAACAGATGAATGGTAGGTAATTGCTAAAATGCCAATAGATATTGTTAGATAATAGATCCTGGAGTGGTGAACATAATAATAGGTAGGTATATAAGTATAAATGTATTATTCTTAAACGGGTTTATGGAAATTAAAGTTTCGAAAACTATACGAAGCACCAAGGAAGTTCATTAAATAATTAATAATCAAATGCTAAATAAAGAAAGTACAATTATACATAGATTTTAAATTGTGTGTACTTTTATATATATATATATAAGTATAATTAAGTTATATTAAGCCCTCCATATTAATATATTAATATATTACCTACAGGATATAATATAATATTATTATTTATTGATAGTAGCAAATAATATTTTATGATAATAATTTTAAAGATATTGTTATCTGTATATTTATATAATTTATTAATAACCGTAATAATAATTATACTATATTTTCAAGGGCATTTCTAGAAAAGGGCAAGCAAGAGCAGTTTTCGTTCTCGTTTAACATTATACTGTTAATATGACCTTCCATCATTATATATATTTATTCGTGTTAAAACAAATGAGTATAATATACATAACCGTACTATGTACATTTATATGTTTTAAAAAATTCAGAATCAAAGAAAACTACATTATAAATTATCCTTTCGTTGGAAAATATGTAAAGAGCCTTGAAAAGCTGTTTTTAATTAGTACCTATTGACATAGATAATAAACAATAAAACTAAATAATTTAAAAAAATGTCTAGGCCTATTGCCTAATAATAATATAGTAATGAAAAGTATGTTGAATAAAACATAAATGCATAAAGGTTACTGAAAAATGTTCCCGTCGTTTTACTATACTTAATTACTTTTTATATTTAAGTACTACCTACTTCAATAAATTTAATTTAAGCTATTGGGAAATATAAAAATATTTATTATAATATCTATAACTGTCGTTATTTTTTAAAATGATTAGGTAGGTAACCTATTTATATTTATTTTATAATAAAATATTTTTAATTAAAATATGTAGAATTATATTTTATTTCATTTGTAAATTTAACGAAAATATATTTTATATTATATTTTAAATTGTTTACATTTAGTATAGGTATTACATTTCTGCAACATTGCCAAATGTTTTCCATAATTGTACATAACAAAAGTAAGCATTATAATAACAAGTTTGGTAACATAAATTAATTTAATAATCTTTATAATCTAGGCTCTATAACTATAGCTACATATTGAAATATTTTAAGATTTTATGTACAATTAAGTATTATGATCATTTGTTTATATAAGGTTATAATGTAATACCCTTGTCCCTTTCATAGTTTCATAAATGGATTCATAAATATTTAATAATAGGCTTTTACAATAATGGCAGCAATCAACAAATGTGAAATTGAATTTATGTTTGGTATATACTATACAGGTAATATTATAATATATTTTAATTTAAATTTAAATGTGTAAATTAACTTTCAACGAAATTTTTAATACTTTTTAAAGTATTAAAAATTAACTTATTCAATAATTCAAAAAATAAATAAAAACAAAATGCACACCTGACACCTGTTGACCGTTCGAAGGATAACGTGCCGGATAACAAACTAAAAAGAAAAATTAAATTACCGCGCTTGTTGGTCGTCTGTGACCTATATAACCTCAAAACTCGTTCACCTTGCACAACCTTGCAGCTGTGCGAATGTGCCCGATGGTGATCCTGCGCAGTGAGTGCTCGTGATAATAGCACGTCAATAATACGATTACACGAATATTATTATTTATTTATTTAATGCTAGTCGTATGATGTCCCAACGAAAATTAATAGTATTTTTTAGTATTTTTATCATATTTATCGAAGCTAAATATATAGGTACTTACAGAAAATATCGATAGAATTCTTCCTATTATGTGTGAACCAGTACGAAAGACGTCCGTCCACTAACCGAAACCAATGCCTAGTGAACCTTCTACAAAACTTATATGTATGTGCTAATATAAAACGATAACGTTCGTTTAATAATTTTAATATTCTATTCCACTACATGTTTACAATGTAGCCGCTGATAACCGTGTAAGATGTTAAATACTATATAGTCCATTATGACAATGACATCACAATCCCCCTCCGTGCATTGAACAACATAAACAGGACCCAAGGTGTTGGCTGTACAATTAAGTATTAACTATTGTAGTCGGCAGACTTTTGAACTGTGCTGCTATCTAACAGATAATGTTTTTCAGAAAAACTTTTGAACTTTCATCTACTTATATTATATATTTATATTATACTTGTCTATGCATCTACCTTTAGGTAGTTGGAATCCGGCTCCGCTCGGAGCGCATAAACATAAATTCAACAATATGATATACGGTATGTCCCAAAAGTCGAGTATCACCCTAAATACCTCTGTGGTAAATCAAAAGATGATTATTCGGTTTTTTCATTAGAAAATAATTTTTTTATCTATATTTACTTTTAAATTGTAGTTTTTTTATAAATTTTTGTCGACAAATCCAGCTCATTTAAATACATAATATATTGATTAACCACGGAGATACGGGTAATGTGGAACTTTTGCGACATACGACTGCAGTATACTGTTAATACTGTCAGGAGCAATAAACTTGAAATGTGGATGGACATTGGGCAAGTAGGGAAAGGGGTTAAAGTGGAAAAAATTTCAGAGGGGACTAATGTCTCCATAATATGATTTTAAGCGTTTCATGTATAATGTCTAATGTATAAAATCCTAATTTGTTAAAGGGGACGCTTTTTAACCACCGTCAGAAGTAGGGGGGCTGAGTCCTCCTGCGTCTTACCCCACTTTCTCCCCTGAGCAGGGGCATTTATCCCCCTCCCCTTCCGACTGTTATTCTTCACAGTTTTTACTGTTTAGTGCAGTGGCGTCCGCAAGGGGGGAGCTTACGGGCTGAAGCCCCCTCCCATTGCCCGTATTATTATTACTTAAAAAAATAAAATATTTATCAAGTTTCATAGTTTCAATTGTCAACTATGGTAAGCAAGACGTAAATTTCATATCTAGACACGCGGTAGCGTGTCAAGCCAAGTTCTAGCTAACAGAACTGGCGAGCAGCACCGTGTGTAATATTACATGAACCATTTGGAGCCACTTTTGACCCCCTCATAACTCAAAAACTATTCCACATAAACATGTCAAATTTGGCTCATATATTGAGACTAACGAGATACATATGTGCTCTAAATTTCATAAACACACTTCAAACCGTTATTTAGATATTAACGTCCGAAAATCGTCATTTTTATCACTGACTTACCTATAGATCAAAATTCTAACCCAGTTCCAGATGACCTAGAAAGTTCAAATTTGGCATACAGATAGGTAGTTAGGTAAATACAAAGGAAAAAATCAGAAACTTGAAAATTTTTAATTTAAAATTTTTTAATTTTTAATTTTTAGTTTTTTAATTTTTAATTTTTTAATCAATTGATTTTATTATAATTTTGCAATTATTTTATCTATTGTGTTTAATTTTTCAATTTATTAATGAATTGCCTCTAGTTGAATGTAATGTAATGTAATGTTGACTTAAATAACCTTTCCCGTATCGCCGCTCCAAAAATACGACTAGCCGAATATGTGTCGATATTGTCGACCCGTGCGCATCAACATACTTTTTTTTCTATCTATGTATGTAATTAATATTATTTTTTTTAAATATTACAATTAAAATAATTAAATAATTATTCTTACAAATTATGAATTATCCACCCAACAGTAGAAACTACAGTCAATAAAATTATGATAATTAAAAATATACTCAAAAAGAGTTAAAATAATTGTATATTAATTTTACATATATTTTATACTCTGTATATAAAACGGAAAATATTTTATAATAAATATTATTATTAATATTAGTAACTGAATTATATTATATAGTAATAAACTTTATTTATAGAATACGTCATGGCTAGGTTAGGTTAGGTTATAATAATTTACATACAAAAAGTAATGATATCCCACCAAAAACATATATGTAAAATGAGAGCCAAGTTCAATACTATAATATATGCCTTAGTTGTTGACTTCAACGACAAAAGAAGTGAGATCTAAATGGGTGCCAAGTTAGGATAATATATTGAAGCCTAAGGTCTGACTTGGCTACGAATTATATATTATAGCATTTGCAAGTTCTAAAGCTTTGAGTTCTTATTTTATTCTTCGGAAAATCATCTTCACTCTTCCATTACTGTTTTAGTAGGTACTTTTAATAATAATTCGTATATGAAAAGTAGCCAAGTCACACCTTAGGCTTCAATATATTATCCTAACTTGGCACCCATTTAGATCTCACTTCTTTTGTCGTTGAAGTCAACAACTAAGGCATATATTATAGTATTGAACTTGGCTCTCATTTTACATATATGTTTTTGGTGGGATACGTCTTACCAGTATGAATTCATTTTTGAAAAAACATTGTATTTGCATACCAATTTTCATAAATTATCTGTAATTTTTCGGTAAAAGTATGGAGTAGGTACTTGTATAAAATACCTTATATTAAATTGTCTAGCCTTAGCTATACACATTTAATATTTTATAAGTTTTGAACTACAAATTAACTGTGGTTTTGACGAAATTTGAACTTAAAATGCTTATAAAAAATAACCATGATACCTATGTATCGTTACTATTTTAGCTTTAATACTTATACGTATTATATTTTTTAGCTTTTTGACTGTATAAGTAATTTTTTTATTGACATTTATAGAAAAAAAAATTTTAATTAATCAAATACAATCCAAGGGAGGACGGTATAACCAAGCTGGTTACAAAATAATTGTAATAAATTTTCATTTTTTTTCTCCAAATTATTTTAAAAAGCACTGACCATTTTCAATTTCGACCTCCTAAAAGTACCAACTAGATCCAATTTGCTTCCAAAAACATACATCGATGCTTATGATCAGAGCATTTTTTTTACCAGAAAAGTTGAAAAGTTACAAACATTTTAAAATACCTCAATAGTCAATTGTTTGATAAATCATTAGACTGGACAAAATAAAAATTACTAATTTTCAAACCTCCCCCCTCCCATTGAAAAATCCTGCGTACGCCACTGATTTAGTGCTTCAGGTCAATGGTCATAGTTACGGCTAGTATTTTAATACGATTATTATTGCGATTCGTTAGTGTCATAAAAATAAATTACATCGAATACAGAGGATAACTGCATGTGCATTTTAAAATTATTAATTAGAGATGATTGCCGATTCGGTTGTAAGCTGACTGCTAGCCGCTAGGTACATTTATTGACATTTATACAAAATAAATAAATAAATTGAAAATGTCCGTAAACAGCTCAAAATGAGTCGAAATATTTTGAAAAATGTTATCAAGTATAGAAATTGAAAAAATACATTTGAAATTTCAAGTATCTTCAGTTATTCGTTTTTGAATAAATTACAGTAAAATAAGAAAATCGCTACATATAAATTGTTTTATTTAATTAAGTCGTTACTCATTAGGAAGCCAATGATATATTATAGTACCTATAGAGCCAGTGACATAATTACGAGGGGGGGAGGGGGATTCGGGTGTCCTATTGATAATGTTTTTTTTTGTCACAATAAAGAAATAATTATAAAATCCATTCGAAAAAGTAAAAATCTTAACTATAATTTATAACGATTAAAAATTTAAAAAATTTAAAAAATATATAATTGTTATTTTGCAATGACACTTTAAATTGTGTAAAGATAATACATTCAAAAAGTTAAAACTATGAAATAATGAGTGTGTCTTCTTAAATGGATTACCCTTTTATGCTTGTATATGTGTATCCCGCAAATTGTTTGTCCCCTCTCCTTAAAAATGAATACGGACGCCCTTGTTCGTGAGTTTAAGTTATATAACTTGAAACTTCACACTTCAATATTTGTTTTCATATGCTTAACAATAATTTTCAATTGTGATGTACATAATTATTTTGTGTGTTAATTGTATATTTTTACATTCAGTGCTTGATTTGGGGGGGACCCGGGGGGACGGAGTCCCCCTTCTTTTTAAATTTTTTTTAGCGTAACCCTTCTATTTATTTGAAACGGAACGCTGCGAACGCAACATTTATTATAGTGAATTTGTAAATCATCAGTTTTTCTGATTCAAAATATATCCATAAACTATATCTATAATATTTGTATCTACATTTGAACCGACTATGAAAAAAAAAAGATTGTTAAATTGCTTAAGATTGTTAAAATTCAATTTTCTATGGCTCTTCGCTTTTGGTGCATAAAACTATAATAGAAGTGTTCATATTTTATCGGCCTTCATAGGACATACAGCGCTCCCGGTGGCGATGGCTGTCTGTGGTAAAATTTTCAATCAAGTTTTCAAACAAGTGACGACACCTTATCAATACACCTTGATAATAGAACTCTTCTATTATCTATTTATCTATGACGTCGTTGATTGCAGGCCGGTGAAAAAATCAACTGTCACTCTTCTGTCATTTTAAAGTCTTAAAGTATTTTGATTTGTCAATTGTCATCAAAAAATTCATACCAGTTTACCAGAAATTGAAAATGGAATTAAAAAGAAAAAGTACAGTAGGTGGATAAAAAGTGGAAAAAGAAATTCTGATGAAGTAAACTGTCCTAAACGATCTTCTAAACATGAAGATAGTTCATATGAAAAGTTATGGACCTTATTTAATAAGTAGTTTCTTTTTTTCCTTTTTTCTTTTTGTAGAATAATTAATTAATAAATAATAATGTTACATTTAATGTTTTAAAAAAAAAATAAGGAATAAACAAGTATTTTTTTCTTTTAAAATATTTTTGTATAGTACATTTAATGATTTTTTTGGGAATATGGGTGGCTGAAGGGGGTGTGGGGGGCTTTATGTGATAGTTAATTTTGTGTGGAACGCTCATTCATCAAACATCCTCAGAGTCCCCCTTCTAGTTTTTTTCCAAATTAAGCACTGTTTACATTAATGTGACTCATTGTATGCTTTGTTTTTTAATTAAAAATGATTAAGAACGTTAAAAATCCGTTTTTACTTGGCAAAAGTATTATTTAGGCAGTTATAAAACATTTCGGGTACCTAATTAATTGAATTGGCAGGTATACCGGTATACGGTATACCTACGCGATGTTATCATATTGATGTTATCATATTGGACATTGGTTCATTTTGTGTACTTATTACTTGTATATACCTAGTTGTATTTTTGTATACTTGCAGTGGTGGATTTAAGGGGGGGCATAGAGGCCCGTCCTCCCCATTGGCCTATCATCTAGGTTAATAAATTGGTCTGTTTTTAAATATTTGTGTCGTAAAACTTGGAAAAATACAATTCCCCCCCTCCCCCAAAAAAAATTCTAGATCCTCCACTGTATACTTGAATGCCCTATATCAAATATCGATGTGCTTATAGACTATAGTTTATACACCACAGGAGCGTATGCAAGGGATGTGAAGGTAAATTATTCCTTGGCCTTTTTTTTTTTTATGAAATATTTTGAAATAATGCTTTTTAGAAATAGTTTATAAAATAAATTGTTGTTCATAATCATAAAATAGCAGGTAGGTAGTAAGGTACTGACCTTTTTTCAGAGTATTATAAATACCTTAAAACGATTATATTGTGTAGTAGGTACATAGGTTAAATTTTTCTAATTGTCCTCACCACCACTAGAAAAACAAAGAAACAGTTGTTAATTGTTATGTACACTATTCGCCTCGCTATAATAATAATAATAATAATTTATTAGCCAAAAAATATTACAAATATAAAGCAATTAAATGGTCTATTTCACCTTCACTAGGATAACCTCTTATCGGTGATGATAGAGCACTTATAAAAACTACATACCCAATGTCCTAATATATAAACATGTATACATTTATACACAAAGTATTCATACAAATAAACAAAAACATAAATAGATATTATAATAATAGTATATAATAAAAGGATTGAGGGGATGACGATGTGCATAAGTACAGTAATATATACAATAATCAATTAACAGCTATTAAAGTTGTTCGCATTATTAATTAAGCATATTTTGATGTCACGTTTATATTTATTATTATAGGATGTCAGCGCACTATTTGTTTTCTCTCTCTGGGCCACGAGGGGGGTATTAGCATCCCAAATATTTAAAATTAGCACCCTCTAATAATTTTTGTGTTTTTTTGTATCAAAACTTCTCCTTACAAAAAAAAAAAACTAAAAACGGTTTATCATCATTCATCAGACATCAGGGTATCAGAGTATAATGAATGAAAGTTGAAACAATGAACTCGACAATGAATTCAAATATATTTAGAACATTAATCATTATTTCCCAATGTTTCTACTAAACCCGGTCCTTTATAATAATATCAATCATCGCGTTCAGAAGCGATTTAGAGCTACGACAATAGTATCGCGAGTAAATGTTAATATTAATGTTAATAAATTATTATATATTTATATTATATAAACATTCCTGTGCCCACATCTAATTAGGACAAAAACCTAATTACGATATACGAATCAATTGTTAGTTGGTGTTCACTTATGAGTTCCAACTTCCAAGTTCCCGAAAGCCTGTGTGATTGTGTATGCCGTATGATATTATATAGTATATAATATCCTATACAGGATGTAACAGATAGAACTGACTTTTGTTATGAAATAACTTTTGTTCTAATCATTATTTATAATGTTTTTTTATATACAATTTATAGTCACTTGCGCTATACATATATTATGCAAAAAATTATTTTTATTTTTTAACATTGATAATAAAAAATTTAAAATTTGATAGAAATTTGTTTGGATACATTTAAAATAGCCAATTTGTGAATCTGATTATAAGAATAATTTTGATAGTAAAAACATTTATCTAAGTCAAACCAGTAGTTTATTTTTTAGAATTTTTGAAATATCAATATTTTTTTGATTAAATGAATTTGGAACGTATACGTACGTTATTATAATAACTTTTTTCAAAATATTTTTTTGGGAATTTGCTGACATGAGTATATTAATTCTTAAATTATTTACTAATCATATAGTTTTAACAATTTTTGTTATACGTTTAAGTAGCGTCATTTTTTTTTCCGTTTTTTGAATAAAATATAAAAAAGTTGTTTTCAATTTTTAATAAATTAAAATTGACTAGTGTATTAATTTTTAGAAAATGTACCTAATACATTATAAGTATTCAATGTTAAATTGTCATAAAACATTTTTGCACAAAAAAATTCATAAAGCCTCATAGTTATAATTTAATTTAAATGCCCAGAAAATGCAGAGCTTAAGCACCCTCAGTATTTTTATTCAAATTGCGCCTATGATCATATTATAATATCCTAAATCAATATACCTAACCTATATGCTTCAATGGATATACTAATGTCTAGTTCTAGTATCTTTTTTTATTGTTATTACTTACCAAATTATTATTTACAATCTTAATGATAGAGCAAAGTAAATTTCAATTTAGATTAAAATGTACTCGATTACCATTAATCAACAATAATATTATTTTTTTTTTGTTAATATTATTATTAATACCTACTACCAATTTTAAATTATAAACATAGGTTAGTAAGTGTTTATTATTTGTATAATTGTATGTATTATGTAAGATTGTGTTTTAATGTATTAATAGTACATATTTAGTAGGTATTACTCATTTAAAAGTTACAAGAAATACATTGTATATCATATTATATAGTTAGCTTATATTGACACATTTTATTTGGTATAATATAAGTTAATGTATCCATTAAAAATTAGGTACTAGGTAGGTATACATATTAGTTTTTAGACCAGGCCATAAATTATTTTGATGGACTTCTTCATAAACCAAAAAAAGGCAATCACAGTAAATCTATAGAAACATAAAAAACACAGCAATTGCAATAAAACTAGATCAGTTAAAAGTGAAAATACACGAAGAATGTTTAAACTTTAAACTAATAACATAGGCATCACTGAGTACAAATTAAAGAATTACATAAACATACCTATCTAATTGTATTATTATTATTCTAAAATATACAAATGTTTATGTTTTTAATTATAATAAATTAGGAACACAACGCAAAATATTGACTTAAGTATTCATAATAGTTCTTTGTTTCGACTTTTGATCGATGATTCACTAACTAAAATGTACAACAATAACGTAATTGTAAAATATTATATTAATTATGACTTATATGATAGATTAGTAACTATGGCAATTTCACTATGATGAATTTAAGTATTTAACCATCAACTCTTTGTCTCTTTGGGTTGTGAACGCGTGGATACACGGTTGTAGCCCTTGTTGGTAAAATGGAAAATTATATTAAACACTTAATAGAGTACAGCGGTACTCTTCACTAACCGGCGAACCAAGACTGCTGGTATCTTAAAATTGTACGGTAATAGTATTCTTTGGTCACCTAATATCAAATACCTCGGTGTAATTCTGGACAGAAAACTAACATGGAATCCACATATCACCTCCAAACTACAACAAGGATACCAAAGACTAAAAGTTCTATAAAAACTGCATTAAGCTGGAAATGTTTTCTTATGCTATATAAGCAAATCCTACGACCGTTACTTCTATGCGCAGCCCCTGTGTGGGGAAATTGTGCTAAAACCCACATACACAAAATACAAGTTTTCCAATCCAAAGTTTTGAGAACCATATCTCAGTTTTAAAATGTGTTCGGGCAATTTTAAAACTTCACGGCCTCAATATCTTAATTATTTTATATAGAGGTACCCTAATATACATTTATTCATAATCACGGTTTAAATTTACTCATGCTTATAATAAAGTTATGATGTAAATTAAATATGGCCACATTTTTCAAAAAAGAGATCGGGCCACGGCCCGACGTCAGCATAGACTTCGGCGCCACTGCCATATCTATGCTCCATGGTTTGTACAACTGTACGTAATGATGCACTTCATAAAGACTTCCATAGTTTCATCTACCTACAATAACTGAGTAGATAACAAAATTAGCAATCAATTTCTTCGACCACATCAATTCTGCTCACAGTGTGAAATTTTATTGACCAAGTGACCCACCTTCTGTACGCCGACTCAAGCGCACATGAGTACCTACATGACCTGTTGTTATAATTATTATTTATTTAATTTTAGTTTTAATTTTCTTCTGATTTATAAAGCCTTTACGTAGCCGATAGTATCTTGTAGTGTTCTCATACAAATCGATGTACCACACTATTTTTGTTTTAGTCGGCGATTCGAGCGTGAAAAAGGCTCGACAAGCGCGAAAATGATGTGACACCTCGATCCGTATGAACATTTTGAAAAAAATACAACTAGACCATTTATTTTTACATTTGAAATAATGTTCTAATAATAATTTGTATAAACCCAGATTTTGAAGATAGAAAAAAAATTTCAAAAAAATCTTCATTGGGCCATAAGGAATTTAAAGTTAAAAGAAAACAAAAATTAGCTACGAATTTTCCAGTGATTTATATTAAATAAATTGTTATCTACATTCTACAATACTGATGTCTAATAGAACTAGTTTACAATTGTCGATTGAATAAATCACCTTATATACGTTGCTGTATATTATATAAAAAATTTAATTATCTACCTATTAAAATATAAATGTATGTTGTATATATGTTGTATATTATACTATTATAGGCACTAATCAACTGTACTGTATAAATTACGATTGGAGGTTAAATTTACGATAACACTTTGTCACTTTGTAGTTTGTACTATTGAAAATTGATAATATGAAATTTTTGAAGAAAACAACTTACCTTATTCGTTTTTTTCTCCTTCAAATATATTACGTAGATAGTCATAAGCATAACCGCTAACATGATATGAGGTAATTACCCACATCACATATAGATATTTTCATTACAATTTAAAATTATAATTTCTAATTACTGAATGCTTGTTGTAATTAAAGCCCTTCCTACTATCGACTTGATAAAAAATCAACAAAAAAGGGGGGAGGGGGAAAGTATGTAATCGTTCTGGCGGTCTGATGTAGGTACAGTAGGTAGGTGTCAAAGGTATCACGGTAATTGAGAAGTAACAATAATATATGTATTTCAGTGGCGTATATACGAATTATTTTTACTATGGGCCAATTTATCAGTTATCACTAGTCAAGCAAAGCCATAATTATACATTTTTAAGGGAGCTGGGTGGTTATAATAAATTATAACATATACAGTACAAATAAAAATTGCACAATTCAATTATATACAGTAATTATGTAAAATAATTTTTTGCTTCTTTTTTTTAAAATATTGACAGTGTCATTTATATATTTTAATGTTAGGTATTTTACTATGAATTTAACATCAAAGTCAATAAGTCATCAAAGCAAGTCCTGAAAATCTAACATTTCCTTGTCGATTCCTCAAAGATGATTTTAACCAACGTGCTTACTTAATCATGGTGAAAAACTGTAAACAGTGTAAATATACATGCAATGCTTTAATTGAACCTGCAATTTCACTATGGGATCTGGACTAGGGGGCCTCCCCCCTATATACACCACTGATGTATTCAATATGAATGCAATGATAAATCATTGCATATAGGTATATGATTAACGAAGACGGTCTGTCACTTGTCAGTCTACATTAGGTACCTACCTATAAGTGTATTATTTTAGGATACATTTTTATATTTCTGTTAAAAAATTTTATTTTACTATAAGTAATACGGTAGAGGGTAGATCATTTTTGCCGAAAAAATTGCATTTGAAAATATTGTGTATATAAAATATAATAATACTTGTGTTATTCATTGAAACTTAAAAGTTTCAAATATCAACTAATGATATTTTTAAATTAAAACAAAATAATTAAAATCTTTATTATTTGTTTAAATACTTAATTTATTCAAATTTAAAATTAAAATGTATATAAAAAAAATGTGTGTATATTTTATTTTATTTTATTTTTGATTACTGCATGAACTACTTACAAGGCCGTAACTAAGGAGTGTAAAGGGGATGAACCCACACTCGATTTTTTTAAAAGTAAAACAGTTTTAGTTGTGAACATTGTATTAAGAAAATTATATATTTTTGTCAAAATATTTATAACGAGAATAAAGAGTTTTTATATTTTGAACGTAAAAATTACCAAAATTGTGACCAAAACTCCGGAACCTATATAAAAAAATATTTGGACCCTCCACCTCGAACTTTTTTCAGTTACTGCTCTGGCTACTTACTTATGAACAACTTATATTCAACTTTATATCTTTTACTATAAAAATTGAACATTTTATAATTTTTTAACAACAAAACAATTTGCATTTTTTGTCAAAATTTTAACTTAAATTGCTTATAATAAAAAATTGTGTCTATGTATCCTTAATATTTTTATGCAGCTATAATAACAACTAATGTGGAACCTTGAATTAATCCTTCAAGAATTTTGACTATGCGGACATTTTTTAATCAACATGGAAAGAAAAATAATAGAAAAAGTTGAAAATTTCAATTGTCTATAAATACTTAGGTCAAAAGTGTCAAAATATTTTTAAATTCTTGTCATGTATAGAAGAAAATTCTAATATAAATATTTAGTATGAGCTTCATACATCAGATCTCTCCAAAGTTGATAATCGGAGCATTTGTACTGCCCCAAAGAGTGAGGACAGACAAAAAATCAAAATACAATCATTGAAAAATGCTAAAACCAATACATTATTTGCTCAGGATCTAAAAAAAGGTGGACAGCATGTGCAGTTACGAAGATAAGATTTATTGACAGAGGTGATTTTCCGTATTTTAGCATTTAATGGTTTACTAATAATGACTACGGTGCATTTTCCTTTCATGATTTATTTCAAAATATGTGTTATATTTTTAGTGAGATATTGGATTTTCTTTCAATTACTGTATCATTGAACAATAAAGACAATAAACTTAAAAGAATCAAATGTTATGAACGTAGATTAATGAATAATGAGAAGCCAATGAGTATAAAAAACAACTTGAGTCGACTAGTTTTCAAAAATCTTGAATATTAAAAATTTAAACTGAATGAGCTCATTTAATATGAAAATATAAAAAAACGTATATTAAATACTTAAAGGACTTAGGTCTTGAAAGTTAAAAATGTAGATTATTATTTCAATGAAATTCAAAATGTATGGTGTACAGCAAGGCTGGGAAAGTTAACTATTTTTTTTACTACGTAAATTACGTACTGAGTAAATTGTTTTATTTTTATTTTATTAATGACGCGGTTACCCCTATAACATTTCCGTCTATAATTTAGTTATATAATATTTTCTGTGAATATGCAATATAATAACTTACTATTATTATAAATTATTATTTACTAAAATATATTTAATATTTCGGGTATTTTTTTTATTTAATTAATTTTACAAAATTGAATTAATTTTAAAAATGTAGTTTGGGAAAAAATTAACTTAACGTGCCAATAAAATGAATTAACTCGTTAAGTTACTGAATAACACGGGGAAAAAGTAACTCGTTAAGTTAGAAGTTACGTCAAAAAAAAAAGTAATTACTTTATTAACTTGGTTAAAACTTAAAAGTAACTTAACTTTAACTTATTAACTCATTAATGCCCAGCCTTGGACTGTACAGATTATTATGACTAAAAATAAATAAATTCAGTTGCATTTAAATAATTAACATTGTAAACTTTATTCATATTATTAATCTTATTTAATTTTCAAGTATTCCATTAATATAATATATACAGTAAAACCTCAATAACTCAAATCAGTTGTAAACAAAAAAAATTAAGTTATAGAAAAAATGATATATTTGTATATACATATTGAAATGCAGGGATCAAGACATTCCTTTGAGTTATCAAACCTTTGGCTTAAAGATGTTTGAGTTAACAAGGTTCTACTGTATAGTGTATATAAATATATATATATTTTTAATGAATATAAACATATTATGAATGATAAAATATTTAATGAAAATCAACAGTCAGAATTTAAACACCACTATAAAATATTATATTTCAACAGTAAATAAAATAGTTTACAAAAAATAAATAAATTGCAAAAAATATTAAACTAATATAATACTTTAATAAAAACACACATTTTTCAAGTAATTATATTTAGTTAGGATTTTTGTGTGATGTATGAAAAAATATCATATTTAGAGTAAATTTTGTTATATAAATTAAATAAATTCTGTTACATATATGTATAATATAATATAAATGTTTCACATTAAACAATTTTTCTAGACGTAAATTTAAGGAAACAAATTAATAAATTAACTTAATGAATAAAATACAAAATAACAGTACCTATTAATCTGTATAATTATTACCTGTAACTATTGCTGTTTCCAGGTTCATTTTCAATATTATTATTTGATCGATCACGTCTTCTCGAAAGAACATCAGTTAATGAGTAAGTTTCTGGTTCAAAAACAGGAGGATATTCTAAAGATTCGGTGTCACTGATTTGATCCAAAGGCTAATAATATTTTTAAACAAAATATTACTATTCAGTTTAATTATATTTATACAGTGATAGTTTCTAATTTTTTTAAGAACCAACTCAGAAACAAATATTTTAAAAATTAATTATACATAAATATGTTTCTTTTTTCTATAATATTCAGCTAGTATTTTTTTCTTACATATTGAAACATTTTTTTATTTTTATTTTTTTTTGTTTAGGTTCAGAAGTTTTTTGTAAGGATAATAACAGTAAAAACTAAGATTTAAAAAGATTTCTTTTAAATTTTCATTTCAACAAGTGTTATAACTCGACAGTGGATTTTTTGAATAATATATAGCAATGACACTACATTGATACATTATCAATTAATACAGTTTGTTTTAAATATATAGTACAATAAAAAAAAAAAAAATAGTAAAAATGATAAAATTTAAATAAAATACTTACATATCGATTGGAATATAATTGATGTTCATGGGATTCAGATAATTGAGGCATATATGGACCATCACGAGGATGTGGAAATGATTTAGAATTTCTATTTCCATTAAAGTCACTAGATTGAGTAGAACTCTCAATTAACCCTGGAAAGATAATACAATAATATTCATTAATAGCTATACTAATATATAAATAAATTATTTTATAAATGTCAATTATAATAACTATAATATTATATACAATATAGGTACATACATGAATATTAAAATAAATATATGTTATTATAATACATTGTATATTATAATATATATTTTATGTTTATATTTTTATTTTAAATAATGAGTTAAGCACGAGAAAAGTATTGGTTTTAGAATGATTTTTACTTTATTTTTATATTTTTTCAATGATGCCTCAGAAGAAGTGCTTTTATTAAAGTGGCATTATCTATAGATTAGAAATTTAGTTTAATTGATATTAACATTTTTATTCTTTATGTAGTTACCCTTAGCACAGGGAATTACTACAGACTTTATGATGAACAATTATAGTTTCCTATTCAGTAGACCTACTCAGATTTTAATTAAACGATTTACAATTGAATACCACACATAGATATTGTAACACAGTGACACAACAAATTCTCGCATAAACACTTTTAAAAAATGTATAATTGATAAAATGTGACAAATAATAATTTATTTGAACATAACTTATTTTATTTATACAAAAATTTCTAAGTTTATTTAAATTTGTAATTCAAAAGTAATTTTAAATACTAAAAAGTTTTAATATATTATTTTTTACTTTAATAACAAAATACTAGAGAATATAACATTTGAAAATGTAATACTGCTATTTTAATTAAATAATACTAATTCTAATTGAGTCTAACATCATTAATAGTATTAAGAATTTGATAAATTAGTTAATTATTATTTAAATTATTTTTTACTTATATTATATATTTATATCAACATTATGGTTATTAAAAAGTAACTATAAGCACAAATTAATAAATAACAGAAAATAACAGAAAATAATATAAAATTAATTATTCCTTATTATTTAGTTGTTGTAGTAAAAAAAAAAAATTGTTGTATATACTGTAGATTATACTGTAAGTTATAGCATATTATTTAAAATGGTTAAATTGAAAGTTTAATATTATATTGGTAGTACTTTTATTATATTATTTAATATTTTACTAGATGTTAATTTATGTTTAAGTTCCATTACATTATGTTTACTTGCAAAGCCCTTACTACACATGAGAATATGTTTTTAATTGTCGAATGATTTGTTTCATTGCTAGCAAAGTTTATATATGGATTTAATCGTGGGACATACAATTCAGAAGTGAATCTGAAGGTTATAATAAATTAGTATTAGTTATTGTGTTTTTTTGTTCAAAAAATAAATTGAAGTATTAGAAATAAAAATAATTTAGTTATAAAATAATGTAGTCATGAATTAAAATATATTAATAATGGTTAAAGGTACATCATAAATCATCAACTTTATCAACACTATAATATTATCTATTGATGAACAATTAACTTACAAGGTGGTAATACACTTAGGTGTTCAACACTAGTCAATGCAGTGATTGGTTGCCTTGATCGAGGTTCACTTTCAGTAGCAATTCTAAAAAGCAAGTATAAAGGCAGTACTATAATCTATAGGTAAATACTAATAAATTATATTTTTCTATACATTTCTAGAAATAAATAATAATAAAAAGTTAAAATAATGTAACTGTATAATAAAGAAATATAGAATTTAAAAATAATCTTTATCTAAAGTATAATAATATGTAATGTAGGTATATTAAATGTATAAGGGACAAACCTGAAACTAGCTTGATCCAAAAGTTGTTGATTTTGATCTTCTCTAATTCCTGTTAAATAATTAGTTAAATTTAGTCAATACATATAATAATAACTATGATTATAACCTGGAGGTGGTGGTGGAGCTGTGTACTGAGGTACACGCATTCCCATATGTAGGTGTTGTATACGCCTTTCATCTTGGCGGGACTGTATAAATGATTCTAATGTTATTTCAGAGCTGTTTGTAGGATCCGTTCGTCTATGATAAAAATATATTTGGATTTATTAAAAAAAATAATTATTTTTTAAATAGTTAAACTGTAGTACCTTTGGTTAGTATCAGGTTTTGTTACCGTTGCCAATCGATAATCAACCATATCTGCTGGTCGACTATGGTTAGTTTGAGGTATAGGATATACATCAGAGCTAAAATAAAATAATTTCTTTAATGCATTTAATTAAATTATTTTATTCACCAGTTTGTTTTATTTGTTTAAAATAAAAACAGTTTTGCAATAAGTAAAACTAAATAGGCTATGATAATAAATTGTAGAAAACTCAATAGAAAATATTTCAATTTCATGACTATAATTTTTTAGACATTTTTTATTATATTCATTATTACTTAAAACTTTATATACAGTTTTATATACGAGCAATTAAAATTATCGTGCATGGAGTAAAAAAGTATATATTAGTATATAGTATTATATTTAGTTATTACAGCCTACATTATTTTACTTATTGGCTATGGGCTATGGATAATTTATATGTGTGGTATCTGTTATAGAAAACAATATGACATATATTACATTAATATATTATCCTTTTGAAGAAAAAGATAAATATTGTTTTATTTCAGTAACAAATTTACTTTTGGTTATAAGTATTAGGGAGTACAGATGTATCTGATGCACATTTAGGAACTGTTGGAGGTACTCTTCGATAACTACGATATTGAGATGTTGGAACTGGTTCGTTTGAATCCCGTCCAATCATACCCATTCCTAAAAATTTCCAATGTTTTCTGTCCAAACTGCTACCTTTTGCTTGATCTTCTTTTGCCAAGCTCTTTTTTTGCTGTTTTTTTAATGAATGAAAACTTTTATCCCTAAAGAAAAATGTAATTAATATTTTGGTATGCATAACATTAAATATTTATACTAAACTAGCTTCAAATTTTATAGCTCACAGTTATTTTGTCTATATTCATTAATCTGATGTTTCAGTTTTACAAAATACATTCAACTTGAAACACTAAAATGTTTCAAATTTCTTACTAATAATAATTAAGGGGCCCGGTGCCGGTTTTTCAACTTTTACGCAATTCTATAAAATTTGAAAATCATATTTTATATTTTAGTTGCCACCTCAATTATAATACTTTTCCACTAATCTACTACCCGATACCTATTAAGGGGGGGGGGGGGGTGATATGGTGTATTATATCGAAAAAAATGACTTCACGGGAATAACTCTCAGACTTAGTAGAATTGTCTGATTTTGTATTTTATTTCAAATAGTTGTATTAAAAAAATTCTAAAAAATGCTTTTTATATTGTATATTTTTAGACATATTATAAAGTTTGAGAATAAAATATTGAAAAACAGAGATTGATGCAAGCTGTAGAATATTTTCCTCTAGCAATTAAAAAAAAAATTATGATATAATATTCCCGCAGAGTGTATTTTTGAGAAAAAAATGGCATCGGATCCGGACACCTTAAGTTTAAATAGCATGAATGTGAAATGTGGAAGTTTATTGAAAACTTGGGATTATTAATAAAAAATAAATAAAAGCTACATTCTTATAAAATAAACTGTTAATTTTCAGCAAATAAGCAACGTTTAAAATATTAGGTATTCTACCCCAAGTTAGAGGGTATTCACACTGATGGTTCTCCCTCCTCATGCAATTTCATGTTATGTACCTTATATTAGCTATCAAATTTACTTATTTTATTGTATATAAATATTACAGATTGTAAATAATCTATTTTATCTACTAAAAAAAAAAAAGTTACAAGGAATAATAAAATATTTAATAGTAGCACTTACGTTTTGTTTTTATTAGAACTTGTGTTATGATTTGAATGTGATCCCATGTGACTTGAAAGAAATGTAGAAATATTCTTAAAAGCTGAGCTTGTGAAAGAAGAATCATGTGATGTTCCTGGTTTTGATGAAAATGAATCTACCAGTTCATGGTTGTCATTTAAGTTTTCATCTTCTTCACCATCAGTCTCACTAACAGCTGCAATATCTAACAGTTACAGACAATTAAATGTTATTTATGTAATTTTAATTTTTTTTAAAGGTAATGTGCAATGTTAAATGACAAAGACAAATATTATGTTCCACACATTTCTACAAAATAAAACATAAAGGACTATAATATATTTATTAAAATCTTATATTATTGTTAACTTATATTAACAATAAATAATCTATATTTAATACATAAAGAAGAAAAATTGTCTGTTGGTTTGTTCGGGAACAAACTCTGGAACTAGTTCAGGTTTTAAAAAAATTTTATCATAAGAAGTTTACCAATTGTATTTTGGATAGAGGGTCGGAAGTAAGAAGTGTCACTATTGTATTACTATTTCTAGATTCTGAGCGGAGCGAGGAAGCTAGTGGTTTTACAATGGTATTTATTTATTTACTTTTTTTTTTATCCTGTGTACAAAATTTTTACCAGAAGTAGTACTCCGATTTTAACAAATAGTATCTTAACTTTTAGCAAATTGGATCAAGATGGTACTTGAGACTATCAGTCATTATTCTAAATTCGAGTCATTTTTCGATTTTCTCAATAGTTATTTAATACCACGAGAAAAACCAACAACAGAATCCGAAAAACCGCTAAAAACGGGACTTTAATTTGTTTATCACCATAGAAACTAATAAAAAAATAATGATATTATGATATAAATTCAACTTATAGGCTATAATAAATAATAATAATATTAAATATTCAGACTGACAAACCGGTTCCGCCCAGAATTGTTTTTCTTATACAATGATATTATATCATTGAATTCAAGTTTAATACAATACATTATACATTGACCCACTTACAACCTACTGTACAGCAGAGCGACTTTTAAAAAAAAGTTTTTTTGTAAGAAATATACAATAAACTAATTGTTTACAGTTAATAACACCATTTAAAAGAATTTAATAAGATTTACTTGAATTATGACCATCAGCAATAGTAGCAGTTGAAAACCAATCCAACCACATGGATAAATCATCTGGTGTTTCAGCTGCAAAATAGAACATGGTTCCCATATGGTATACTTTAAAGGCATTAGTTCTTGACTTGACTTCATCGGCAACAGATACAGTGAAACCAGATAAAATGATCATAAGGCGGGATTTAGATGACTAAAAAAAAATCGTAGTTAATATAAATAAAGAGTATAATAATATATTTGTAATACTTCTTTATTATTAAACCCATAAAAAGTAGTTCCTTTAATAATGAACCATCCTTTAATCCATTGCATTCTAGGAGATATTTTTTTAGATCTTTGATAGAGCCATCCTTGATATTCACACATACCTAATTCTTTAGCACTTATATTTCGGCGTTCTAAAAAAAAGAAAATAATGTAGTAAGAATGTAGTGAATTATTTTCTATAATTATGATGTATAGAAAATTAAAATTACTAGCTATTAACGGATTTTTTTGAAATAATTGTTTTTGTCCTTTGTTTTCTTTTTTGCCAATAGTTTTAGCACCAAGCATAGCTCTGTAGCTGGTTCTTTTAGGCAGTTCAGTAGGCTTGGATGGTCTAGGAGGTGGTATTGGTGGCTGTGATTTTTTTGTTTCAGTTTTTTGTCTGGGATATGTAGCTGGAGTATTTAATACAGCTTGATGTAGTATGATGGCCGTTCGTTCAGATGGCAAAGATATGTTATCTTTGGTATCCACCCGAAATATATTATCATCACTACCACTGAGGTCAGTTAATGACAGTGGTGGGCAGGCATCAGACAAATCAGAAAATGAATTTTTTTCAAAATCTGCTGGATCTTGATGTTTATTGCTTAAGTAAGATTTATTATTACAAGGTTTCATGGAATATTTGGAACAGTCTATTGATCCTGGAACTCTATCTTGAGATATATGTGTTGTTATGTTATCATAATCTAAGAAATGTCCATTTTGATTTTCTAAATAACATTTTGTCGTACTTTCAAGAGGTTCTTCTTGTTTTGAATCAAATGAAAATTCACTGTCAGGTTCTAAAACTCTATTACTCAATTGTTCTATATTTTTACTATTTTCATGTTCAAATCCAATATTATCAATTACATTAGTATCTTTAATATTTGAAAAATCTATATCTTCAATCCTAGGCGGTGGAGGTTTTGGAAAATATAAAATTGGTTTTACAGATTTGTTTATACAACTAATTCCAACCGTTTCTGTCATAGTTGAAAAAGAAATATTGTCGTCAGTTCTTGGAGGGGGAGGCTTAGGGAAAACCAGAACAGGTTTATCAGGTCTTTTGAATTTATCTTCATTAAAAACACAGTTACTAATGACTTCATTGGTATCATAATCTTTTACATCTTCAATTGACATTCTCAAATCAGAATCAAAATATTCAAAATCGTTAGGCAGATTACTATCTGCAGAAAAGTCATAAGATGGAGTACTATAACTTTTGTCTAGTTTACCACGAACTTTAGTAAATGGTGGATTATCAATTGGTTTAGAAACTTTAGAAACAAAGGGCTTTGGCATTATTTTAGGTTTTTTGTTAATAATGTGTTCTGGGCTGTTATTAATTTTCAATTGATTAATTCGTTCTTTTACGGAAATTAAATTACTGCTGTTTAAAACATCATCTTTAATGGATGTATCTACGAGTTTCTTATCAGAAAACTTTAGATTTTCAATTTTCTCTTCATTTGGTGGTAATGACGTCCAATGAACTTTTGTTGGTTTGGAACGTTTGCTAAGTTGCATCTCACTATTAGATTTTTCACTATTATTTTTATTGTTATTATGAGCTTCATTAACTTGTTTCAATTCATTCCAAAACTGAAAATAAAATTTCAAAGATATTAATATTTAAAGTAAAGATTTTCTTATTAGCATAAAAAAGTATTTTTAGATAGGGAAAAATTCAATCCATGCAAATAAAATGGTAGAATACGATTGAGAAGTATTTAAAATTAAAATTATTTTTATTTAAAATTTAAATGTAATTTAATATACAAAATTTGATAGTTATACTGATTTTATTATTATAAGTTTTGTTGTCAAAACTATACCATCATAAATTGTAATTAGAAACCGTAAATAATACTGATTAGTCATCAATTCAATTTATCAAAATGATAAATTAATATGATTCATTGTTTATTTTAATCTAAATTAAATATAGCCAAAATGCACTCAATCGTATATATACACCTTAACAAAAATGTGTATAGGATTTCCATTTGATTTTAAGTTAACAGTAATTTGTTAAGGGTCTTCCTCACTTTTAATTGTAAATTTGATTGCATAAATACGCACAACTTTAGAATATTTGACCAATATTGTTAATACTATACGTCTATACTATTAAACAAAACTTAGAATATAAATGTGAAATATATAGAACTTGTAAGAGGTGAACATTGAGTAAAAACAATTTTTGACAAATAACAACTTACAAACATAATTTCTGTTTAAACATTTATAAATATTATAATATTGGTCAACAAAAACTTAAGATATACCTTAAATATTAAACCTGTATACCAATTTATTTGGTAGGGATATTATTTATAAAGAGATAATAAAAATATATTAAGTTATAACTTTTTACAAAAGTAAATTACAAGTGTAAGTTTCTTTAAATTAATAATTTAATTTAAATGTATAAAATAATTAAATACCTAATTGATTCAATATTTTATGGAAGACCCTTAAAAAGATTCTACTGAAACTCACACACGCACACAACTCACACTAAGAAGAATATTATCCTACAAATAGTCAAATAGAGTTTATAATTAAAATTTGATAATAATAATACATAAAATATAGGAAATTAAAAAACAGTATATTAAATAATAAAATAGAAAAAACAAATGTTAACCTAAAGTGTTCAATTCATTAACTAAGCTCAATTTATTAAATTAATAATATTTTATTAACTATTTAATCAAAAAAGTTCTTTATGATTTAAGTTTAAATATATTATATAGGTGCATGTAAAAACGTTTATGTTTTATGTAATTAAGGCTCATACAGTCATACATATAAATTTGTATTTTGGTAGAGCAAAATAGCTTTATGGGAAGAACCTAATAAAGAAATAGGCTTTAAACAAAAGTTTAAAGGTTTCTACATTATGATAATTCCATCTATTTTCTATTAAGGTATATTTTGATTAATAATTATAAATTATAATATACATAGAGTATAGTTAATACACAAAAAAAAAAAATTATTTATTTGACAATTTGCAATTATTTACTATCTATAAATATACTGGGTGATTCTTTTATCATACAACACTCATTATTTAAAAAAGTGTAAATTTTTTTGAAGATATTTTTTACATAGTTTCAAGTCGCTTATAAAACAACGTTTTTATTAAAAAATTATATTTTTAATTATTTTTTATCCTTATAATTTTTAAGTTTTTTACTTTTTTGAATGACAACATAGGGTTTTAATTTTATATTCTAAAGTAGAATATTTTTCTTAGTATTTGATACATGAAAATCGAATTTGGGTTGAGTAGTTTATGAGTTATAAGTATTTAAAGTTTAGACGAGCGGTGAAGTGGACAAACATTTCGCGGGGTAACCCCGAACCACTCCACTCCGCTCGTCTAAACTTTAAATACTTATAACTCATAAACTACTCAACCCAAATTCGATTTTTATGTATCAAAATACTAAGAAAAATATTCTACTTTAGGATATAAAATTAAAACCCTATGTTGTCATTCAAAAAAGTAAAAAACTTAAAAAATTATAAGGATAAAAAATAATTAAAATTATAATTTTTTAATAAAAACGTTGTTTTATAAGCGACTTGAAACTATGTAAAAAATATCTTCAAAAAAATTTACAAATAATTTTTTACTTTTTTAAATAATGAGTGTTGTTTGATAAAAGAATCACCCAGTATAATGTAGTATATAATTGACTATAGTTTTCATTTAAATCAACTAAAACTTCCTTAACTGATACTGCAGATTCGTTCAAGTTTCATAAAAATGCATACAATATCTTTTTTTTTTTTATTGAACAAAATTGTATATACAATCTGTAATTACAATATATTATATTATAATGAGTAAATTTAATGAGGATGATGTACGGGAGGGGGGAATACACCCCATGGAAATCGATTTAAGGGGAGAGTAGATCCTTACACCTGTTCCTTTTCAGCATACAATATCTTACAACAAATTTTATCACACTCTGCCAAAGAATAAAATACTTAAAATATTATAAATAATTTAATAAATTGATTCTTAGTCAATATTATGTGATTTGAACAAAAAAAAAAATAAACATATTTTTCAATATGGTAGAACATTAAGAATTTTTTTTATAAAATAAACATATAAGTAATAACCAATATAGAAAGATGAAGAAGGCTGTTGTTACCTGTAAGCTTTTACTTATTCATATATCACTTGTTACTCGTTCTTAAATATACATTAATAATCCAATACTTTAGATTAATGTATAATGTATTAGGCCTGTTTGAATGTTCACCAGAATAATTAACTCACATTAAACTTCGGAGAAAAACTTTGACATTAATATAAGAAGTAAATAACTTAACAAATATATTATATTATATTTTTTTTTGTTTCTATTTAAAAAATTATTTTGAAAACTTAACAAATAAAATTATTATTTTTATATAAATATTAAAATAAGAATGTTAGAATGAATTGAGCTGGCATGACAAATTGATTAACCTTTCATATAGGTTTATTTAGGCACGTCTAGTGTTACCTGTTCAAAAAAATAACAAACTATAAAGTGCATTTAATTCGCACATATGTAGTGTTGAGGAAAAGTCAGTTTTAAAATTGTTTGAAATTTTATAATTTTCAAATATTATTATTTATTAGGTAACGTTTATTATTGTTATAACTATTTTTTTTTTTAAATACTTAAAATTATATTCTACAACAAATACCTGATCGAAATTGAATGGTGCATGTTTTCCAATAGGGCTGGCTCCACTTATTGTTGCCCTTCTTTGAACAGGGATATGTGGCTTCGGAAGATATAATCTAACAGAAGTAGGTGAGGAGCAATTGGCACTCTCAAGTTCACTTTCATCACCACTACTACTATTACTGTGGGAAAAAATTTCAGGAGAAATTGAACGCCCACCTAAATGAATAACTGGCGGAGGACTCAACAAATGATCGCTTAAGAGTTGACTTTCTTGTATCTTTGGTACCTTCATTTTTTCTTGTCTAAAAATGTTAATTAATTGACAAAACCATTAAAAAAAAGATACATTTTCAACTAACTACAAAAAAATTAAAGATTTAATTTTACAGAGGGCAATTTTAAAATTCAATGAAGTTGATAAAATTGTGAACTCACTTGTTTACAGGAAAACTGAAATTAGGAATAGTCAATAGATCACTTGGCCTTGGTGGAGTAAGTTGATCAAAGTATCTTTGAGGATAATTGAATAGTTTTTTACTGGGTAGACGATATGGTTTCATATAAATTTGTCCAAATACTTTACTGTGACGTGGCCGTTTTTTAAGTGTCAAAAAAATATCAGTTGATGCTTCTTCTAACAAAGCCATTACTTGTCTAGCTTGCCAACCAACCTGGAATTTGGAAACAGTTGTATATATTAAATGTTTACAACCTTTAATTTTGAATGATTCAAAATGAATCATAACAATAAATAAAAAGTCAAAAAAAATTATAATGATAATAAAATTAACATAAATTGTTTATAATATAATTTAATGAATAAATTTAAAACTAAAAATGTAGTTATTACTTATTAATAAATAATAACATAAATTAATTTAAAAATTGTATGATATAATATGTGATGTATTGTATTATTATTATATATTTTACTATAAAATACATCACATAAAACAATATCAGAACCAAACTTTAAAATAAAAAGTTTAAATTTATTTATTTATTATGTTTACATTCAATTAATAAAAAACTAGTAATTAAATATTGACTACTGAGGTATCCTATTATAAAATATAAGTTTTAATATAATTTATATATTAAACAAATATTAAATAAAGCATATATTATATTTCAATGTAATCTTATTAAATACTTATCTTATGCCTAATAATATTCCAATTACATAACTTTGTAATATATAATACTCTATTAGTATAGGTATGTAATAGATTACATATATATTAATAAATATTATTTATACTCAGGGATATGTCCACCAGCCAAACAAACAATAATATAATTTTTACCAAACCCAAAGTAAAATATTTAAGCTTAACTATAAAGTTTTAACAAGCACCTGACCTGGACTCCTCTCCTTAAATCTAAACAAAAATCAGCTGCTCTGTCCTCTTATCCCATCAAAATTACCTTGGTAGTAGGTACCACCTGCAAATTCACATACTATAAAGCTATAATAAGAAACGTCTAGGCCAGACTGGGCACATGGAATCCAAGGATCGGAATCAAGAACCTAACCCCAAATTTTAATACATTTCTGGTATTTCAGACCAATTTCTCCATGGTATAAAACTAATAATAAACTCCATCTCCACAAAGATCTAAAAATTTACCCTAAATCATAAAGCAAAAAATCACAATACATAATTTCACTAAAGATCGCTAAATCATCAAAATTCACTAATCAAACCATTCCCAAATGACAGCTAAAAATATGCTGGCCTACTCCAGGGGCGGACTGGCAGATCGGGAGATCAGGAAATTTCCCGATGGGCCGGTCGAATAATGGGATTATAGGCCGTCTCGGGCGGGGCAGTTTGATTGTACGAATAACTAACTTATTATGATTTTTAAATTTTAATAATATAGTATTCAGTGTTTGGTGTATTTAAAATCTATAAAATATAACATAAATAATACGATAATAATAATAAAAAAATTATATTTTGTTGTTCTAAGACACAGTTATAAAAATAATTTTAGTTTATATAAATAGAAATAATAGCCAATAACGCATCCGGCAACCATTTGGGTTTGTATCAGTGAATATCACTATTTGTTTGTATACGATAATTCAATATAATATTATTTAAAAATAATATATACTGTTTTCGTATTTCGTTCAAGAGTCTGTCGTCTGTAATATTGTAATAACTAATAATAGTTAATTTATATTTTGCATTGACTACTGGAAAGAAGCACGTACCTTTTGAATATTTACGATCCCGATATCGCCTTTTAAAAGGTAAGATAAATATAGAAGATAAAACTATTTTAGACAATTTTGTAAAATTTGGTTTGCGTGGCAAATGGCAATACAATGTGAGTCGTGAACTATTTTACTAAATTATAATTAATAATATATTAATATGTATGCAACAACAACATATTTAAATAATAAAATAAACATGAATTAATTTATTGAATTTTTAATTGTTTTTTATACTATAAAAATGAATGAAATTGTCTTCTCGGAACAGCATGACACGGAATAATCTAGAAGCTTTTGTCTTAATGGCTACAGAAAAAAATATTTTAATTTACATACAGCACCAAACGGTTATAGACCGTTTAGCCTAAAAAAGTAAAACATTTCATAAATTATTAATTCCTTAAGCCAATAAATTAAATATATTACCTAAAACGCATGATATATCTGCTGTTATTATTTATATTTTGAATATGCAATGGAAAAAATGTGTCGTATTTCCTAGTAATTAAGTTTTTGGGCCACTTTAAAAAAAATTCCCGGGCCGCTCTAAAGAAGCCAGTCCGCCCCTGGCCTACTCTAATCCTGCCAAATTAAACTGCAGGGTTGCACTATACTGGGTGCCTACCTATTTGTTATTTCTGTTATTGTAATAATTGTTTCATCAAATTAATTATTGTACATAAACTTTTATAGATTTTAATTATGCTTTAGAAAAAAAATCATTATTGAAAAAGAATTGGTGAGTTGTTTACATTAAGATAAAATAATGTGCCTATGAATATTATAATATTATTTTTAAATGGCATAAAAAAAAAATTTAAATACAACAAAGAATCAAAAAAGTAATTTTTGATTACTTACCACAGTTTGATAATTGACTTGTACAATTTCATCACCTGCCTCAATTTTACCACATTGATGTGCGACACTATTACATTTTACTTCTCCAACTTGATGAACTCCATGAAATGATGGTACAATATAAAATCCCTGGAAATATTCTTTGTATATTAATATTATAAAATATATGAAAGAGAGTGTTTTTATATTAAGTAATTCAAACGTTTACTAGATATATTAAACAAATGAAATACTAAGACCACTGATAAGGTTAGTATACATCAGTGACATACTAAAGGAAAGATCTGTGAAAATTACTCTTTCGTCGTACATAAGATACATCTGGTAATTTGGAAGAAATTTAAATAATTCTGATCAAAGAAAAGAGTGAAAAAAAGAAAACAAACAGTAATATCACCCTATTTTGATGTTGGTACTATTATTTTAAGCTTTAATTTTAACTTCAACCAAACACTACTTAACAATTTTAATATGAAAACTATTGATGAGGAAGCACCCCTCCCTTATACTTGCTTTTACCAGTGACTTCAAAATCATCCCAACCACCTTTATAAAGGATCTCTCCACCTGAACACTACCAGGGAATCCTCAACGTATTTTAAAAAGAAAGTATTTTAATGACTTACTATAGATTCAAAATTAAATAATAATAATAAAAAAATAGGAATCATGATAAGTGTCAGTAATGGGAAGGGGTAGATACATGGATTTACCCCCTCTTTGGTCTTAGGAACTTAAAATATTTTTAGCTTATTAACTAAAGTAAAGAGGATAGAGGAGCAATACTATACTTAAAAGTTAAAAGTTAAAATATATTATATTATATTGCTTATTGACATTTAAAAGTGATTGATGATCACAATTTTTTTCATCTAGCCAACCCCCCTAACTTTTTTCATTTCTAGATCCGCGCCTGCTGATGGATGGCTGCATAATCAACCCTTTCATGTTAATTCCCATCCTTAGCATATAAGCTTATTGTGAATATTATGTATGAATTGTTTAGTTCAAATAAAAAATAAAAGTTTTAATTTAGTATTTGATATTTAAAGAGAAAAATAACCGATTAAATCCTAAAAATAATAATAATTTTTTTTAATATTATATATTACCAGAGATTCTCCTGATCTTTTTTTAAGTGTAGCAACATCCAAAGAAGCTGGTTGTAAAATTAGAGAATCTTGGCTTTCTTGAATAACATGATCAGCATGTTGAGCTAATTGTTTGGCAATCTCAAAAATATTTTCAACAGGATTTTCAGCAAAACGATCACGCTGACCACTAGTTACTATTTCAAGAGCCAACTTAAGTAGGTTGTTTTTCATACTTATATAATGTGGTTGTCCACAAAATGGAGGTCTAAAAATTAAAATAATGTGTTAACTTTATTCAATATAATAAAAATAATAATAATTATGAATACACATTAAATCAAACCTGTTTAACCAATTAACTAATGGTTTTAGAGCAGCTACTGTGTTGGCAACATCTGTAAGAATTTTAGTTGGAACTTGAGTGGAATTTAAATAATTTTGTTTTATGTCTTTGTATAAGCTATGAGCACTGCATGATAATCTTAAAGCTAGTAATTGTACATTTTCTTTATCCAGTTCATAATGCTAAAATACAATAAAACAAATAAATTTAAACTAAAGATCAAAGTTGTATAGAATTAGGTGTGTATTTATACTTAATAGGGGAAGGAGATGGCAAAGCTAGTATTACAATTTTGTATTTACAAATTTTTGATGGCCAGCACAAAGGTGGTTATTTTTGTGTTTTATTTTTGTTCAATACAATTTTTCATAAAATTTTCAATATTATTCAATTCTTTTTTCTTTATAAATAAAATCTAACCTAATCGTTAGTAGTTGATGTTTATTCTATATAGTTATATAGTCAGTTTAATCTATAAAATTGTTATTATTATCTAATCGGAGTCGAAGATAATGATGGCTGCACTACTCAGTCATAGTATTATATATATCATATGTAAAAATTTTTTTTTAATGTGGTCCTTGATGAACATTTGTAAAAAGAATATGGCCCGCTTGGTTCAAAAGGTTGCCTTGCTCTATATAGTCTATAGGACCCCTGCTCTATTTGGTAGTTAACTATCAATAAATATTATCACAGGTAAAACATTTTTTATGATGCTATATGTATTTCTATTTAACTTTCTTTTTTGGAAACAACTTGTTTGTTTTACTTATTTAGTTCCTTAAATATTTTCAATATTTTCAATATTTTATAAATTTTTATTATTTTTACCAACTCCTCCCCACCTAAAATTAAATTCTGGATACGCTCCTGTACCTATAGAATTATGTTATTTGAATAGAATATAATAAATGTAAATTGTTCTTATAAGTTAAACTATAATGATACATATTTTGAAGAATTAAAATTATTTAATGGTGGTATCAGCTTAAAATGTATCAATGAAAGATAGGTAGGGATTTATAAAACAGTATATAAAATAAGGTTAGCAGTTTGAATTATGCAATTTTTATATATCTGTTTAAACTTACAAAATTTCTTAGTAGATCAACTGCTTCTAAAATTAACTCCTGGTGTCCAATTTTTTGTACACCAATTTTATCCAAATCATTAGGTTGCATATCTAATAACTTTTGTCCATTTACATCTGTATCAATGAAGTACTTGATATATGGTATAATAACACTATCTAACCCTATTAAGTAACATATTATATAAAACATTTGTAGATTTGTGTGGATTATATATTTAAGTAAGTAGTTTAGGTACATGATTTTAATTTACCTTTAAGCCAATCGGCTACTTGGTCAGATTTCCAATCAGCAACATTTACATAAGCCATTATGCACAATTTTAAATTAATTCATTAATTATGGTCAATATTTCTAAATGAAACAAAATTAATGGAATTTACTATAGTTTTAGTTTAAATCATACATGTAATACAAACATGTATAAATTGTCCTTTTTAAAATGAAATTGTTAAGCAATTAATACATATTACTTACTAAAGTAATTGACAATATTTAATTGATGTCTGGTGACCATTGAGTAATCCACCAATAAATAAATTAAATAATAACAATTCACAAGAAACAAACTAACAAAGTAACAAAGTTTTATTAGTTTTATGACGTATTCTTCCAATCTCGCTTATCATGGTTTCAAGCAAGGACAAATACCGAGGGCCTTATCTGATTGGTTTAAATTCGTTCCATATCAACCAAACATTGACAACAACAACAACAATTTTTACCAAATTTGGCAATATCCTTGACCCCAAGTAGTAAGTGTTAAGAAAGACAAACAAATAATAAAAATAAAAATACTGATCTACGGAATACGAGTAATTGATCTTAAAAGTAAAAAATATTGAACAATATATATTAATTTAGTTATTACTTGATAGTTGATACTTATTAGTTATTACTTAATTAGTAACTGCACATTTGGAATCAAAAATGTTTCAATATGTTCTATCTTCTATGATGTGATAGTGTGATAAATAATTTGTTTAATATTTTATAATATACCTATATTATTATAATATATTTAATATAATATTATTGTAATATATTTATATATTATAATCGATTTTGTTGAACACTTGAACCTGAATTTAAAGTTGTAACTACTACCTACTAAAACATTGTAGTTGTAGATTAGGTACATCAAGAACCTTGGTACTTATGTTTTATAATTAAAACCTTATTACTTTAAGGCTTATAATCAGTGGTGTACTGGTGTGTCCAATGGGTAGGTCAGCAGTAGGTTGAGTAGACCCGGGCCTATCCTGTTTTTTTAAACCTTAAGAGGACATCTCACCCGGATGTGTTGTCTCCGTCTTACACACGTACGACATAGCAAATGTTCGTTTGCTAGTTTCAATAGGGTATTGTCAGTTTTGATTTTAGAGTGAATCGACCTATTATCAAACTTTTAGGTAAGAACAGTATCTGTGTTCTCTCGTTAGTTTTTTACGATATTTTAATTTTTAAGTGAGTTATGAACATTTTATAATATGAATACTTTACATACCCATAACTCACTTAAAAAATAAAATATCGTAAAAATAAACGAGAGAAAACAGATACTGTTCTTACCTAAAAGTTTGATAATAGGTCAATTCACTCTAATATAAAAACTGACAATACCCTATTGAAACTAGCCAACGAACATTTGCTATGACGTATGTGTGTAAGACGGAGACAACACATGCGGGTGCGACGACCTCTCAAAAATACCAACTAGATTTATTTTTCAATCAGAAAATATGCTGAAGTTGAATACCGATGCAATATTTCTATTAAGAAAAATGTTTACAGCCAGAAAAAAATACACATTATTATAAAAATGTAAAATCAATATAACACATTGTTTCTTTAGAATCTTGGCTAGTTCAGTGACGGTGGGTAGGTTGAAATCAGAATGGAGGGTATTATTTAAAACACAGAATGGAACTTTAGAGATGATTTGAAGGACTTTGGATTGAAACCTTTGTATACGGTTTGTATTTGATACTTTGGCTGAGTCCCATAGCTGCAAACCGTAGGACCAGATGGGTCTGAGTAGTAGTTTATACAGCAGTAATTTAGTAGGTAGTTTAATATTTTTAGAAGTTAGGAACGACCGAAGAAGACGAAAACGATCGTTCAGTGTTCGAGTTTTATTTTTAATATGAGCTGACCAGTGAAGTCGATGGCCAATGTTGACTCCATGGTAGCGTACACATTGGGCAGTAGGCAGGGGTTGGTTGCTAAGGAGGAGGGTCTGGCATACTCCTTGCCGAAGCTTAAAAGTACAATGAACCGAATTAAATTCGTTCATTTTAACTCCCCATTCCTTACACCAGGCTTGGAGAAGATGTAGATGGTCCTGAATATAGCTAGAGGCTAGATGAGGATCAGAACTAGATGCTAAGATAGCTTTATCGTCGGCAAAGTCACCGACAAGAGTATGGAGGGAAGAAGGTTGATCAGAATATGTTAAATAGGAGGGGAGCTGTGACTGCACATTGTGGTACGCCTGCATTAATCAAAGTAGGAGCAGAAAAGGTGGAACCAGGGCCTAAAATTGTGTGCAGTAGCACACACTATATGCAGTAGCTATAATATTAAATGTGCAGTAAAAAATTTAAAAGTGTGCAGTACTTATTTTCTGCTTTTTAAAATGTTTATTTGATTAATATTCAATATTTTAGATTCTAAGTGGAACGATGAATGTATAAATTTTACAATGATGTGTAATTTTGTGTGTGTGTGTGTGTGTGTGTGTGTGTGTGTGTGTGTGTGTGTGTGTGTGTGTGTGTGTACACGATAAGTAGTCGAAATAATGCTTCGATTTTCCACTTCATTATCTTGTTCGATGAGAAAGTGAATATTGTTGGTGCATTGGGGAAGTCAAAATTTGAATTTCCCAGTAGTTTTCAAAAGCGCCGGGAAAAACAAAATAAAAATTAAGGAAAAACGGGAATTTTTACGCAAAATCGGTTTTCCAAAAAATCGATTTTGGTTTATGGTGTAACTTTAAAACAAATGACCGTAGATACATGCAAGTTCAACTGGTTGTTTATATTTGCATTTTCTATACACAATACAATTTTCAAAATATTTTGATATGTTTTGAACTGTTTAGAGACATTTTCAGTTTCCAATTTTATTAGTTTTTTTTTCTATGAATGTTAATAAATATTATTTGTTGAGTAAAAATACTTGAAAACTTAATGCAAGGCTCCTACTATGTTGTTACAATAACGTTTGAAAAATATTAAAAATCCTTAGTCACAGTTTTTTTTATAAGCATTTAGAGTTCAAAAATTGACAAAATGTGGAAAAATCACTAAAATTATATTAAGTTAAGAATTCGTAAACCTTTTTCTTTTTAAATCTAAGATTTTAAAATGTAATACAAGATTCCTTATAAGATTATCTACCTTCATTAAAAAAAAAATATCTTTAAGAAAGTAAAATTAAATTTTTTGGAGCGTTTGAAATTCAAATTTTTATAACATTGGATTTTTCGAGTTCTTATGTAGAGATTTTCTTATTTTGTTGTAATTCAAAAACGAACAACTGTAGATACATGAAAATTTCACTAAAAGTTTATTTTATCAATTCTTATATTTAAAAAAATTTTCAAAATATTTGGACATGTTTTGAGCTGTTTACGGACAATTTAATATTTCAATTTTTTTTATTAGTTTTTTTTATGAATATCAATAAAGTTTTATCTGTTGGGCCAAAAAGTGTAAATATTTAATACAAGGCTCCTGATATATTGTTACAATAGCAGTTGAAAAATATTAAAAATACACAGGCACAATTTTTTTTTTATAAACATTTAAAGATCGAATTTTGACAAAATTTATCAAATTTAAAATTTAATAATTATTTTGTAGTTAAAAATGTATAAAATATTCAACTTTTATATCTAAGGATTGAAAATTTAAATTAAGATTCCACGTAAGTGGTAGTTAATGTTAATTCTGTTACCAAGAAATCTAAAAAAATACATAACTAGACACAGTTTATTTTTATAGTCATTTTAAGTTCAAATTTGGACGAAATTACATATTAAAAACCGAGAATACCTAACTGTATACAATTATTCATGGGTACTTGAAACTTCTAAAGTATACTAGTATTTATCTATGATAGTATAACAGTTTGTTGTTGATGTATAACGCGTTATAAGTACCTAATAAATATTGTGATATGATTAATTTGGAATTTATTATAGGTATCTATTATAAGTCAATTTTTTCAATACCATAGATTAGTATATTAGTATATAATATTAATTATTATGCCTTCATTTTTCTTATACAATGATATTATATCATTGAATTCAAATGTTATACCATTGATTATACAGTGACCCACTTATAGTGACCACTCTTATATAGTACTTATATCTCTAGTCTTCACCAGACAGTAAATAAAAATGTTTTATATCACTAGAAAAAAAACGGTTTATATCACTTTCATGGATGAAAATATCATATCAGTTTGGCTTGGAATAAACAACAATTAACATTATCGCAGGCCGCTGAATTTAAAAATATTTAAATTTTTAACATCATATTATTATAATATATACAAATACAATTTCACGACTGACCATTGCCGTACCTATGGGGATGGTGGGGGGGGGGGTAGTTACCCCCCACCCCACCCCAAAATGTTTTCAACATATCTTATTTTTAACCAAATATCAAAACATATAAATTCAATAAAATTACAATATACATGTTTTGGACCCACCTCCGAAAAAAATTTCTGGATATGGCCTTGCAACTGAATATAATATAATGACATAAATTTCCAATCATATTGTGTACTACTTTACTTAGTATATTTATTAGGCAGTGGTAATGTGGTATTTAGATTGTGTCGATTATGACTTATGAGTCTTAACATAGTAACTAGTAAGACAAAAAGTAATAACATATTAAACTATATACTTATGTATTATTTATGTGTTTAGGTAGTTTCAGGTAAGCCGTAAACATTATATAAGATTGTTAATTTATTATTCATTATTATTCTCCTAGACTCTACGCCATACATGTCAACTTGTTGAACTTAAATAAACAATCTTACATAATTAACGATTCATTATTTGAATAATTAAATATGGAAATAAATCATTATACGTTATTGTTTATGTTCAATGTCATTAAAATTGAAATATTTATCTCGTACAAATATTACTGAAGTTATATTGCTAAATTCAAAACAAATTACTACCAATCATACCAATATAATAAATGCATATTTAATAGACACATAAAATTAATAGTACTTTATGATAGACAACTCTGACTATATGATGTACTATAATGAACTGTATAACACTATCGGTTAATTTTCTTCACAGACCCCGTTTACTTAAGTGTAATTTATATTTTTACACTAACCTTGATCAACATCTCAAAAAAGTAATAATATTCTAGTACCAATAATATAAATAATAATGTATATAACATTTTAAGCATAATATATTCATAACATTTGTGAATGTCTGAACACTTAATATTTTATAAAAATTTTGGGAGGCCTTCAAAACATTGAATGTCAAACAATTGAACGTCAAAATATTGAACGATAAAATCTTGAACATTCAAAAACTTGAACATCAAACCTTGAACGTCGAAATCTTGAACAAAAAAATAGTTTTCGTCAAACCTTTGAACGTCAAAATCTTGAACAAAAAAGTAGTTTCCATCAAAGCTCTGAACGTCAAAATCTTGAACAAAAAAATTTTTACCGTCAAAACCTTGAACACAAAAATTGTTTCGGTCAAAACCTTGGACATTAATACTTTTTATCGCAATTTGTTTTTCTCGTGCTGTTCTAGATATCACATTAATTTTAATTGTAAAATATTATATTTGCAATATTGGAAATTAAATACTATTCCTTGTAAATATTCATTGGTTGTTCTATTTTTATAATCAAAGCCAATATTTTACAAACGCTGTACTTTGTCTAACTATTTTTTTTTCGCAGGGGACATTCGCCAGCTGTAGGTATATTGTTTAAGTTTTACTTTCAACGCAGATATGACTTTTTAAATACTTGGATGGCATTAGTGTCATAATTTGGTTTATGGTTGTGGGGGGGGGGGAGGGATGAAATGTATGTACATTTCCCCACTCAACATTTTTTTTTTTTTTTTTAATCATATAAGCAATAAGCACCTCTCAATACAAGTATACAACCATTATGATCTGTATCTATGTAATATTGTAGGTATACACTATACATTAAAATAAATAATAACATAATATTTAGATATTCACATTTAGGTACCTACACTTAAACATTAACTTTAGTGATACCTAGGTCCTAGATACTAGATGCAGTTACATCACAAATCACAATAAAAGCACACTACGTGGTCTTAATGCTTATTCATTAAGCACTTTAAGCAGAGGAGTGCAGCTAATAGAGCCGATTATCAGCGACGGATTAAGAGTTAAAAACGCCGGGGGCAAAATAAATGTAACGACTCTTGGCTACGGCTACATTGGAATCGTTTCCGATCCGATCCGACCAACATCCTACTCGTCCGATATTTGTGGCTACATCATATCCGATTTTGTACCGACTAAAATCAAATATTATATTGTCATCAGGTCATCTGCTGTGACTTTTATTTTATTTGCACGTACCTTCTCTTACAGTTAACACGTGTTTTGGTGCTGTTTCAACTTAAAATTTTTAGACAATATGTTTTCAAGTTCCAGCAGTTCAGGGCTTCAGGCTCAGAAAACGAATGGAATGATTTATTGGATAGTAGTTATAATTTGTACTTAAATAGTCCAAGGTCTTGCTGGGTGCACGATTTATTGACAGATTATAAAAATGGAGAATATTTTCAAACATGTATTAAACTTCGAGAATACCCGGAAAAATTTAAAGAATATTTTCGAATGAGCATACATACGTATGATTACATATTGGATAATATTTCAAATGATATAAAAAAATATAGTAATTTTCGTGAGTGTATTCAACCAGATGAAAAACTTGCAATAACAATAAGGTAAGTAAAAATTTCAACATTAAAACTCTTAAATTTATTATTTCAATAAAAAAATAACATCTGTTCGTTTTTAAAAAAACAAATTTTTACTCCTTTTAAAATAACTCAAAACTAAAAAAAAAAAAAATAATTATAACATCTGTTCTTTTAAAAAAAATAAATTGTTACTTCTAAAATAATTCAAAACCAAAAAAAAAAAAAATAATAATAACATCTGTTCTTTAAAAAAAAAATTAATTGTTACTTCTAAAATAATTCAAAACCAAAATTAAAAAAAAAAAATAACTTAAAAACTAAAAATTAATTATTTTGAAATGATTGACTTTGCATTGTGTCCATATAAGTATAATTGATGCTGCTTGTTCTTGAGTCTGATGCCATCCACTCTAAAGAGGCTGGTGAAGGCGATTGATAATACGATGACGAAGAAGTAGAGCAATAATTATTTGAATTGATTTGAGATTGTGAACTTGTATTAATATATTTTTTTAATGTACCGTAAATTTCCATTTTAGCATCTATTTTGTCAACTTCATTCATTTTTTTAAACATGGGAAAAATACTCATCAAAAAATGATACTCACCATCAGTTTCGTTATTTTTATTTAAATTTTTCTGAATACGTGTTTCTAAACGAGCCTCAAAAAGTTAAATTTTTTTTTCTACCTCCAAAGCTTCTTCTTGAAATGTTTTACGTTTATTTGAAAAAGGAGTGATTGGTTTTGGAATATCTAAATTTTTAAGTGTTTCTGGTAGTGATTAAATTTGGTCATCGGGATTTTCACTATCATCATGGTTTTCTATCAACGTTATATCTTTTTGAATATTTGATGAGGTCTTTCTTGGCATCATCACATCTTTTAAAAACAACATTCGTTCATAATACGGCCACTTACTCTTATAAGCCTCATCAGTACCTTGACCCGATGATTTTATCGACTTATTGAATTCTCTTCTAAAAATGTCTCTAGTGTTTTCCCATTTCTCTTTTGCCTCGTTGTCTGCGCAAAATACAATTTTTTTACGAAATTTATAATTTTATTATTTAATAATGATAATATTTTGACTGAATGTTTATATGAGCAAATTCTATACACCATACCGTTTTCAAAATATTTTGACTTATTTTGAGCTGTTTACAGACATTTTCAATTTCTAAAATCTAAAATTTAAATTATCTATAAATAGCTCAAAAAAAATGTAAGTATTTTGAAAATTTAAGCATGTACATGACATTTGGAAAACTACTGGGACTTTTGACTTCTGTCTTCTGACCCTCAAACTAGGTACGATTATTTAGTACAAAATATGTATTATAATAATATTATAAGTAATATGTATTATTATTATTATATAATTATAATACTTATTTCAGATATTTGTCAACTGGTATGTCATTTCGAGCTTTAGAATTTTCATTTAAGCGACATCATTACACCATTGGTAAAATCGTTGAAGATGTTTGTGTTGCAATATGGAATCAACTTTTTACCAAACATATGCCGATTCCCAATAAAGAGACTATTTAAAAATATCATCAACATTTGAAGTACTATGGAATTTTCCGCATGTTGTTGGTTGCTTGGATGGAAAACATCTACGGGTAAAGTGTCCAGAAAATCTGGCAGTATGTTTTTCAATTACAAAGGCTATTATTCAATTGTATTACAAGGAGTTGCAGATGCGAATTACAAATTCATATTTGTTGATGTAGGAGCCTACGGTAAGCAGAGTGATAGTGGTACGTTTTTAGCCTCAGATTTATATGACATACTGGATAACTACAAAAATTCATTACCCCTTCCTACAAAAATCAAAGATACCGAAATTGATATGCCATATGTAATGCTTGCTGATGACGCCTATCCTTTAAAAGAATATATTTTGAAGCCATATTCAAAGCGACAACTGACACATGAAGAAATGATATTTAATTATAGACTTTCACGTTGTAGACGTTGTGTCGAATGTGCGTTTGGAATAATGTGTACCAAGTGGAGACTATTATACAAACCTATCGAAACTAAAATTGAAAAAGCAGAAAACATTGCCAAAGCCATAACTTTACTGCATAACATTATAATAGATTTAGATGGAAGCCCTAACGCGATGGCAATAGAAGAAGCAATGGAAAGTTTCGAATTTCAAAAAAAAAATCAAGAAATTACAAATATTTCACGAAAAAGTCTTAATAGATATTCAAATGATGCAAAACAACTTAGAGATACATTGAAATCATATTTTAACAGTCCAATTGGAAAAATTTAATTTCAATAAATTTGTTGTTATGGAAAAAAAAGTAATTAAATAATAAGTTTAGTCATGGTCCATGATATATTTTACACTGTAAAATTTATACATAAGAAGATATCAATTTGTTGGAGAAAATGATAACAATCTATCGTGGATAAATAATAACAATATATCTATGATAAATAAATTAGTAAATAATGTTTTAACAGTATTACTAGTATATGTTACAATATTATATTAGGTATATACTACTATAATACTACTTTAATATGTACTATCTATTATTAATTTGTATTCCTTTTATATATAGGTATGATGAAAAAAATAATTAAGTTTCAAATGTTTCAATATAATAAATATGTTAATATTATATAAAATAATATTTGACTTACCACTCAATATTTCATTGACCTCTTTCCATTCTTTCTGTTTTGATATTGTGATGTCCTTTTGTCCCACAATGCTGGTTTTGAGTGAACAATTTCAATTAGGCGCTCTTTATCGTATTCCATAATTAAATTTAAATTTATTAAATTTATTAAGTTATTTTACTTTTAATATTACAATTTTAATTTTAATTTATTTAGTTTAACAAAATTATCGAACACACTGCAGACACAATTGACAAATCACAAATGTCAGGCACGATAAGACAACAAGTACACGTAAGGGTACATGTCGTGACCTGCATGTGCACACTCATACACAATAAAAACAATAAATATGGTAGTAATCAATTTTAGATTTATTTTTGGTTTGGTATTTTGATTACAATTTAATCAAAAAAAACTTTATTTTGTCCGACTCGTCGGATGAAAAACAAATCAATTTGTTTTAAAACCGACGTATCCGACTAGTCGGTACGTCGGAAACGGTCGGAACGGATAAATATAGCCACTACCGAAATTATACATAGTTTGTTTTTCTTCCGACTAGTCGGATTATCGGATCGGATCGGAAACGATTCCAATGTAGCCAATGTAAAATTTAGAGAAAGTTATACAGTAGGAAAACACATTAAAGAGTTCAAACTAAAACGTCCAGATTCATAAACAGAAAAAACAACTGACGATGATTAGCCCATTAAAGAATGATAATACAGATTGCACCTGCATGTCATCAATAAACATGTCTGGGCAAAAAATTCAACTAGAGTCAAATTTCTAAAAAAAAATTGAAGGGGAGGGTTGGCGCCCGCAGGCAAATGAATTTAAGAAAAACAAAAAAAAAATGTAGAAAAAAATATACAATCAGAACACATATCAATGAGTTCTAACTACAATCTTCAGATTCATAAACAGAAAAAACAATCCACAATGATTACCTAGCTAGTTTATGAATGTTAATACAGTGGGCACCTGCAGGTTATCAATATTCAAGTCTATACAAAAAATTCAACTAGTCAAATTCCTAAAAAAAAAATTGAAGGGGACTGTTGGCGCCCGCAGGCAAATGCATTTAAGAAAACCAAAAAAAAATTTTGAAAAAATTATACAGTAGGAAAACACATTAAAGAGTTCAGACTAAAATGTCCAGAATCTTAAACAGAAAAAACAATATTGCCAATGATTAGCTCATTAAGGAATGATGATACAGAGGGCACCTGCTTGTTAACAATATTCAAGTCTATACAAAAAATTCAACTAGAGTCAAATTCCTAAAAAAAAATTGAAGGGGAGGGTTGGCGCCCGCAGGCAAATGAATTTAAAAAAACAAAAAAAAAAATTAGAAAAAATCATACAATAGGAACACATATTGAAGGGTTCAAACTAAAATGTCCAGAATCTTAAACCGAAAAAACAACTGACAATGTTTAGCTCATTAAAGAATGATAATAAATAAATAAAAAACAAATGTATTGAATGGTGCTCGTGAGAGAAATTAAAAATCTTCTTTTCTAAAGTAAGTATGCAGGTACTAAGTGTTTTCCATGGTAAAATCGGTTAATGCTTAAAAACGTTTGTACAAAAGTATCTACTAGAGTAAAATGAATCAAAAAAATTAGACTATGAGGAACCCATGTGAATTAACACTAAACAAAAGAATACGCTGGAAGGTACATTTTAACTACAACCCAAAAACTAGGTATTGCTTAAATTATAATAAACGAATAGTTATTATGATCAGAGGTGTATCACTGTAATATATGTATTAGAAAATGTATAAAAATGAATGTAATTTATTAAGGATGCAAAATAATTAAATGAGAAAAATGTCCTTTATGGACTCTACCATGTGATTGTAATTTATGAAGGACATATAAAATAATGTTTAATTTAAAATAATATTAAGTTATACATTTTATATTTAAAAACTAATAAGTATTTAAAATCTCATAAAAACCTAATAAAATTATATTTTATTATATTTTAAAATACATATTATTATTAGTTCGTTGACGTAAAAAAATCATTAATTAAAGTTGGCTGTATTTAAGTATTTAATTATACTGGTACAACTCTAGCTGGCAGTCTTCTTTAAGACCGTGTTAAAAACTATGATAATTAGATAACGTCTAATTTCCTCTCTTCTCCTGACCTAACCTTAAATAACCATTATTTAAATATTTTCTTTCATTGTTATGTTTACAATATCGAATACCTTGATAGTTATGATATTTTTTGGTATGTAGGTACTAATTATTCTTTTGAGTAGATAATTCGTTCAATTATTTAAATATTTTCACCGATAATCAAGTACGATAACTTGTAGGTAACTAGAGACTGAGTGAATAGGAATTAGGAAGTGTATGATATGGCGAAGATAAGGAAACAGGTTAAACAGGATTTCAGAATGTTTGGAGTATGAAAGGGTAATGTGAAAAAGAAATGTTAGGTTAGGGTAGGTAAGTGGAACGAGAGTAGCAGATATGAGAATGTCAAGTTGAGTGTGAAAGGGACAAAAGAGTATAGAATAAGATATTGATTAAATAAATGTAGTGTAGGAGTGACATATACATTTAAGTGAAAACAGGAGATACTAGGTTGAGGTGGTTCATTCACTGTATGATAAGAGGTAGTGAGAGAAGCTAACAGATGTAGGTAAATGTAGGGGGAAAGTGAGAGGTGAGAAGACTGAAGATAAGTGATGTGTAGAACAGATGATATTATGGAGGTGCAGGAAAAGAGGGTGGCTGAACCTGTATAGTTGTGTGAGAAGGGGGAAGAAAAAGTGTGAAGGTAGAATAGTTAGGTTGACAATACCGAAATACGTAGGAAAGGATCTCGAATTGCAAAGGCCACTCGACTCTTTGGCTGAAACTACCAGCGGTAGGTTTACAACCTAGACTTATGGGATAGAATAAAAAGATCGGTTGGTTGCCGGTTGGGATGTCAGTGCACTATTTCTTTCCATCTTTGACTCACGCGAGGTAATATCATAGGCGCTATTGGGGGATGAGGGGGGGGTCTAGGGGCGGGCTTATTGCCTAATAAAAAAATTATGCGGATCTGTATTGACTCATGAAGTAGCCAACGCGTACTACGTAGCGAAGTACGTTGGCTACTTTATGATATTTTAGTTATTATATAAGTTATGACTTAATATAAGAAATGATATAAATACTATTTTTGATCTAACCTAATCAGACGACCGCGCACGTCTATCTAATATAACTTATTAGTATTGTACATTTCGTAATAAGTTTTTTTTTTTAATGATTTTTTTTTTTTTGAGCTTGAGCCCAGCAACTTTGACCATTAGATTGTTTTTTTGCTTGTAGGTTGTTTGTAGTGAGTAGTAACGGTTGGTTAAAACACGTTAGTATGTGTGGCAACTATTTGTTACTAAAAATGCCGGGTGGTCACCCATCCGGGATCTAGTAACAGCGGCCGATACGTACACTTAACACCTTTTTTTTTTGAATGATTTTTTTTTTTTTGAGCTTGAGCTTGAGCTTGAGCCCAGCAACTTTGACCATTAGATTGTTTTTTTGCTTCTAGGTTGTTTGTAGTGAGTAGTAACGGTTGGTTAAAACACGTTAGTATGTGTGGCAACTATTTGTTGCTAAAAATGCTGGGTGGTCACCCATCCGGGATCTAGTAACAGCGGCCGATACGTACACTTAACACCTTTCCGCAATTATAATGTCCAGATATTCACACTAAGCCAAAGAATATGATTATCCGTTACTTGAAACATTAGTTTTTTATTTCTCACATAATATTTTTGGTCGATACTAAGTATTGACGTTAATACAAATCTTGTACTAATGTCTCTCCACTTAGTGAGCTGGCGACAGGGCACGTCGCTCTTTTAGAACAATTATCTTTTAGGTACTCAATTAAGTCTTTAGATTTACAAATGATTTATATTTTGTAGACGGGATAATTTTAAAGAGAGACTGTGTGACGTACAGAATATTGTGCAGCCAATAAATATGTGGTCTGCTGTGTACATTTAAACATTTGTTATAATATATTATGCATTTAAACATTATTATTACAATTTATGACTATTGTACATTAATTTCAATATAGATTTTTTTTTACACTAATTATAGTATTATCAAAGTCAAATTAGAAAATAGTTCGGAACTAATTCCACGAAAGCTGGATTTTTATTTTTATTTTGTTTTCTTGGCCACCTAACTAGTAATATGTAAATTTAACATTTATTTTTTTTATACAAATACAAAATCCCATGTCTATATTTTGGGTTAAGGCATTTTTATAATTGAAAGTTTTTATGATGTTTTTTATTTATGATTATTTTCTTAAAAAAAATTGTATTTATCTGTAAATCAGGTCTAAATTTACTATAATATACATTCATAATTTTTTACAAATTAAAAAAATAATGATACTTAGCTAGTATGTGAATAAAGAATTTTTTTTTTGTAAGCCATTTATAATTTGTATTTATTAATTTCAATGGTTTTTAATAATGGCTTTTTTTATATAGCATTTTATCAAATAATTTTAGTGCATATTTAAAAATTTTTTAGTGCATTCAATTCACATCCCTGCTTATTACTTTAACTTCCAATCATACCACTACCACAGTTAATGTTAAATATCAACAATTAACAGCTTCTTAAGGAGGGTTCACACTACACCGTGTCGTGTGAACCCCCCTCTTAACTTGATAACACTTAAGAGGACGTCATATTTTTAGTGCACTATTTATTTCCATCTCTGACCCACGCACAATCATAAACGCAACCCCCGAAAACTTGTAATACCCCTCCCCCCCCAAAAAAAAATAAATTATGCAATTGTTTCGTAATATATTAATAACTTTTTTAAAATTCAACTTAACTCTTAATTTTTGTTTTTTAATTAGGTATAGACAGTATATTATTGTGAAGAATTAAACATGAAAATAAGAAATTTCTTTTATTTTATAGTTTTTATATTTTCAAATTAATATTTCTATAGTGGTGTGAGGGCAACGCCCTCACGTTTACTTTTCGTTTAATATTAGCTGGTGATGACTACAGTCTCCAACCGACATTTAAGCAATAGTTGCCCAACTGTTTATTAATTATTAAGATATATATATGTAGTGTAATTTTTTTAGTAGACATTAAATATTATTTTTTTTGTGTGCCTTTGAATTAGCTTAATTATTTATAAGCATTTTAAATTTTAATTATTTACACGCTAATAAGTCATAACTTATATAATAACTAAAATATCATAAAGTAGCCAACGTACTTCGCTACGTAGTACGCGTTGGCTACTTCATGAAATCAATACAGATCCGCATAATTTTTTTATTAGACTATAAGCCCGCCCCTGAACCCCCCCTTCCTCATCCCCAAATAGCGCCTATGATTTTACCTCGCGTGGGTCAAAGATGGAAACAAATAGTGCACTGACATCCCAACCGGCAACCAACCGATCTTTTTATTCTATCCCATAAGTCTAGGTTGTAAACCTACCGCCGGTAGTTTCAGCCAAAGAGTCGAGTAGCCTTTGCAATTCGAGATCCTTTCCTACGTATTCGGTATTGTCAACCTAACTATTCTACCTTCACACTTTTTCTTCCCCCTTCTCACACAACTATACAGGTTCAGCCACCCTCTTTTCCTGCACCTCCATAATATCATCTGTTCTACCCATCACTTCTTCAGTCTTCTCACCTCTCACTTTCCCCCTACATTTACCTACATCTGTTAGCTTCTCTCACTACCTCTTATCATACAGTGAATGAACCACCTCAACCTAGTGTCTCCTGTTTTCACTTAAATATATATGTCACTCCTACACTACATTTAATTAATCAATGTCTTATTCTATCCTCTTTTGTCCCTTACACACTCAACTTGACATTCTCATATCTGCTACTCTCATTCCACTTACCTACCCTAACCTAACATTTCTTTTTAGCATTTCCCTTTCATACGCCAAACACTCTGAAATCCTAATGACCTCTTTCCTTATCTTCGCCACATCATACACTTCCTAATTCCTATTCACTCAGTCTCTAGTTACCTACAAGTCATCGTACTTGATTATCGGTGAAAATATTTAAATAATTGAACGAATTATCTACTCAAAAGAATTAGTACCTACCTACATACCATAAAATATCATACCTGACCAATTTCCTAATTTTTATCACGACTTTATTGATAGCCAGAATAGTGTTATACCAGTATAGTTACAATAAAAATAATTGAAAAGTTTCGGGCAGTACAACCCTGATCGATTAACTATAATAAAAAGAAACCTACTGCAGAAAAATAAGAAAATACATACCCCGTGTCCGAATCAAAATCTGCTATAAAACTTAGTCTTCGAAATACTGCAACGTCGCACATTTCAATCTGCTTATGATATATTATTCCCAGTTGACAAATCTTCACTGACGAATTAAATACCATTTCTGAAAAAACACTCAGCCTGCAGTAAAATATTCAACAATATTCTTATGACCTAAGCGTTACAGATATTATATTTTATATGTATAATGTTTAATCTGTATTATACCTACTTAACTATTATGTGTTAGTTTGTTTTTTACAGCCGACTACGGGAGCAATGAATGTTTTGATTTTACAATGATGTGTATATGAATCTCGTAAAAAAATGTTCTTATTTTGTTGTTATTCATCAACTATTAACCGTCGATATTTAAAATGTCCATCGAATTTTTAAGCTATCATTTTCTATACATTATAAAATTTTCAAAATATTTCGACTAGTTTTCAGTGATTTATATACATTTGAATTATGAAATGTTTTTAGTTCTGTATTCTATAAATATCAATACAATTTTATTCGTTGGGTCAGAAAGCTTAAAAATAATTTTAAGTTCCTCGTAAGTTGATATAATATCAGTTAAAAAAAATTAGAAATAAATAGGCAGGTTTTTTTTATAGGCATTTCTACAAAATTTATCATAATCTTGTCAATATGCAAAATATTTTGTTGTAAGATATTCATACAAAAATTTCTTTGTTTACCTACCCATAATATGAAAAAGTTTCCTCATATGTATTTATAATAGCAGTTGAGAAACAATAAAGATCCATAGGCACTATTTTTTTTATAAGAAATTAAAGTTCAATTTTGAACAAAATTTATCAAATTGATAGTTGACACATAATAACTATTTTGTAAATAAAAATTTATAAAATGTTCAACTTTCATTGCTAAGGATTGAAAATTTAAAACAAGAGATCTCATAAATAGTTCATACTGTAACCAAAAAATCTAAATAATCAATTAAACACACAGTTAAATTTTACAGATATTAAAAGTTCATATTTGGAAGAAATTACTTATTAAAACAAAGAATAGCGATTTTAGATATTTTGTTGCAATTTAAAAATTGTAGGTATTCGTGGATTCATGAAACTTTTAGAGTATATCATTATAATTTATACACCTACACGATGACACTGTGAAATGTAATTATTTGGGCAAAAATTGCTTTAACCTACTCTTGTACAAATGCATAATAGTAAAATAAATTACTTTAATCACAACATTATTTATAACTGTCTTTGCTCAGAATCGTTTTTCGTTTGTATTTTTATAATTTATAAATTAATTTATTATTATTAATAATTATATTTATTTATTTAATACTATATACCAATAAATTATATATTAATTAATAATTTTTGAAACATTGTATTCGAGAAAATAAAAAAAATGTGATTTTAATTAGTTTTGTAATGTACCCACCTATATGTAAATAATAAATTAATATAATAATAACTGTTGAATTTTTAGGGACGCATGCGTGTACGTATTACACTATATTTATATATATATACGAATATATCAGTATATTATTCATAAGTGCGCACACGGGAGGAAATGCAGACATGCAGTTGACTGTTCGTGAACTTTTATGTGTACATGGTTATACGTCCCTACTTCCTATGATATAGATATTAGGTGAGCAATAGAAGTTTAGTAGGTATGTTACACTAAGTTAATATAGTTACCCATAACTTATAACGTTGGATTTGAAAAAAAATGACCAGTTATAAATTAAAATTGTATTTTATGACTATTATCAGTTAAAACATATATTTCTATAAATTAAACCAAAACATATGTCTTTTTCAAGTAAACAATTTTCATATTTACCTATTAATTACAATTATTGTACGACCGGGGAATGGAAAAACAATTTATAAAATATGCGTCTACAATAACACATTTTTCGTGACATTAAATATTTATCTTAATTCTTAAAAGTAAATTTAAGCCCCCAAAAGAATATGAAAACAAATTTACTTTAAACATCGATTCTTTCGGCGGAATCCGTGACGTGTGTTCACTGCGAGGCTGACGAGGAAAATCTCCATAATATACAGAACTTAAAATATTGTGATTTATGAAAAATAAAATTATACGGAACGCAGTAAGTTTTTTGCTCATATCTGCTTTGCTTATTGAAATTTTGGAATTTTTAATGACGACTGTGTCCTCTGAAATGAATTTTAAATTTGCCATGGAATATAAATGATGGATATTATATTAGGTACGTGAATATGATGAATCCACGGATATCATATAGGTAACGCAACTTTTTATGTCAAAGAGTTCCGTGTTAAGGAACAATATTTGTTCGTTGAAATTTTATATTATGACAAAAATCAAAATAGTTTATAATTTTGAATTTCAATTATAATAATATTAAATATGATATAAATATTATTTTAATTATTATTTTCGTTCCTTAATTTAATTATTTATTAATATGGTGAATATAATATATCAGAAGTATTACATGCATATTTTTATAAAAGCATAATATTGTATTTTAAAAATCATTAAATGAAAATGTGATTCCTGGATTTTAGAGTTAACATGAAGATATACAGTACCTAAGTACATTAAATTTACAGTACCTACCATAATACCAACTAGATTTGTAAAATTCCAAGTCTAACATTTTCTACGAATACTGCTGATCACAAAATGATTAATTATTATTTAATATTATGTTAATTTAATTGTATCGATTACCTATAATTTATATTTTAGATTCTGAGCGGATATTTTGATTTTACTATGATGTACCTATATTTAATTTCTTATTTTTTTGTTATTATTTATTTTTCGTGTTTAATATATGTACACGATAAGTAGGTAGTCAAAATAAACCTTCGTTTTCCATGCATAATAAATATATTTACTCTGTATGTAATCACTAATCAATGATCATATTGTTTATTTTCAAGTTTCTTTGTATTTATTAAATAATAATATAGGAAAATGTATTTTCGAATAATAATTGTATGTTTGCATTAAATACTTTCACCATAATAGGGACCTAAAATTGTCATTTATCGTTAAAACTTAAAACAACAAATTTTGTGAAAAATTCAATTTTGGAAGGTGTAGGTAAGTGTTTTGTGTAGGCATAATAAATGTTACATTAAAATAAAAAAATTCTAAGAATTACATTAATTGGATTATAAATTAGAATATAGGTACTACAATTTCCAGTTTCTACTACAACATTACGTTATATTATGTTTTTAATAATTAAAATGCCTAAAAATAAAACGTAAATCACAAAATAATATGAAAACAAACTTACGCTGAAACATCGACTCTTCCGGTGAAGCCTAGCTAGAGGGCATCAACAATGCAAACGTCCAGTACGTGACGCCACCGAAGAAACAGCTATCTTCATCTCGTTCCGAACTGTAAATTGAAAGTATCGAAATATTTTATGAAAATTACCTGAACATAACGAAATGTGGGAATTCGTGTTAAAACTTACATTATAATATATACGGCTTAACGAACTATCTGTCTATAATGATGGCTTATTATTATTTTTTTTTTTTTTTTATTGAAAGAAAAGAGGCTTCAACATCTGGGGTTATTAGCCTTGAATACATTTACATAGTGTGGGTTACATTAATGATTACATATTTAAAAGGTTACAGAGTCTTAAATTATGAATACAAATACATATTGATTAAAGATTGTGTGCAATGTTAATTTGTGTAAGGAAATTTAAGATTTTTGTGGTGTTGTCTTCATGGAGAGCTTCTTCTAAGTTGTTGGGTATTGATAAGGTATTTCTGGTGTTTTGGAGGTTTGGGCAGTCTAGGATGATGTGTTGAATGGTTAGGTCTTCTTGGCATTGATTACATATGGGTGGTGGATCTTTTCTAATTAAAAAAGAATGAGTCAGGGAAGTATGTCCAATTCTTACTCTGGCTAGAGTGACTTCTTGTCGTCTGTTTAAATTATGGAGATGGTGCCACTTTTGGGTGCATTTTTTTATTTTTTTTAATTTGTTGGAAGGCAGAACAGAATCCCAGTAACTTTGCCATGTCATATTTATTTTGTTTCGAATGGAAATATTTATGTCATTAGCCGGTATGTCAGTGATTGTTGGATGTAAGATGGTTTTAACTGCTTTGTCTGCTGACTTATCGGCCATCTCGTTACCGGCAATGCCGGTGTGAGAAGGTACCCACATAAATTCTATATTTTTTTTTTGTAGAATATAGTTCAGTTTGGATGTTCTGGGTTATTTCATTTGTCGAGAAGGGGTTTAGGAGAGCTAGAAGAGCACTAAATGAGTCACTTATTATTAAAATATTGTTATATGAAGGTGTCAGGTTTGTTGATTTGATTGCTTCTAATATGGCGTAGTTTTCTGCTGTGAAAATGCTGCTCTCCGGAGGAAGCTTATGCAGGATTTCGGTTTCTTCTTTGATGATTGCAAATCCAGTTCCATGTTGAGATTTAGATGCGTCGGTATAAATTTGTGAAAAAATGGAGTATTTACTCTGGATAATTTCTTTGAAGTGAGACCTGATAATTGTCGAATTTGTTTCATGCTTATTATATTTGGTTAATTCGGTATTTATGTGGGTTTTCCAAAGCCTAGGTGAAAATTTTGGGAAAGTAATTTTATTTTTAATGGATGTGTGGATTTTAAACTTTGTGCACAAACGGGAGAAGGTGACGTGTATGGGTGGTATTTGTTTCCCAGATATGTTGGTTAGGATTTTATTTTGGTTTTGGAAAATGTTGTTGTGTCCTATGTGATTAGGAGTGCTTTTCCTTTTTATGCCGTAGATGAGTGTGTCTTTTTCTCTTTGGAGTTTGAGAGGTAGTTCTCCAGCGTAGCATAAAATACTGTCGATAGGGCTGGTTCTGTATGCTCCTATTGAAATGCGAATACCTTCGTTATGTATCGGGTCTAATATTTTGAGTAGATTTTCTTTGGCTGAATTATAAATAATTGATCCGTAATTTATTCGTGATAGTATTAGTGATTTGTAAATATTTAGAAGGCTTTTTGTGTCAGCACCCCAAGTGTGATTTGAAAGTATTTTCATTATGTTCATTTTCATTTTGCAAGAGCTTTTAAGTTCCTTTAGGTGTTGGGTCCATTTTAATTCACTATCAAAGATCATTCCTAATACGCGTAAGGATTTGCAAAAGGGTATTTCAGAATTATTAAGGAATAATTGTAGGTTCTCTGTCGTACGAGTGTGGAAACAAATACATTTACTTTTCCCTGGAGAGAATTTTAAACCGGTCTTATTTGACCAATTTTGGAGAATATTAAGTGCTTGTTGTAGTATTTCCATCGTGGTTTTAATATTTTGTCCACTGCAATAAATGTGGCAATCGTCGGCAAAAAGAAGGTGTTTTGTAGGTTTGGGAATTTCTTTAAATATATTGTTAATAGCTAGCAGGAACATTGTTACACTGATCACTGAACCTTGGGGAAGGCCATTTTCAGTTAGGTAGGTATTTGATAATTCATTGTGAGCTTTAACTTGGATTGTACGATTTTTTAAGAAATTTTTGAAGAATATGAACATTTTACCATTTATGCCACACTCTTGAATAATTTGAAGGGCTCTGTTTCGCCATACCATATCGTATGCTTTTTCTAGGTCTAAGGCTATTAATATTAGATGTTGCTTTTGATTTTTTGCGTTACAGATATCATCGTGTAAGGAAGAGAGGGTGTCGAGAGTTGAATGATTTCTTCGAAATCCACATTGATCAATTGTTAGTATATTCGATGTCTCCAAGTGCCAAATGAAGCGCTTGTTAACTATTTTTTCTAATGTTTTGCCTAGTGTATTGATGAGTGAAATAGGCCTATAGTTGGAGGTGTCGAATTTGTTCTTATTTGGTTTTGGGATGGGTATAACAATTGCGTTGCGCCATTGGTCTGGATATATGCCTTTATCCCAAATTATATTGTAAATTTGGAGAAGTATTTCGTGTCCTTGCTTTGGTAGATTTTGAATAAAGGAATATGGTATATCGTCTGGACCAGGACTTTTGCTTTTGCATCCAGATAATGCATTGTGTAGTTCAGTTATATTGAAGGGTTGGTTAATTGTGTTTTCTTGGTGGTAAAAATTAAGTTCATTTTAGAAAACAAAACAGAAATTTACAAAAAATTAAACAGTTTAAACACAGGTTAAGGAGTTCAAACTACAATCTCCAAATTCTTGAACAGAAAAAAACAATTGACAATGATTAAGTCACTCGTTCTAGAATGTCAATACAGAGGGCACCTGTATTTTATCAATAATCAAGTCTATACAAGAAATGAAACTAGATTTTAATGCTAAAAAAAACAATTGAAGGGGAGTGTTGGCGTCCGTAGGCAAATGCATTTTAGAAAAAAAAAAGAATTTAAAAAAAAAAAATATTCTATAGGAAAACACATTAAAGAGTTCAAACTAAAATGTACAGAATCTTAAACAGAAAAAACAATTGACAATGATTAGCTCATTAAAGTATGATAATACAGAGGGCACCTGCTGGTTATCAATATGCAAGTCTGTAAAAGAAACTCAACTACACTTAAATTAATAAAAAAAAAAATTTAAGGGGAGTGTTGGCGCCCGCAGACAAATGCGTTGTAGAAAACCAAAAAGAAATTTAAAAATAAATTAAACAGTTTAAACACAGATTAATGAGTTCAAACTACAATCTTCAGATTCATAAACAGAAAAAACAATTGAAAATGATTAGATCATTAAAGTATGATGATACTGAGGGCACCTGCTGGTTATCAATAATCAAGTCTATACAAGAAATGAAACTAGATTTTAATGCTAAAAAAAAATTGAAGGGGAGTGTTGGCGCCCGTAAGCAAATGCATTTTAGAAAAACAAAAAAGAATTTTAAAAAAAAATATACCGTAGGAAAACACATTAAAGAGTTCAAACTAAAATATACAGAATCTTAAACAGAAAAAAAAATTGACAATGATTACTTCCCTCGTTCTAGAATGTCAATACAGAGGGCACCTGTATTTTATCAATAATCAGGTCTATACAAGAAATGCAACTAGATTTAAATGCTAAGAAAAAAATTGAAGGAGAGTGTAGGCACCCGCAGGCAAATGCGTTGTAGAAAAACAAAAAAGAATAATAAAAAAAAATATACTGTAGGAAAACACATTAAAGAGTTCAAACTAAAATATACAGAATCTTAAACAGAAAAAACAATTGACAATGATTAGCTCAATAAAGTATGATAATACAGAGGGCACCTGCTGGTTATCAATATGCAAGTCTGTAAAATAAACTCAACTACAGTAAAATTACAAAAAAAAAAAATTGAAGGGAAGTATTGGCGCCCTAAGCATATACATTTTAGAAAACAATAAAGAAATTTACAAAAAATTCAAGTGTAGGAACACAGATTAATGAGTTCAAACTACATTCTTCAGATTCATAAACAGAAAAAACAATTCACAATGATTACCTAGCTCGTTCTAGAATGCCAATACAGAGGGCACCTTATTTTATCAATAATCAAGTCTATACAGGAAATGAAACTAGATTTAAATTCTAAAATAAAATTGAAGGGGAGTGTTGGCGCGCGCAGGCAAATGCATTTTAGAAAACAAAAAATAAATGTAGAAAAATTAAACAGTAGTAACACAGATTAATGAGTTCAAACTACAATCTTCAGGTTCATACACAGATGAAACAGTTTATAACGATTAACTAGCTCATTAAAGAATTATAATACAGAGGGCAGGGCACCTGTATTTTATCAATATTCAAATCTATACAAGAAATGAAACTAGATTTAAATGCTTAAAAAAAAATTGAATTGTAAATATCATACCTGACCAATTTCCTAATTTTTTCACGACTATTGATAGCCAGAATAGTGTTATACCAGTATAGTTACAATACATATCCCATTCTTAGTTTCTACGCACACTACAAATTATGGCAAAAATAATCCTATTGATCGCATGATGCGGCAGGTCAATGAGAGTACCATTTACCATAATATATTTTAATTTTTTTTTTTTTAATTTTTAGTTCCACTTTACTATTACTAATTTATATTACCTATTATTATTATTATTATTACTATTATTGAATTATTATCATGTTTAAACTTATATAGTATCTAGATTTGTATTGTCCTGTGTTAAATTGTTGTAAAGGGCTTTGCCCGTAAATATATATAAATAAAATAAAATACAAATAATTGAAAAGTTTCGGTCAATACATCCCCTGATCGATTAACTGTAATAAAAAGAAACCTACTGAATAATAAAAAAATACATACCCCCTGTCCGAATCAAAATCTGCTATAAAACTTAGTCTTCGAAATTCTGCAACGTTACACATTTCAGTCTGCTTATGATATATATTATTCCCAGTTGACAAATCTTCACTGACGAGTTAAAGACCATTTCTGAAATGACACGCAGCCTGCAGTAAAATGTTCAACAATATTCTTATGACCTAAGCGTTACGGATACCTATTATATTTTATATGTATAATTTTTAATCTGTATTATACCTACTTAACTATTATGACGTGTTAGTTTGTTTTTTAGAGCGGACTACGGGAGCAATGAATGTTTTGATTTTACAATGATGTGTATATGATTCTCGCAAAACCATTTTCTTATTTTGTTGTTATTCAACAACTATTAACCGTCGATATTTAAAATACCCAAATAAAAGTTCCTCGTGAGTTGATATAATAGAAGTTAAAAAATATTAGAAATACAAGAAATACATAAGCAAGTTTTATTTTCGTAGGCATTTCTACAAAATTTATCACAATCTTGATTATTTGCAAAATATTTTGTTGTAAGATATTCAAAGAAAAACTTCTTTGTTTACCTATAATATGAAAATTTAATAAAAGTTTCCTCATAAGTATTTATAATAGCAGTTGAGAATCAATAAAGATCCATCGACACGATTTTTTTTATAAGTAGGTAATTAAACTTCAATTTTTAACAAAATATATCAATTTGATAATTTACAAATTACTATTTTGTAAATAAAAATGTATAAAATGTTCAACTTTCATTAATTAGGATTGAAAATTTAAAACAATAATTCTCATAAATAGTTCAAACTGTATCCAAAGAATCTAAATAATCAATGAAAAACACAGTTAAATTTTACAGACATTATAAATTCAAATTTTGAAGAAATTACTTATTAAAACAATGAATAGCGATTTTAGATATTTTGTTGCAATTTAAAAATTGTAGGTATTCGTGGATGTATGAAACTTTTAGAGTATATCATTATAATTTATATACCTACACGATGACACTTTCAAATGTAATTGTTTGGGCAAAAATTGCTTTAACCTACTGTTAAATAATACTATATTTATTACTTTAATCACAATATTATTTATAACTGTCTTTGCTCAAAGTCGTTTTTCGTTTGTTCGTTTGTATTTTAATAATTTATAAATGAATTTATTATTATTAATAATTATATTAGTTTATTTTATTTCATCAATTTATTTAATACTATTTACTAATAAATAATATATTGATTAATGATTTTTGAAACATTGTATTCGAGAAAATAAAAAAAAATGTGATTTTAATTAGTTTTGTAATGTACCCACCTATATGTAAAAAATAAATTAATATAAGAATAAATGTTGAATTTTTTGGGACATAATAGGTAACGCATTCGTGTATGTATTACACTATATTTTTATATATATACGAGTAGGTATATCAGTATATTATTCATAAGTGCGGACACGGGAGGATATTATGCAGACATGCAGTTGACCATTCGTGAACTTTTATGTGTACATGGTTAATGGTTATACGTCCCTACTTCCTATGGTATAGATATTAGGTGAGCAATAGAAGTTGAGTAGGTATGTTACACTAAGTTAATAGTTACCCATAACTTATAACGTTGGATTTGAAAAAAAATGACCAGTTATAAATTAAAATTGTATTTTATGACTATTATCAGTTAAAACATATATTTCTATAAATTAAACCAAAACATAATATGTCTTTTTCAAGTAAACAATTTTCATATTCACCTATTAATTACAATTATTCTACGACCGGGGACTGGAAAAACAATTTATAAAATATAAATATATGCGTCTACAATAACACATTTTTCATGACATTAAATATTTATCTTAATTCTTAAAAGTAAATTTAAGCCCCCAAAAGAATATGAAAACAAATTTACTTTAAACATCGATTCTTTCGGCGGAATCCGTGACGTGTGTTCACTGCGAGGCTGACGAGGAAAATCTCCATAATATACAGAACTCAAAATGTTGTGATTTATGAAAAATAAAATTATACGGAACGCAGTAAGTTTTTGCTCATATCGGCTTTGCTTATTGAAATTTTGGAATTTTTAATGACGACTGTGTCCTCTGCAATGGATTTGAGATTTGCCATGGAATATAAATGATAGATATTATACTAGGTACGTGAATAAGACGAATCCACGGATATCATATAGGTAACGCAACTTTTTTTGTCAAAGAGTTCCGTGTTAAGGAACAATATTTGTTCGTTGAAATTTTATATTATGACAAAAATCAAAATAGTTTATAATTTTGAATTTCAATTATAAAAAAATTTAAATATGATATATTATTTTAATTATTATTTTCGTTTCTTAATTTAATTATTTATTAATATGGTGAATATATATCAGAAGTACAAGCATATTTTTATAAAAGCATAGTCTCTTCTTTCCACTGTCCTAAACAAAATTAATTTACATTTAGTAAATGCTTTCACCATAATATTGAACTAAAATTGTCATTTGTCGTTAAAATAACAAATTTTGTGAAAAATTCAATTTTGGTAGGTAAGTGTTTTGTGTAGGCATCATAAATGTTACATTAAAATTTAAAAAATTCAAAAAATTACATTAATTGGATTATAAATTAGAATATAATTACTACAGTTTCCAGCTTCTACTACAACATTACGTTATATTATGTTTTTAATTATTAAAATGCCAAAAAAGTAACCTTAAATCCCAAAATAATATGAAAACAAACTTACGCTGAAACATCGACTCTTCCGGTGAAACCTAGCTAGAGTACTTGACGCCACCTAAGAAACAGCCATCTTCATCCGTCTTCATCTCGTTCCGAACTGTAACTTGAAATTATCGAAATATTTTATGAAAATTACCTGAACATAACGAAATGTGCGAATTCGTTTTAAAACTTACATTATAATATATACGGCTTAACGAACTATCTGTCTATATTGATGGCTTATTATTTTTTTTTCACTAAAATTATTAGAATTGTTAATCGTCGCGGACGAATGTCGACAATTGGCGATTGCCATAGATGATATAAAATATATTTTTTAATATGATAAATCCATAGAACTTCTACACTCAGCACATAAACGGTCTATTGATAAATCGTGTGTTCTTTTACAGAAATGATTGTGGTCTGCAAATTGCAATGTATTCTTGTTTTCTATTTCAGTTTGGGGCAAGAAACTTTATGATTTTTAAACTGATAAATAATTTACAAAATAATTTTCTCATGACTATAAATAATGCAAAAAGAGTCAAAATAGTTTGAAAATTTTACCATGTATGGAACATTCAAGTATAAATATTTTTTACTCTTTTTATACAGGTGGAAAAATGTATGTAAGTTCTTCTATTTAACTTACCCTACCAATAATATCACTATATAAAATAATTAAAAGTCATAATTTGAAGACAATTTCTTAAACCCTAGAAAACTTTTTAATTTAGTGTCTAAACCATATAGTTTAGCACCCACGCAAAATTTTCAATTTTTTTTTTTTTTGGAAACCTAATACCTATGATTTGCAACCAGTTATAAGATTTATGATGCAAAAATTAATTCACTGAAATCATTAGTTGTTATCGCATAACCTTACGAAGTTCACGATTTTCGGTGTTTTACGCATCCGTACAACGCTTAAAGTTTACCGAGCTTAAGTAGGTATAACAAATAACAATTTTTTTAACCTAGTTAAATCAACGTCTTCAGAATGATGGTGCAAAAATAATTCATGACAAGTTTTACATAACAAGTCGAGGGATGTTTTTAATTATAATTGTCTGAGTGAGCACAGCGTGCAAGTGAATACGCCGGGTAGGTATATATGAGATAACCAAAAATTTCAATTAGCTATAACTTTAAAATAGACTTCCCTATCATTTTCAATTAAAAAATAATGATTTTCGGCAATTAATTTTTGCAATATCGTTCTTAATTCGTTTTAGCTTCATGGGTATAGAATGAAAAGGTTCTAAATCGTTTTTATGTAATTGTCCAGGAGAGCAATTTTAAGGTTTGAGTTAAAATATCTTATTCCTTGAAATCATTTTGTTTAAATTAATGTTCTAAGGCATGTAGCAACTTGTATAGTTTAATTCACATCATTATAATAATAATTTGCTGTATTGGTTGGTATTAAAATTAATAAAATACATATTATTATAAATTGGTTCTACAATTAGGAACTTTTCAACCTAAAATAAAAAGAAATATATTCATCAATTAGAACTTTTTCATTCTTAACTGTTATTTGTATTATTGTTAGCTGAATAGTTTTGATTTATAAATTCAGACATAATTCGAATACAACTTTTTGTATTCTAATTGTTAAAATGTATTTAAAAAAATAATAATCCTTTAGAATTAAGTACTTATTCATATTTTGAATAATTCACTCAATTACTAGTAAATGTTTTGAACTTAAAAAAAAAATGCATTTGTGTGAACGGCTAAAATTGTGTATAAAGTATCGGCCAAAGCATCAACATACATTTGTATTACATTTTAGTATATGATTATGGTAGACAAATGTTGATTAAAGCGTAAATAACAAATTTTAAAAATGGCATTTGGCTAAAGTTATATAGTTTTGACACTTTATTATAGTCTTTAAACATATTTAGAGACATCTGTAAGACAATAAAAGGTTTTTAGATTCTGAGTGAAACGATGAATGTATTGATTATTAAATTTGAATAAAATCATTAAGTGTTTAGAAATTAGAATCTTTCGTCTTTTAGAAGTTAAGAACTCTTCTTCATTATTTTTTTTAATTTAAATGTCTTCAAACAATTCTAGGAATTATATAATATTAAACAATTGTAACAAACTGGTAAATTTTTACTTTTGTTTTATTTTATACATCACTAAGTATAAAATATTCTTTTAATTATAAAATTTGTATCATTATATAAACCTACTGTGTACTTATTATGTCCTTCGCTTGACTCCCAACCACTCATGATGTCTGAATTTTTAAAATGTGATGCACATACTCTAAAACTTTTAGATTCTGAGTGAAACGATGAATGTACTGATTTTACAATGATGTGTGTTTTTTTTTTAATTTTTTTAAATTTTTTTGTGTCTGTGTACACGATAAGTAGTCGAAATAATGCTTTGATTTTCAACTTCAGTATCTTGTTCGATTGGAAAGTGAATATCGTTGGTGCATTGGGGAGGTCAAAATTTAAATTTCCCAGTAGTTTTCAAAAGCGCCGGGAAAAACAAAATAAAAATTAAGGAAAAACGGGAATTTTTACGCAAAATCGGTTTTCCAAAAAATCGATTTTGGTTTTTGGTGTAACTTTAAAACAAATAACCGTAGATACATGCAAGTTCAACTGGTTGTTTATATTTGCATTTTCTATACACGATAACATTTTCAAAATATTTTGATTAATTTTGAACTGTTTAGGGGCATTTTCAGTTTCCAATTTTATTAGTTTTTTTTTTTATGAATATCAATAAAAATTTATTTGTTGAGTAAAAATACTTGAAAATTTAATACAAGGCTCCTACTATATTGTTTCAAAGACAGATAAAAAATATTAAAAATCGTTAGTCACAGTTTTTTTTTTTTAAGCATTTAAAGTTCAAAAAATGACAAAATATGGAAAAATCACGAAAATTTGCAAATTATTTCGAGTTAGAAATTCATAAAATTTTTTCTTTTTAAATCTAAGATATGAAAATGTAATACAAGATTCCTTATAAGATTTCCTACATTTATCAAAAAAAAAATTCTATAAGAAAGTCAAATTAAATTTTTATGAGCGTTTGAAATTCAAATTTTTACAACATTGGATATTCACTCGATTTCTCATGTGGCGATTTCCTTATTTTGTTGTAATTCAAAAACGAATTACTGTAGATACATGAAAATTTCACTGAATGTTTATATTAGCATTTCCTATACACCATACAATTTTGAAAATATTTTGACTCTTTTTGAGCCGTTTACGGACATTTTCAGTTTTCAATTTTTTTATTTTTTTATTCTATAAATATCAATAAAGTTTTATCTGTGGGCCAAAAAGTGTAAAAATTTAAAAATTTAAAAAAAAAAAATAGTTATTTTTATTATGAGGAATTGATTATTAAAATAACTATTTAAAATACAATATATTTTATTTGAATATAACAGTTTTAGATCAATTTTTTTCTGATAACTTATCCCGAAGCGAATTTATGAATTTTTTTGTTCCCATTCTATTTGTTTTAATATTGTATTCTCTATACTCAATATGGAAAGTGCCGAAAGTTTTTCATTAGATCATGATGACCTAAGGTAATTTTTCACTCTTTAGAACTGAGAAAGAACGTTCCCCAGTGACATTAGAGTATGGAAGAGAGCAAAAAAATTCTTAGAGCTATTTCAACATTTGGGAATGTTGAAGAAAGCTGAGATTGTATGAGAGCTTTATTGAAATGTGAAGCACAGATGATGATTCGTTTTCAATATCATCAGGATAAATATCAATACGTTTTTCTGCATAGATTTTAATATTTGTTTACTATTTAATATCACTGTATAAAATCTAAAAATAACATATAAAATATAGCCATCTCAATAGATGATATTCTTAAGAAACGAGTTAGCTGAATGTCAATGCCAATAGCAAATACTATATAGTATTTGCCAATAGTCGATCCGGCGTAAAAATATCTACTATTGCCGATTGAAAGCTTATCAATCCGGCGGGTGGTGGTTCTGTAACGGGGAACATGTAAAATAACATATAAATGATACACAGCGTCCCCGTTACGTCTTATCACTTTCAATCGCCCATATGAAAGAATAATATTTACTTTATTTTTAAACTGACATACCCTTTTTCACCAAAAACGTCCAAGTATAATATAATGATTAATAATGAATAATATTGGTATTAACAATATGTTTACTCCGTTTTTAAAATATGAAAATGATAAAGGGGCAGTTGCCCCCTTTGCCTCCCGGCTCCCGTTAAACACGACTCTGCCGATTATTACCAAATGAGAACATAGTAACAGACTAATGGAGGTCGGAGTCCGGAGAGTCGTTGCGATTGGGAATATTCCGATAAACCGATAATGTGGAAAATCCATCACTTATTTTTAGCGGGTATAATATTGTTTGATAATATTGATGGATGATTATATAATATTATGGAGATTCGTGTGATTTTTGTATTATCTATAAAATATACATGAATAAAATTAGTCTTATATACTAGTGTTTGAAAATTTAAAAAAAAACGGTTATGGGGGGGAGGAATTCGACACCCAAATCCCCCCCTTAATTACGCCAATGGATGGCATTGATTCAAAATTGAAGTAAAACAATAAATTATGCCATCCCTATACTGCATTATTAGTCCTTGGTAAATCTTCCGAAATCAATGAATAACAATTCCAAATTGAAAAGTTAAATTTAGGTCCTTGTTATTTTGGTCTTGCGGTACCATAATGAGCAATATTGATTATATATCTACCTTGAATTGTAAATATAATTTAAAATATATTTTAATAAACTTAAAAAAGCATATCACTTGTTTTAAATTTGTTTTATCCATTATCCCTAATGAATTGTAATTTTATATATTTTATTATTTTAAATAAAAAAAAAGGTGGACAAGTGGGTGTCGCTCTGCTGTACAGTAGGTTACAAGTGGGTCACTGTATAATGGATGATATTAAATTTGAATTCAACGATATATTATCATTGTATAAGAAAACGATTCTGAGCGAAGACGGTATGTCAGTCTAGGTATAAGACATATTATATACATATCTATGGTATTAAACAAAAAATAGGTACCTATAATAAATTCCAAATTAATCATATCACAATATCCATTAGGTACTTATAACGCGTTATACATCAACAAAAACCAGGGGCGTAGCGTGCATGTAAGCACTGTAAGCACTGCTTACACTTTAAATGAAAGAAAAAATAAATTTGATCAATTACGACTAATAGGTACATAATAAATGATTTTTAAAATTTTAATTTTATTTATAAAATATTTAAGTTATAGCTGGTAGTGGTTTTTGTTATTGTTTATTTGTGTCGTACGCTGTCTACTGATTACCAACTATTTTAAGAAAATCATCGATTGTAGGTCTATTTTTAATCCATTCTGTATTATGTTAACTGCATAATCATAATACGATATACAGTGTAACACATTCTGAAATTGCTTACGCGCAACTGTTGTTTTCGAATAGTCTATAATGCCATAGTGGGGGTCACGTATTTAACTAGCGTTTGTAAGCACATTTGGTTTTGCTTACTCGAGAAACAAGGAGCGACCAGTACGTAGCCCGACGCGTTGTAGACTGTAGTCGTTTTTACGTGCACTGTCACTGTCATTCGCCTAATAGACTTTTGAAGTATTTATACTTCAATTTCTTTATTTTCTCGAATTTGATTTGTACAACTAGTAACTATATTTTTAAAAATATTAAAAATTTTAAAAAGATAATATTTTTTTATACATAATTTATAATTAGGTATTTAGGTATAGTACCTATATTCTAATCACTTTTGGAAGAAAAATTTCACTGCTTACATCTTTTTAATACCCACGCCACGCCACTGACAAAAACCGTGATACTATCATAGATATATAATAATAATACACTTTAGAAGTTTCAAGTACCCACGAATAATATTATTCAATCACAACAGAAAAACTAAAATAGTTATTCTAGGTTTTTTAATATGTAATTTCGTCCAAATTTGAATTTAAAATGTCTATAAAAAATAACTGTGTTAATATATTTTTTGGATTTTTTGGTTACAGTATGAACTATTTATAATTTATGAGAACCTTTGTTTTAAATTTTCAATCCTTAGCTATAAAAACTGAACATTTTATAATTTATTAATTAGAATGATTGATAATTTTCGAGATTTTGATAAATTTTGTCAAAATTCGATCTTTAAATGCTTATAAAAAGAAATTGTGCCTATGTATTTTTTATATTTTTCAATTGCTATTGTAACAATATATCAGAAGCCTTGTATTAAATTTTTACACTTCTTGGCCCAACAGATAAAACTTTATTAATATTTATAGAAAAAAAAACTAAAAAGAATTAAAACTGTAAATGGCCGTAAACAGCTCAGAGTCAAAATAATTTCAAAATTGTATGGCGTATAGGATATGCTAATATCAACATCCAGTGAATACATTTTCATGTAACTACAGTTATTCGTTTTTGAATTAGGTACCTACAACAAAATAAGGAAATCGCTACATGAAAAATCGAGTGAATGCCCAATGTTGTAAAAATTTGAATTTCAAACGCTCATAAAAATTTAATTTGACTTTCCGGTAGAGATTTTTATATTGATAAAGGTAGACAAACTTATGAGTAATCTTGTATTACATTTTCAAATCTTAGATTTAATAAGAAAAATTTTTACGAATTCTTAACTCAAAATAATTTGCTAATTTTCGTGATTTTTCCATATTTTGTCATTTTTTGAACTTTAAATGCTTATAAAAAAAATTGTGACTAAGGATTTTTAATATTTTTCATCTGCCTTTGAAACAATATACTAGGAGCCTTCTATTAAATTTTCAAGCTTTTTTAACCAACAAATATTATTTTATTGATATTTCTAGAAAAAAAAACTAAAAAAAAATGGAAAATGAAAACGTCCCTAAACAGTTCAAAACAAATCATAATATTTTGAAAATGTTTTCATTTGTTTTAAAGTTACACGAAAAACCAAATTCAATTTTGTGAAAAATCGATTTTGCGTAAAAATTCCAGTTATTTCCTTAATTTTTCTTTTGTTTTTCTTGGCGCTTTTGAAAATTACTGGGAATTTTAAATTTTGACCTCCCCAATGCACCAACGATATTCACTTTCGAATCGAACAAGATACTAAAGTTGATAATCGAAGCATTATTTCGACTATTTATCGTGTACACAGACACAAAAATAAAAAAATTAAAAAATAAATATAAAAACACACATCATTGTAAAATCAATACATTCATCGTTCCACTCAGAATCTAGTTTGAATTTAAAATTAAAATTATGGAATCTCATTCAGCATTAAAAAAAGAATTAGAAAGAGTTAAAATGGAAAAACAAGATGCATTAGAAGGAAAAGACGAGTATACTGAAATGGCGGAAACTTTAGAAATGGCAACTCAATTTAAAGATCTGGTTAATGAATTACGAGAACAAAATCAAGTTCTACAAACTCAATTAATTAGAGAATCTGCATAAAAAGGTGAAGTTCGGTCATCAATACCAGAAATGCTTGACTTTAAGGTTAACTATAAATAAAAATATTTTTTATATGAAAAAATAATTAAAAATATATTATTTATCAGAAAATGTTTGCTGAAACTAAAGCTGATAGTCCAGCCATCGATTTGAAACTACGTAGAATGGAAACATAAGAAGCTCAGCAACATGTACTGTATTTATGAGAATATATGCCAGATTCGTTCTTGTCTCCTTGATGTAAGTTTGCTTCTACTACCTATATAAATTCTTATGTTCATAGATATCTTCTAAATTCTAATAACAATAATTTAATAATATTATATATTGTTTGAGCGTCATTAAGATATACATTTGTTTAAAATTATATAATACATATTTTGACATGTTGGCTTAAATATTGGAGTTAATTTACCCATTATTAAACTTAACATAAATGTAACAATATTACTGTACTTATTAATTAGTTATTATTGTATATTTTGTTATAATATTGTCATATATTTTACTATTATATTGATTTTAATATTAACCTTATGGAAGTAGACTAAAAGTGTATTACATGAATGCAAACTTGTTGCACAGAGCACATGCTATACCCAAGGGCCAAGAATACCCAAATAACATTTAAAAATATATATCTTTTAGTAATTATAATATAAGATAGTAAATACACCAAAATGTAATTTAATAACAAAATTAAAGTAATTTGTCATGTTTTAGATTAGTTGAATAATCATCTTGTAAAGAATCACAATCAGAAAAGACACCAATCAAAATGGATAAAAAGTTTACCAGAAAAAACAAAGAAATCCCAAAAATTGGAAACAATCAATCAATAATGATTTGACTGAAAAAGGACTTGAACATGTATCTAAAACAGGCAAAATAATTCCAGCCAACATTGTAAACTTTCTAAGGTCTTGTAATAGATGTGCATATAGTTGTTTAGTTAATTTTGATCCAGATAAAATAATAAGTATTCACAGCAGAAAAGATAAAATTGGATTTATACTTAACTATAAATCCTTAGTTACTTCAAAAGGATCATCAAAGGAAAAAATTTTACCTGTATAATTTCTACAAAACTGATAAAATATTGATTAGTCTTCAAAAAAATTTTCTTTAACACATAATGTATTAGCCAAAAGTTTATTTATAATTGTCATTCATCAATGAACCCACTATCATTAACTCTGCCTGATAAAATGCGAGGCAAGAATACAACTAGTCATATTAAAGCAGAGGACAAACAATATGCCATAGACCATATATCTAGTTTCTCTACTGTTGAATCACATTATTGCCGACATGATACAAAAAGAATCTGAGTTGCACTTCCAAAAACAAATGTCGGCCCAGCGTTTTATAAAAAAAAATTAAATGTTTATAACTTTACAGCTCATTTGTCTACTTCAATATTATATTTTATGCTATTTGGAATGAAACAATTGTTGGTAGATCGGGTAATGACCTTGCAAGTGCGTTTATTAACATATTACAACATATTGTTGATAATAATTTGGATATACTAAATATTGTTACATGGTCTAATAGCTGTGTGCCACAAAACTGAAATAAGATAATGTCCACGGCTATTATTGGGTTTATGTTAAAAAATCCCAGATCAAAATCAGTTACCATGAAGTATTCAGTTCCAGGCCACTTGTACATCCAAGAAGTGGATAATGCACATTCACAGATTGAGAAACATATAAACCATAATCATATACCTAGGTACTTAAATATACTAGATATGTTAGCAATACAAATGTATGTTGATGCTTTGGCTGATGCTTTATACACAATTTTAGCCGTTCACACAAATGCAATTTTTTGAAATTCAAAACATTTACTAGGAACTGAGTGAATAATTAAAAATACGAATACGCAAACCTAAGGTGATACCCGGCGTATAGTATATGCAAAAAGATACTTATTACCTAAACTTGGCGTGGTGAAACGAAGACGGCCTTTGGACTGTTTAATTAATAATATTGACTGAAAATGTTTTGAAAAAAATTAATTTATAACTAATACAACTAAACAATAACTTACTTCAATCTTCAATGACTGGCTCTTACAATTGTAATACAATAAACTTACATCTATACATTTTAAAAATTAGAATACAAAAAGTTGTATTCGAATTATGCCTGAATTTATAAATCAAAACCATTTTTATACTGTCTAGTGTTATATAATTAATTGGAGCCATCACTCATTCAAAATATTTATTTTTTTATCACAGACTGCATTTTTATTGACTTTGCTTGTTTAATCGTTTGTGTAAAACCATATTCATGTGACGTATCCATAGGTTAGGTTAGTGCCTATTCGCATACTCTGTATTATGAACATTTATGTAAATACATTGAAATATTCTAAAGCAATTAACATTCTAGATTTATTCAGTACTAGTAAGAACCTTCCTACATACTTTTAGTTGTTTTTAAAATTATCTAATAGTTCCAAATTTAGGTAGGTAGGTAGTAATATCAATGGCTGACTGACTGTCTTCGCTCAGAATCGTTTTTCATATACAATGATATTATATCATTGAGTTCAAATTTAACACCATCCATTAGAGTGATCCACTGTACAGCAGAACGGCACACACTTGCCTACCTTTTTTACCTTTATAATAAAATAAATGTAATTTAATCTATATTATAATTTTAAATTTTTTTCAGGTGGTTTGGAGAGCTATGCAAGAATCCTGGTTCCATGATTTCATTAGAATTTTCCATTGAAGATCTATTACAGTATTTCTCAGAAATTGCTAGATCCCATTAGAATATTTAAATATTATAATCAAAAATATAATATAACATAATAACATGTTTAAACTTTAAATTGATAATCTATTGTATTATCATTTTATCTATTTTAATTTTAAATTATTTATAAATAACATTATTTTGAGAAAACATTTTAATTTTGTTAAAAGTTATGTTCCCAAGCCTTTCTAATATACTTTATCCCTTTTTATATTATATAATGTAAATTGTAATTATGTTAATTATACTAATCTATGCATTCGTCTTCGACGATTAACAATTCTAATAATTTTAGTGAAAAAAAAAATAATAATCCATCAATTTAGCCATATAGTTCGTTAAAACGTACATATTATAATGTAAGTTTTAACACGAATTCGCACAATTCGTTATGTTTAGGTAATTTTCATAAAATATTTCGATAATTTCAAGTTACAGTTCGGAACGATATGAAGACGGATGAAGATAGCTGTTTCTTCGGTGGCGTCAAGTACTCTAGCTAGGTTTCACCGGAAGAGTCGATGTTTCAGCGTAAGTTTGTTTCCATATTATTTTGGGAATTAAGGTTACTTTTTTGGCATTTTAATAATTAAAAACATAATATAACGTAATGTTGTAGTAGAAGCTGGAAACTGTAGTACCTATATTCTAATTTGGTATTTATTTATAGAAGGAATATTTATTTATATTTATATATATTTACGGGCAAAGCCCTTTACAACAATTTAACACAGGACAATACAAATTTAGATACTATATAAGTTTAAACATGATAATAATTCAATAATAGTAATAATAATAATAATAGGTAATATAAATTAGTAATAGTAAAGTAAAACAAAAAAAAAAAAATTAAAATATATTATGGTAAATGGTACTCTCATTGACCTGCCGCATCATGCGATCAATAGGATTATTTTTGCCATAATTTGTAGTGTGCGTAGAAACTAAGAATGGGATATGTATTGTAACTATACTGGTATAACACTATTCTGGCTATCAATAGTCGTGAAAAAAATTAGGAAATTGGTCAGGTATGATATTTATAATTCAATTTTTTTTAAGCATTTAAATCTAGTTTCATTTCTTGTATAGATTTGAAATTTGAATATTGATAAAATACAGGTGCCCTGCCCTCTGTATTGACATTCTAGAACGAGCGACTTAATCATTGTGAATTGTTTTTTCTGTTCAAGAATCTGGAGATTGTAGTTTGTTTTTAAAATTATCTTATAGTTCCAAATTTAGGTAGGTAGGTAGCCAGGTAGGTACCTAAACTTAGCAGTGAAAGGGTCAATGAAATTATAATATTAGATACAACTAAAGATCAAAATGTACTACATTTTCTCTTCAGACTTACTTATATAAGTAAATAATACAATAATTTGGTACAATCTATAAAATAGTATAAATTAATAAATATTATATTAAACAGTCCCGAATAATTATCTTTATATCTTTATATATTATTAAAACGTGAGGCGATTTCTTATGACAGTTATATCTGAAGTTCTACTGTACCGATTTTCATGATTTCTTTTTCTAACGCAAGTACTCGATGTGCAGATGAGCCATCAAAAGAGATAAGTCCAAAAAAATATTTATTTAAATAGTTATTAGAAGTATTAAGTTTGCCGTATTGTTACATAACCCCCACTACTCCTACGTCTACTGCAGTACTGTAGCATTGTCGTCGGCGGCGATGTACATTTGTTATATTTTATTCTGTGGCATTTTCACTTCGTCGTCGTTGAAGAAAAACCCAACTATTTTCGATTTCGTCATTTCGCTTACAGTAGAGAACGCTGAACTCATTAAAATTTGTATTTTTTATTATTATATTAAATTATTAATATATTTTTTATATTGTATTAACATACATTTAAAATAGAATACGATTTATCAATAGACCGTTTATGTGCTGAGTGTAGAAGTTCTATGGATTTATCATATTAAAAAATATATTTTATATCATCTATGGCAATCGCCAATTGTCGACATTCGTCTGCGACGATTAACAATTCTAATAATTTTAGTGAAAAAAAAATAATAAACCATCAATATGGACAGATAGTTCGTTAAGCCGTATATATTATAATGTAAGTTTTAACACGAATTCGCACATTTCGTTATGTTCAGGTATTTTTCATGAAATATTTCGACAGTTTCAACTTTCAAGTTACAGTTCGGAACGAGATGAAGACGGGTGAAGATAGCTGTTTCTTCGGTGGCTTCACGTACTGGACGTTTGCATTTTATTGCACTCTAGCTAGGTTTCACCGGAAGAGTCGATGTTTCAGCGTAAGTTTGTTTCCATATTATTTTGGGAATTAAGGTTACTTTTTTGGCATTTTAATAATTAAAAACATAATATAACGTAATGTTGTAGTAGAAGCTGGAAACTGTAGTACCTATATTCTAATTTATAATCCAATTAATGTAATTCTTTGAATTTTTTAAATTTTAATATACCATTTATTATGCCTACACAAAACACTTACCTTCCAAAATTGAATTTTTCACAAAATTTGTTGTTTTAACGATAAATGACAATTTTAGGTCCCTATTGGCTATTATGGTGAAAGTACCTATTTAATACAAACATACAATTATTATTCGAAAATACAATTTCCTATATTATTATTTACTAAATACAAAGAAACTTTTTTTTTTTTTTTTTATTAGCCATTAGCACAAAACTATTACGGCTCGACAATTAATGTACGTCATATACAAAATAAGACGATACAGATAATTGATATATATATCTCTGCAAAGTTTGTAGCATGCATTAGAATGTATATAGAATTATATAATATATAATTATGTGGATTAGATAATGATAAATAAGAATATATAAAGTAATAAAATAGATAATAATGATTAATTAACATATTAACAGAAAAAAAAAATGAAATGATGTAAGAGTATGACATGACGCTGGTATCACTAAGGTAAATTAATTTTGTTTAGGACAGTGGAAAGAAGAGACTATGCTTTTATAAAAATTTGCTTGTACTTCTGATATATATTCACCATATTAATAAATAATTAAATTAAGAAACGAAAATAATAATTAAAACAATATATCATATTTAATTTTTTTATAATTGAAATTCAAAATTATAAACTATTTTGATTTTTGTCATAATATAAAATTTCAACGAACAAATATTGTTCCTTAAGAGGACGTCTCACCCGCATGTGTTGTCTCCGTCTTACACACATACGACATGGCAAATTTTCGTTGGCTAGTTTCAATAGGATATTGTCAGTTTTTATATTAGAGTGAATTGACCTATTATCAAACTTTTAGGTAATAGCATTATCTGTGTTCTCTCGTTGGTTTTTTACGATATTTTAATTTTTAAGTGAGTTATGGGTATGTAAAGTATTCATATTCTAAAATGTTCATAACTCACTTAAAAATTAAAATATCGTAAAAAACCAACGAGAGAACACAGATAATGTTGTTACCTAAAAGTTTGATAATAGGTCGATTCACTCTAATATCAGAACTGACGGTACCCTATTGAAACTAGCAAACAAAAATTTGCTATGTCGTACGTGTGTAAGACGGAGACAACACATCCGGGTGAGACGTCCTCTTAACACGGAACTCTTTGACATAAAAAGTTGCGTTACCTATATGATATCCGTGGGCTCATCATATTGACGTACCTAGTATAATATACTATCATTTATATTCCATGGCAAATCTTAAAGTCATTGCAGAAGACACAGTCGTCATTAAAAATTCTAAAATTTCAATAAGCAAAGCAGATATGAGCAAAAAACTTACTGCGTTCCGTATAATTTTATTTTTCATAAATCACAACATTTTGAGTTCTATATATTATGGAGATTTTCCTCGTCAGCCTCGCAGTGAACACACGTCACGGATTCCGCCGAAAGAATCGATGTTTAAAGTAAATTTGTTTTCATATTCTTTTGGGGCTTAAATTTACTTTTAAGAATTAAGATAAATATTTAATGTCACGAAAAATGTGTTATTGTAGACGCATATATTTATATTTTATAAAATGTTTTTCCAGTCCCCCGTCGTAGAATAATTATAATTAATAGGTGAATATGAAAATTGTTTACTTGAAAAAGACATATGTTTTGGTTTAATTTATAGAAATATATGTTTAACTGATAATAGTCATAAAATACAATTTTAATTTATAACTGGTCATTTTTTTTTCAAATCCAACTTTATAAGTTATAATAAGTTATTATTAGTAAATAGTATTAAATAAATTGATGAAATAAAATAAGCTAATATAATTATTAATAATAATAAATTCATTTATAAATTATTAAAATACAAACGAACAAACGAAAAACGACTCTGAGCAAAGACAGTTATAAATAATATTGTGATTAAAGTAATTTATTTTACTAATATGCATTAGTACAACAGTAGGTTAAAGCAATTTTTGCCCAAACAATACATTTGAAAGTGTCATCGTGTAGGTATATAAATTATAATGATATACTCTAAGAGTTTCATAAATCCACGAATACCTACAATTTTTAAATTGCAACAAAATATCTAAAATCGCTATTCTTTGTTTTAATAAGTAATTTCTTCAAAATTTGAATTTATAATGTCTGTACAATTTAACTGTGTTTTTAAATTGATTCTTTAGATTTTTTGGTTACAGTATGAACTATTTATGAGATCTCTTGTTTTAAATTTTCAATCCTTAGCAATGAAAGTTGAACATTTTATAAATTTTTATTTACAAAATAGTTATTTACAATTCAAATGTCTATAAATCACTGAAAACGAGTCGAAATATTTTGAACATTTTATAATGTATAGAAAATGATAGCTTAAACATTATATAGACATTTTAAATATCAACGGTTAATAGTTGTTGAATAACAACAAAATAAGAACATTATTTTACGAGATTCATATACACATCATTGTAAAATCAAACATTCATTGCTCCCGTAGTCAGCTCTAAAAAACAAACTAACACATAATAGTTAGGTAGGTATAATACAGATTAAACATTATACATATAAAATATAATATCTGTAACGCTTAGGTCATAAGAATATTGTTGAATATTTTACTGCAGGCTGCATGTTTTTTCAGAAATGGTATTTAATTCGTCAGTGAAGATTTGTCAACTGGGAATAATATATCATAAGCAGACTGAAATGTGTGAACGTTGTAGTATTTCGAAGACTAAGTTTTATAGCGGATTTTGATTCGGACACGGGGTATGTATTTTCTTATTTTTCAGTAGGTTTCTTTTTATTATAGTTAATCGATCAGGGTTGTATTGCCCGAAACTTTTCAATTATTTATATTGATAGCTACTATACTGGTATAACACTATTATTCTGGCTATCAATTTTTATTTTCTCGAATACAATGTTTCAAAAATTATTAATCAATATATTATTTATTAGTAAATATTATTAAATAAATTGATGAAATAAAATAAACTAATATAATTATTAATAATAATAAATTAATTTATAAATTATTAAAATACATACGAACAAACGAAAAACGACTCTAGCAAAGACAGTTATAAATAATATTGTGATTAAAGAGATTTATTTTACTATTATGCATTAGTACAACAGTAGGTTAAAGCAATTTTTGCCCAAACAATTTCATTTGAAAGTGTCATCGTGTAGGTATATAAATTATAATGATATACTCTAAGAGTTTCATAAATCCACGAATACCTACAATTTTTAAATTGCAACAAAATATCTAAAATCGCTATTCTTTGTTTTAATAAGTAATTTCTTCAAAATTTGAATTTATAATGTCTGTACAATTTAACTGTGTTTATCATTGATTATTTAGATTCTTTGGATACAATTTGAACTATTTATGAGAATTATTGTTTTAAATTTTCAATCCTAAGCAATGAAAGTTGAACATTTTATACATTTTTATTTACAAAATAGTTATTTGTAAATTATCAAATTGATAATACATTGAAGTTTAATTACCTACTTGTAAAAAAAATCGTGTCGATGGATCTTTATTGATTCTCAACTGCTATTATAAATACTTATGAGGAAGCTTTTATTACATTTTCATATTATAGGTAAACAAAGAAGTTTTTGTTTGAATATCTTACATCAAAATATTTTGCAAATAATCAAGATTGTGATAAATTTTGTAGAAATGCCTACGAAAATAAAACTTGCTTATGTGTTTCTTGTATTTCTAATATTTTTTAACTTCTATTATATCGACTCACAAGGAACTTTTATTTAGATATTTTAAATATCGACGGTTAGTAGTTGTTGAATAACAACAAAATAAGAAAATGGTTTTGCGAGAATCATATACACATCATTGTAAAATCAAAACATTCATTGCTCCCGTAGTCCGCTCTAATAAACAAACTAACACGTCATAATAGTTAAGTAGGTATAATACAGATTAAAAATTATACATATAAAATATAATAGGTATCCGTAACGCTTAGGTCATAAGAATATTGTTGAACATTTTACTACAGGCTGCGTGTTATTTCAGAAATGGTCTTTAACTCGTCAGTGAAGATTTGTCAACTGGGAATAATGTATATCATAAGCAGACTGAAATGTGTGACGTTGCAGAATTTCGAAGACTAAGTTTTATAGCAGATTTTGATTCGGACAGGGGGTATGTATTTTCTTATTATTCAGTAGGTTTCTTTTTATTACAGTTAATCGATCAGGGGATGTATTGACCGAAACTTTTCAATTATTTGTATTTTATTTTATTTATTTATATTTATATATATTTACGGGCAAAGCCCTTTACAACAATTTAACACAGGACAATACAAATTTAGATACTATATAAGTTTAAACATGATAATAATTCAATAATAGTAATAATAATAATAATAATAATAGGTAATATAAATTAGTAATAGTAAAGTAGAACAAAAAAAAAAAAAATTAAAATATATTATGGTAAATGGTACTCTCATTGACCTGCCGCATCATGCGATCAATAGGATTATTTTTGCCATAATTTGTAGTGTGCGTAGAAACTAAGAATGGGATATGTATTATAACTATACTGGTATAACACTATTCTGGCTATCAATAGTCGTGAAAAAAATTAGGAAATTGGTCAGGTATGATATTTATAATTCAATTTTTTTTAAGCATTTAAATCTAGTTTCATTTCTTGTATAGATTTGAAATTTGAATATTGATAAAATACAGGTGCCCTGCCCTCTGTATTGACATTCTAGAACGAGCTAGGTAATCATTGTGAATTGTTTTTTCTGTTCAAGAATCTGGAGATTGTAGTTTGAACTCATTAACCTGTGTTTAAACTGTTTAATTTTTTGTAAATTTCTTTTTTGTTTTCTAAAATGTATATGCCGCGGGCGGCAATACTCCCCTTCATTTTTTTTTTTTTAGCTCTAAAATCTAGTTTCATTTATTGTATAGACTTCATTATTGATAAAATACAGGTGCCCTCTGTATTGACATTCTAGAACGAGCTAGGTAATCATTGTGAATTGTTTTTTCTGTTTATGCATCTGAAGGTTGTAGTTTGAACTCATTAATCTGTGTTCCTACAATTGAATTATTTGTAAATTTCTTTTTTATTTTCTAAAATGCATATGCCGCGGGCGCCAATACTCCCCTTCATTTTTTTGTTTAGCTCTAAAATCTAGTTTAATTTCTTGTATAGAATTGATTATTGATAATATACAGGTGGCTTCTATATTGACATTCTAGAACGAGGGAGGAAATCATTGTGAATTGTTTTTTCTGTTCAAGAATCTGGAGATTTTCGTTTTAACTCGTTTATGTGTGTTCCTACTGTTTAATTTCTTCTAAGTTTCTTTTTTGTTCTCAAAAATGCATTTTTTTGCGGGCGCCAACACTCCTCTTCGAATGTTGTTTTAGTTATTTAACTGTAGTTGAGTTTCTTTTACGGACTTGCATATTTTTAACCAGCAGGTGCCCTCTGTATTATCATACTTTAATGAGCTTATCATTGTCAATTGTTTTTTCTGTTTATGAATCTGAAGATTGTAGTTTAAACTCATTAATCTGTGTTCCTACTGTTTAATTTTTTGTAAATATCTTTTTGGTTTTTCTAAAATGCATTTGCCTGCGGGCGCCAACACTCCCCTTAAATTTTTTTTTTAGTAATTTAACTGTAGTTGAGTTTCTTTTACAGACTTGCATATTGATTACCAGCAGTTGCCCTCTGTATTATCATTCTAGAACGAGCTAGGTAATCATTATATACTGTTTTTTCTGTTTATGAATCTGAAGATTGTAGTTTGTACTCATTATCTGTGTTTATACTATTTAATTTTTTGTAAATTTCTTTATTGTTTTCTAAAATGCATATGCTTGAGGGCGCCAATACTCCTCTTCAATTTTTTTTTTTTAGTAATTTTTCTGTAGTTGAGTTCTTTTACAGACTTGCATATTGATAACCAGCAGGTGCCCTCTGTATTATCACTCTTTAATGAGCTAATCATTGTCAATTGTTTTTTCTGTTGAAGATTCTGTACATTTTAGTTTGAACTCTATTATGTGTGTTCCTACAGTATATTTTTTTTTAAATTTTTTTATTGTTTCTCTAAAATGCATTTGTTGGCGGGTGCTAACACTCCTCTTTAATTTTTTTTTTGAGGAATTCGATCCTAGTTAAATTTTTTTGCATATACTTGAATATTAATAACCTTAAGTCAATTTATTTTCAATTTATTTTCAAAATTGTTTTATTTGTTGAATTTTTTTGTAGAGTATTTTTAAACTCTGATAACCATGTGATACCTTCTGTATTATAATTCTTTAATGAGCTAGTTAATCGTTATAAACTGTTTTTTCTGTTTATGAATCTGAGGATTGTAGTTTGAAATCATTAATCTGGGTTACTACTGTTACATTTTTTTTTTAATTTCTTTATTGTTTTCTAAAATGCATTTGCCTACGGGTGCCAACACTATCCTTCAATTTTTCGATAGACTTGAATATTGATAGTTAGCAGGTGTCCTCTGTATTATCTTAGTTAAATGAGCTAATCATTGTTAATTGTATTTTCTGTTTAAGAATCTGAACATTGTAGGTTGAACTCTTTAATGTGTGTTCCTACTGTATACATTTTTCTAAATTATTTTTTTTTGTTATCTAAAATGTGTTTACCTGATTTAGACTACTGACACTCAGCACGGTTAAGACGTTACTGTTCTTTATTTCTGCCATTTTGATTATTTTGCCGGTAAATCATAAATTATAATATTATAATAATATATAGTTTTTATATACCTATTTAAAAAAAAATGAAATACAAAATTAAGGTAACGCGGCGCATTGTATAGGCAATTCAGCTACAACCGAGTTCATTGTTGTTTGTGCACCTCACATACTTGCAACGACTTGAAATCCGATAACCACTTCTTTATTAATGTGTAATAATATTAAACACTATACACGGTTCAGTGGGTATGTAAAATTTTAGGAATCCGTTTTAGTAATATCTAAAACCGCGAAATTAATGCATAAGTAGATCAAACGGAGTCAAAAGTCTTCATTTTGTTTACAGGCACAGTGGCGTAGCCAGGATTATGAAATGGGGGGTGTTTAAGTATAGATTAAAATTTAAAACCAAGTTCTTACAGTTTACGAATATAAATAAATTTTTACTTGTTGCACTAAAAATTATCGAAATATGCAGTCAAAATATGCTTAAATATATGCAGCTACATTTTTATATTATTTTTGAAAAATTCATAAAACATACTGCAATTTTGGTACTATATAGGTTAATAAATAAGTAATAACCAATAACGCGATATGCGAACACCTTAATAAACGAACACGTATCTACTGATTTTTATTTCTTCGTACAATCTAGAATCTAAATGTCAATTATAGTATTAACACAGTCTTGTCATAAAGAGACTTATATAATATTATATAGACTTATGTTACGTACCATATGCGAAAATAGGGCCAACCTTAGCCTAGCTCCACCAACAACTTAAACAAGCAACAGCCTTCCAAAACATTACCTTAAATTTTTTAAGCTTATTCAATTTTATAATAGTATGGTCTTAGGCTACGGCCTCCCCAAATCTCAAAATTAGCGCCTATATTGTACCTAACCAAACATGATATTTTTAAAGATATTTTTCAATGTTATCCAAATATGACTTTTCCCGACAATTGTATGTATATTTAAGTTAAAAAAATGCAAAATATGCGAAAAATCGCTCAAAAGTACACTTTTCCTAAAATACGCAAAAATATGCAAATTTTGTTTGATAAGACATAAAAAATTTCATTAGACAAATTTATAACTTATCTAAAATAATCCACGACCACTACAATAAAACATACAAGCAGTCCCGAACAATATAAACAATATGTTTATTAGCGGGGAAAATTTCAATGGGGGGTGTTTAAACACCCAAAACCCCCCCTTGGCTACGCCACTGTACAGGCATCTATAGTTGCCAGTATAAAATGTAGACCGTGTTATTGGATACAGTAAATAATATATAGTAGACATCTCTTTCGAATTGACAAACTTATAGGTCTTTATATGCAGACAGAGAGGTGGGGTAGATTTCGGTTCTGACTTCTGATTGTATAATTTTTTCTAAATTTATTTTTTGGTTTTCTAAAATGAAATTGCCTGCGGGCGCCAACACTCCCCTTCAAATTTTTTTTTTGGAATTTGACTCTAGTTGAATTTTTTGTATAGACTTGAATATTGTTAACAAGCAAGTGCCCTCTGTATCATCATTCTGAGATGAGCTAATCATTTGCAATATTGTTTTTTCTGTTTAAGATTCTGGAAATTTTTTTTTGAACTCTTTAATGTGTTTTCTTACTGTATTATTTTTTCTTGGATCTGGAGATTGTAGTTTGAGTGTAGAGTACCTGATTACTTACTATATAAAAGAAGATTGTGAGATTCTCTCACCAGCACCATTCAATACATTTGTTTTTATTTCTTTATTATCATTCTTTAATGGGGTAATCATTGTCAATTGTTATTTCTGTTTAAGATTCTGGACATTTTATATTGAACTCTTTAATGTGTTCTCCTACTGTATAATTTTTTCTAAATTTTTTTTTTGGTTTTCTAAAATGCATTTGCCTGCGGGCGCCAACACTCCCCTTCAATTTTTTTTTTGAGGAATTTGACTCTAGTAGAATTTTTTGGACAAACATGTTTATTGATTACCTTCAGGTTCCCTTTGTATTATCATTCTTTAATGAACTTATCATCGTCAGTTGTTTTTCTGTTTATGAATCTGAAGATTGTAGTTTGAACTCATTGATATGTGTTCTGATTGTATAATTTTTTCTACATTTTTTTTTGGTTTTCTAAAATGCAATTGCCTGCGGGCGCCAACACTCCCCTTCAAATTTTTTTTTGGAATTTGTCTCTAGTTGAATTTTTTGTATAGACTTGAATATTGTTAACAAGCAAGTGCCCTCTGTATCATCATTCCTTAATTAGCTAATCATTGGCAATTTTGTTTTTTCTGTTTTGGATACTGGACATTTTAGTTTGAACTCTTTAATGTGTTTCTTACTGTATAATTTTTTCTAAATTTTTTTTTGGTTTTCTAAAATGCATTTGCCTGCGGGTGCCAACAGACTTGTATATTGATAACCTGCAGGTGCCCTCTGCATTATCATTCTGAAATGAGCTAATCATTGGCAATATTGTTTTTTCTGTTTAAGATTCTGGAAATTTTTTTTTGAACTGTATTTTCTGTGTTTTCCTACTGTATTATTTTTTCTTGGATCTGGAGATTGTAGTTTGAGTGTAGAGTACCTGATTACTTACTATATAAAAGAAGATTGTGAGATTCTCTCACGAGCACCATTGTTTTTATTTCTTTATTATCATTCTTTAATCCAACTGTATAATTTTTTCTAAATTTTTTTTTTGGTTTTCTAAAATGCATTTTCCTGCGGGCGCCAACACTCCCTTTCAATTTTTTTTTAGGAATTTGACTCTAGTTGAATTTTTTGCATAGACTTGAATATTGATAACCAGCAGGTGCCCTCTAACCTGTGTACCCCCAAAGAAAGTTGATAATCCCCAAACAAAGTTGTGTAATCCAAACAAAGGTGAATACCCCCCAAACAATGTTGTGTAATCCAAACAAAGGTGAATATCCCCCAAACAAAGTTGAATAACCCCCAAACAAAGTTGTGTAATCCAAACAAAGGTGAATACCCCCCAAACAATGTTGTGTAATCCAAACAAAGGTGTATACCACCCCAAACAAAGGTAAATACCCCCCAAACAAAGTTGAATACTCCCCAAACAATGTTGTGTAATCCAAACAAAGGTGAATACCCCCCCAAATAAAGTTGAATAACCCCCAAACAATATTGTGTAATACAAACAAAGGTGAATACCCCCCCAACAATGTTGTGTAATCCAAACAATGTTGTGTAATCCAAACAAAGGTGAATACCCCCCCAAATAAAGTTGAATAACCCCCAAACAATGTTGTGTAATACAAACAAAGGTGAATACCACCCCAAACAAAGATAAATACCTCCCAAACAAAGTTGAATACCCCCAAACAATGTTGTGTAATCCAACCAAAGGTGAATACCCCCCCAATCAATGTTGTCAAACAACAGTTTTTGGGGGGGTATTCACCTTTGTTAGGATTACACAACATTGTTTGGGGGTTATTTACCTTTGTTTGGAGGGGTATTCACCTTTGTTTGGATTACACAACATTATTTGGGGGGTATTCACCTTTGTTTGGATTACACAACATTGTTTGGGGGGGTATTCACCTTTGTTTGGGTGGTATTCAACTTTGTTTGGATTACACAAAATTGTTTGGGGGGTATTCACCTTTGTTTGGATTACACAACTTTGTTTGGGGATTATCAGCTTTGTTTGGGGGTACACAGGTTAGAGGGCACCTGCTGGTTATCAATATCAATATTCAAGTCCGTGCAAAAAATTCAACTTGAGTCAAATTCCTAAAAAAAAAATAGAAGGGGAGTGTTGGCGCCCGCAGGCAATTGCATTTTAGAAAACCAAAAAAAAATGTAGAAAAAATTATACAATCAGAACACATATCAATGAGTTCAAACTACAATCTTCAGATTCATAAACAGAAAAACAACTGACGATGATAAGTTCATTAAAGAATGATAATACAAAGGGAACCTGAAGGTAATCAATAAACATGTCTGTCCAAAAAATTCTACTAGAGTCAAATTCTTCAAAAAAAAATTGAAGGGGAGTGTTGGCGAACGCAGGCAAATGCATTTTAGAGAAACAATAAAAATATTTAAAAAAAATATAATGTAGGAACACACATAATAGTTACATAAGTTCAAACTAAAATGTACAGAATCTTCAACAGAAAAAACAATTGACAATGATTAGCTCATTAAGAGTGATAATACAGAGGGCACCTGCTGGTTAACAATATGCAAGTCTGTAAAAGAAACTCAACTACAGTTAAATAACTAAAACAACATTTGAAGAGGAGTGTTGGCGCCCGCCAAAAAATGCATTTTAGAGAACAAAAAAGAAACTTAGAAGAAATTAAACAGTAGGAACACACATAAACGAGTTAAAACTAAATTCTCCAGATTCTTGAACAGGAAAAATAATTCACAATGATTAGCTCATTTAACTATGATAATACAGAGGACACCTGCTGCCTATCAATATTCAAGTATATCGAAGAAATGACACTCGATTTAAAATTCTAAAAAAAAAATTGAAGGGGAGTATTGGCGCCCTCAAGCATATGCATTTTAGAAAACAATAAAGAAATTTACAAAAAATTAAACAGTATAAACACAGATTAATGAGTACAAACTACAATGTTCAGATTCATAAACAGAAAAAACAGTTTAAAATGATTACCTAGCTCGTTCTAGAATGTCAATACAGAGGGCACCTTATTTTATCTATAATCAAGTCTATACAGGAAATGAAACTAGATTTAAATGCTAAAAATAAATTGAAGGGGAGTATTGGCGCCCGCGGCATATGCATTTTAGAAAACCAAAAAGAAATTTACAAAAAATTAAACAGTAGGAACACAGATTAATGAGTACAAACTACAATCTTCAGATTCATAAACAGAAAAAACAGTTTAAAATGATTACCTAGCTCGTTCTAGAATGATAATACAGAGGGCAACTGCTGGTAATCAATATGCAAGTCTGTAAAAGAAACTTAACTACAGTTAAATTACTAAAAAAAAATTTAAGGGGAGTATTGGCGCCCGCAGGTAAATGCATTTTAGAAAAACCAAAAAGAAATTTACAAAAAATTAAACAGTAGGAACACAGATGAATGAGTTCAAACTACAATCTTCAGATTCATAAACAGAAAAAACAATTGACAATGATAAGCTCATTAAAGTATTGTAACGTATGTTACATCATTACGTTTATTTTACAAGCAGCATAATATGCACATTAGGCATATTATGCGCTGACTATAATAATATATTAAGCCCCGTCCGGTTTAGGTGACACATATATATTTTATGATTGTAAGGCTCCGGCAAATATCCCTATGTAAGAGAATACTAGTTCTCCGCGAGACCATCACGTGCACCTGAACTCCGTACAATCCTACATTTTTGGTAACTTTGTTCGTAAATTGTAAGTTATAATAAATAATTTGTTTGTATTAATAATAATTTAGATTAATCGTTATTTATTTGTAATATTAAGATCCTAATACCATTTGTGCTCCCGAGCTACGGTAAAAATATATTCAAAAGAATTAATTTCTTCCCTGAATATCTTATATTTAACGGATCATCCCCGACCACGTTACATATTGGTGGAGGCGCCGAAGCTCTTTTGTAGTTGAAGTTACAGATATTTACGATTGGTTTAGATTTTTATTTTGTTATTAGTTATTAAGTTTGGTTAATTGAAGCGTAGGAAAATAATAAAATTAAAGTGTAGCCGTGTTAAGAATAATTGAGATTTTTTTTTATTATTTAAGATTAATGATATACATGATATATATTAAGTATTAAGAATAAGAGTAAAAGAATTGAAAGAATTACGGGATCAGAAAATGTATTATAACCTTATAATTTTAATTTTAATTTAATTTTTTTTTTTTTGGATATTTTCGAGATTTTGTGTTCTAAGAATAGGAGTAAATTACATATAGGGGTTATGTTATCAGAGAAATTATATAGTAGAAATAAAAATTAGGTAGTTGAATTTTGTTTGGATAGTTACGAGATTTTTAGTTTTAAGAATAGGAGTAAATTACATATAGGGGTTATGTTATCAGAGAAATTATATAGTAAAAATAAAAATTAGGTAATTTTATTTTATTTGGATAGTTACGAGATTTTAAGTTTTAAGAATAGGAGTAAATTACATATAGGGATTTTGTCATCAGAGAAATTATATAGTAAAAATAAAAATTAAGTACCTAATTGAATTTTTTGTTTGGATAGTTAAGTTACGAGATTTTAAGTTTTAAGAATAGGAGTAAATTACATATTAGTACATAATAGAGAAATTATAAGAGAATTATTTTATTGTAAGTGAACATATTAAGCAATGTTGCGATAAATAAAAGTATTTAATTTACAACAAGTTTTACATAAAACGTAACGTGAACAACCAAATAACAAAAGTGGATAGAACAAATATATTATATCTGAATGAAACTTTTAATTCCGAAATAAACGAAATTAATCTAATAAATTTATTACGGCAAATCGAAGAAGTCGATTTAGGTAACTATTTTTCAAATTCCAGGTTTGGAAAGATACCAGGTCTGTCAGCAAAACTTGTTCAAAAATTTACACTGTGCTCTCTATACGTAGTTGAGACTTTAGAAAAGGAAGATTTTAACCAATTACCAGCACAAAAGAAATTTGAATTTATAATTTCCCAGCGAACAGTTGCGTGGATAAATTTATTAAATAAATCGGAAACAGTGGGTTTCTTAGAATTTTGTAATATACATAGTGACATTTCATCGACAATTAATGAATTAAGAAATCTTGCAAAATCAGCATTAAAAAGTTTTAGGAACGACGAAGACGACGCTGAGGATAGCTTAAACGAAACAGAATTAACTTTTACAGAGGACAATTTACAAAATAGTGATCAAAATTTATTGAACGTAACTGTTGTTGAAGACGATTCTAATAAAAAAAAAACTGAACCAGAAAATATAGATATTAAAAAAAATATATTAACAGCAGATCCTATACATTTCAAGGTAGAAACCCACAATAATACTTCGGGTGAACAGATCAACACTAAGAATATTATTGAAAAAAATTCAAAAAAATCTTTAAAAAATAAACAAAGTATAAAAATGGCGTTTAACCATAAACCCGATATTTTCTCAGGAAAAGAAAACGAGGATATTGATAAATTCATAAAAAAATTTGAACTTATAGCTGTCGTGAACGAATGGAACGACGAACACAAAGTAATTATTCTACAACTATATCTTAACGACTCAGCAGAAGATTTTTTTGAACAACTAAAATCAAAAAACGGAAATATAACATGGAACGAAGTCAAAAGTGAATTAATAACAGAATTTACATTAGTAGGAAATAAACACTTACTAAGGGCAAAATTGGAAAATCAGAAACTAGCAAAAGGAGAAACATATAAAGAATTCATAATTAAAATAGTAGGCATATGTTATAAAATAAACAAGAATATGACCGAAGAAGAAATATGTGAACACATTCTAAAAGGAGTACCCAAAGAAACCTTTCAGTTAATAAGGTTAGCAGATAATACATCGATCGCAAGCATCAAAAAAACTCTAGAGAAACTAGAAGTAACAAATCTATTGAGAACGGAGGACAAGGTAAATTGAGAAGTAGAGAAAATGACTAGAGAAATGGAGGTTTTAAAAAATCATATAAGTCAAATTAAAGTTGGACAAACCCAAAATAACATTCCCAATAGTATCAACAATTATCAGAACGAAGAGCAAACTAGCTATAACCAGGGCTCGTAAGTTCATGCATTTGCATATCAATCTTGCTAAGTTGTATTTAATGCTAGATGACATAGAAATCTATTTCAAGGTACCACAGTTAAATATGTGAAATCTTATTTTGCATGTTTTTGCATATTTAGAGGTTTTTTGCCTATTTGGCATATTTATGCATACTTCTACTTTATCGGGCATATTATACAATATTCTATTAGCATCTATCAAAAATGCAAATGAAAAATAGAAATTGTATTATCTTTTCTTTTCTTACCTTCTTGATACTCGTAAATTTAACAATAGTTTCTTGGAACGACTAGGTCTACGAGGACTAACGACATCCGTCCATAAACCGCGTTATCGGGGCCTACGAATACGTATCGATTATTCGATTCTACGATTGGTATTCTGTCACACGATGGCCCCGGTGAAATGTTCATGAAGCTCAGGAATAGTATTAAATAGTATTTAAAATCTATTTTTTTTTAATTGTAACATAAAAATAATAAAATATAGCTATAAAAAAAATGAATGGATAATTCATGTTATTTCAAAAATAAAAAAATTATTAAATATGAATAAAAAAAATTTTAAGTGCATAATTTGAGATATTTAGTGCATATAAATGCATATTTTTTAACTTTTTAAGGCATATTTCAAAGCATATTTTTTTTCGATATTTGAATTCCGGGCCACATAAAGAGAAACTGTAATACCTTTGTACAAAAAAACTAATAGTTCCGCAGATAACTGGGACTGCACAGGAACACCAATACATTACCAGTAAGATACCTTTAAATATCGTCAAAAATACAAATACAAATAATACCATTTATACTTATTATGATAATAAAAAAGAAAAAATCAAAATAGAAATACAAGGAAAAATAAATGACCAAACTACTACGTTATTATTAGATACAGGGGCGAGCGTAACTGTTATAAACAAAAATACTATTAAATGTAATAAATTAACTTCCGAAAGCGAACTCTACCTTGAGACGGCGAACAATTCTAAACTAAACATTCTAGGAACAACTGTGGCTCAGATAAAAATAGGAACGATAGTAATAAATCATAAAATAATAATAGTTGACAATCTATGTACACCAGTAATAATAGGATTGGACATAATGAAAAAAATTAACACAATTTTAGATTTAAAAAATAATTTAGTAACGTTTAATTATAAAGGAACTGAAGTAAAATTAAAAATAGAGCAGGAAGACAAACCAAGAAATACCTTACAAGACACAAACAATATTACACAAAATAAGCAAAAAAATAATTTTCAACAATTTCTATTACAAAATTCAGAAACGTATAGAACCAAATGTAGATACCATGACATTATAGGTAATATATTCACTGAACAAATAAATGATGCCATTGCACATTGTGTCAGTAAAGACTTCAAAATGGAGGCAGGGATTGCACAACAATTTAAAGAAAGATTCGAAGATGTAGACGTATTAAAAGCACAGAATAAAAAACTTAAAGAAATAGCATTTTTAAAGAAAAATAAACAATGGATTTTATATTTAATAACAAAAGACGCATATAATGATAAACCCCAAAAAAAAAATGAAGACATATTTAATGAATACATTATTTTACATTATTTTCATATTTTATGAAGACATTTTTAACACATTACAAAATTTAAAACAGTTTTGCATAAATCAGTCAATACATAATTTGGGATTACCCAAGGTTTGTTCGGGGTTAGATAAAAAAGAATGGGACTTAATTTCAAAAATGATTAAATTCACGTTTCAAAATACAGATTTTGCAATAAGAATTTATGAATTAGAGCCCGAACATAAAATAGAATGCAAGTCAATAGCAACAACTCCGGAAAAAAGTGATTCATCAACAATAAATATAGAATACGACGGAGTGGATATTACACAAAACGGATTTGATGAGTTAACACATTATGTAGAACAAGAATTTGAAAACATGAATGAACATTTTGCTGACACAATATTACCTCAGACAATATTACAAAACACACTCGTAAAAAATAACGAAAGCAATAAAACAATATGTAACATAACAAATTTAATAAATAGTAAAAAAATTGAATTTGATATTAACCCTGAATTGGAAACAAATCAACAACTAAAACTAAAAAATATATTGATAAGATTCGCGGATTGTTTCGCGCAACATGACATGGACCTAGGATCCATTGATATTGGAGATATACCAATACCCACATTAACTGATGACCCAGTAAATTTACCACCATATAGATTGGCATTATGCAAACAAAATGAGTTACAAAGACAAGTCAACGAACTTTTAAAAGCAGGTTTAATTATACCATCTAATTCAGCATATGCTAGCCCAGCATTTTTAGTTAATAAGGCGGATAAGACATAAAGATTACTAATCGACTATAGACAAATAAACAAACAAGTACCTCATCAGAATTTCCCAATCACAAATATACAAACAATATTCGATTGTCTAGAAGGGTCGAAATATTTCAACATAATGGATATGCAGCAGGGATTTCTGAACATTCTACTGGGTAAAACAGACCGATATAAATTAGCATTTATCACCCCATTTGGATTATATGAGTGGACAAGATTTCCATTTGGATATAAAAACTCTCCAAGACAGTTTTCTACTGTGGCTACTGCTCTCTCTGGACTACTTTATTTGGGCACCATTTTATGTAGACGATATCGTAAATTATGCAAAAACATTTGAAGAGCTACTTATAATTTTAGAAAAACTATTAGAACGAATTAGAAAAACAGGGTTTAAATTGAAACCAAAAAAATGTAAATTTGGATATTTTGAGTTGAAAATACGGGAGCATACTACTTGCGTCCGAAATTATTATCAGTAGGTGAGTTGCGTCCCGCAAAAAAAAGGTTCAAAAAGGTCATAGTAGATTTGCGTCCCAGTACACCTTTTTTTATAACCTAATTGCGTCCCAAAAATATCGATATAATCGATATTAAAATGTACAAAAAAAAGTATGGAAAAAACTATTCTGAACGAAAACGGTCAGTCAGCCTATGATATTACTAAATATATTTCAATCCTTAGCTATAAAAGTTGAACGAATATTTTTCAACTTCAGGAGTTCAATTTTCACGCTTTTTTTTTAAAATTCAAACTTATAAAATTACAAATTCATATGTTTTATATTTTGTCATGGTAGTAATAATAATAATAATAATATAAAAAATCGTATTTTATTAAATTAACTTATTTTTTTTTTTTTAATTTGATGAGTGGTTATTTCACAACTATTGGTCTAATAAGACGAATCGTACTGAATAAAAGTAAAATGTGAAAATAAAATGCGAGTAAAAAAAAAATTATCGACGTAATTGCTTTATCTTATCGAATCTAACAACCAACAAGATGTATACATGTTCCCATATCTTTTCACATAAAATAATACCCACTTAAGTTATTAATATAATATACTATCATATTGTACCTATCATAGATAAATTGTATCTACATTGTAAGTAAGTAACGCACGCACTCACACACATGTATACGGTACAGTTTATGAAATATTGATTTTAGTGTCACGATACTATCGATTTTAATGATTTTAGAAGATAATATCGATAATAATTATATGGCTGACTTGCGTCCCCAAAACGGGACGCAATTTACCGGTCAAATTTACTACCTGAAAAATATATCTTTTTTTGGGACGCAAGTAACATGCAGCCGAAAATACTATGGCAAATCGTTAATCAATATGGAGTCAAGCCAAATGAGGAGGGATTGGCAGCGATAAATAAATTTCCTATTCCAGAAAATATAAAACAAACAAGAAGTTTTTTAGGTTTATGTAATTTTTTTAGAAAGTTCATACCAATAGATACGCTGAAATTGTAGCGCCTATAACCGATTTAACTAGAGGCCACTTCGAATCAAAAAAATCTCCGGTAAAATGGCTAAATAAACACACAGAAACGTTTAAAATACTTAAAGAAAAGTTAACAAACCCACCGTTGTTAAAACATTTCAGCCCAAACCTACCAATAGTCGTATGGACCGATGCGAGTAAAATAGTAATTGCAAGTGTTTTATTACAAAAGGACGAAGGTGACGAATTATTACATCCCGTATCATACATTTCTCGACGTGTCACTGCTACTGAGGAGAAATATAGTGCAATTGAACTACAATTATTAGCAATAGTATATGCGCTCGAAACCTTTAGACCATATGTATACTGCACACACATAGAGATATGGACAGACCATGCTCCGTTAAAATATTTAGACAATATTAAATCACTATCAACAAGAATTCAGAGACTAAAAAGTAAAATTATAGACTACGACATAACAATTAAATATAGAAAAGGACTCTTAAATCAAGTATGCGATGCTATGTCCCGAAATCCAGTGTTTGAACCACCCACTATAGAACAAGAAATACAAAAGGATAATGAACTGACAATTTGCACAGTAAAAACTATTAATATACACCTGGAACAATTACGTGATGATACATATGCAAATATTATTAAAGCAATACAGAACCCAGAACTTTCAGCCCATATATGGATAAGAAAATCAAAAAATTATTTTATAAATGAAAACCAAATACTCATGTATAAACATTTAGCTAAGGGGCAATCTATAAATTTAATAGCATTACCAGACAACCGTAAAAATGAAATTTTAAACGATTTCCATGATCACCCCTTATCAGGACACTTAGGCATAGACAAGACATACAATAAAATTAGTCAACGATATTTTTGGCCCACTATATATAAAGACGTACGCAAATATGTAACATCATGCATTAGTTGTCAAAAAAGGAAATCGGATAAAAAAGCGACCTATGGTCAAATGCTAACATCACCAAAAATTATTGGTATACCATTTCAACGATTTACAATAGATTATATTGGGCCAATTAATCCACCAAGCAATGGCAACTCATATATTTTGGTAGGAACTTGCGCAACTACAAAATACGCTATAGCAAAATCATACAAAAACGCTGACGCAAGGTCTACAGTCGCATATTTAATAGATATAATTTTACAATTCGGAGCAATGGGCGAAATACACTCTGACCGAGGCTTACATTTTGCAAATAAATTGGTGAAAGACTTACTAAAAGCGCTAAATATAAATAACACATATTCAATTGCATACCGTCCACAGAGCCAAGGCCAGACAGAAAAGTTCAACGGGACTTTGATAGATATGATTAGCCACTTTGTACAGGAACAACCAAATAAATGGAGTCTATACTTAAAATATGTACTATTTGCGTATAACACAGCAATTAATGATACAACGAAAAACACACCGTTTTACCTATTACACGGATATAATCCAAAATCCATATTTGATCACAACTTTATAAGTACAGAAACATCCCCCGACATTTTACTGGAATTAGAAAAATTAAAAAATATTCGAGACGAACTCCCAAAATTATTAGCGGACAGATATTTAAAAAATAAAAAACATTATGACTCAAATAAGGTACAGGTAAAATTTAAATTAAACGAAAAAGTACTGATTAAAGACGAAAATAGAAAATCTAAATTTGCTTACAGGTACAACGGCCCGTTTAAAATAATGAAGCAAGTATCGGATGTAACTTATGTAGTAGAAATAATTAAAAATGGACAGTTAGTAAACGAATACAAACATGTTAGTCAGTTAAAAAAATATAAAGAACGTTAAATAATGCATTAGAATAATTGTAATTATGGTATAAAATGTATATTGTATATAATAAATATAACGTATAATAAATGTGGGAAAAGAAATAAAATTATTATCGAATATGCTTGCCTAATGAAAACATACAAAATGTTTTTATTATAACACATAAAAATGTGAATTTGAATTTTACTTGGTAAATATATATTAAGAATACCATGTATATGTTACGGGCAATGTGGAATACTGGGCAATGTGTACATTGCCCGGTCAATGTGGTCCTGCCCGGGCAATGTGAACCACGATGTTTTGTTTTACCAACTAACATTATTTTTATTTTTTTATTTAATTTTATTATTACCCATTTATAATTATAATAATAATAATAATAATAAGTTATTTTTTATTTTTTTTAAATTAAACATGAAATACATTTAGCTATTGTGCACGGTGGTGGAAATAGCATGACATACGAAATAAATAAAAAATTTAAAAATATAACTAGGGAAACAATAACATCATATTAAAATTTTTTATGTAATTCCAAGTGGAATGCTTCTAAATCTTGTGCAAATAAATAGGTAATAATAAATGTATAATTTATTTATTTAAAAATATTCGTAATATTAATATGGTATATGAATATAATTAATTTCAAAATTTCATAGTTTATAATTTTATTGTTTTAAATAACTCGTTATATGATAAGATTTAATAAAATTAATAATGATTGTTTAAAAAAATAAAAAATAACTTATTATTATTATAATCATAAATGGGTAATAATAAAATTAAATAAAAAAATAAAAATAATGTTAGTTGGTAAAACAAAACATCGTGGTTCACATTGCCCGGGCAGGACCACATTGACCGGGCAATGTACACATTGCCCGGTATTCCACATTGCCCGTAACATATATACATTTTTTAAATGAGACACGTAAAATTAATAAGGTAAACACAAGCAAATGTTGAATTGCAATATTCGAAATAGTCTACGAAGTACTAATAAAATAGTAGCTCAGTAAATCAAAAATCAGCAAAATAAAATAGATACTAAAAGGAAATACAATAAGAATATCATACCTCAATTAAGTTATGTACAGCAAGCACAATTACAACAGTTTTAATTTTTTCTAGCACATTATCAAATTTTGTTACCCGTATAGCATTCTAACGATTTTCAGTGCGTAAAAAATCTTACGATATCACTTTACCTCCATGGCTCCATGTATAGTAATTAATTAATTAATTTAAGAATAAGGTGTCGAGATAGAATGGTGCAATAAGAGTAATATTATTAAATAATCATTTATGTACTTTTATTTTTTAGCATAAGGATAAATTAATTTTTTTTATTTGACCATAACAACCACAAAAAAAAGTGTAAGCAAAAAAAAGAGTGAGAAAGTTTACAAATTTAGGCGACTATAACCGAACCATAAACCTCGAATCCAAGACATATTATGGTGGTTCAATCAAGACCGTTCACGACGCCGAGGTTATAGCAGTACAGCGTGCACCTATCCAAGGACAGACCACGATAACAGACCTCCCTGTTTCAGTACTGGTTGAGGCCTTGAGGGACCGATGACATCCAAACGACGGAACGGGTGAAGAATAATTTCGGAACACTAATATCGTACATGAGTATGATGTGGATTTATATTGTAAATTTATTATAAGGCATAGGTATATTATGTAAAAAAAAAAAGAGCGTGTGAAAACATGCGTTAGGCGTATATATACAAATGTAGAAATAGGGTTCACATAAAAAATATTATTATAAAAAATAAAAATGGTAATAAAAACTGGTTGAAATTTTACAATGACATTACCACATCATCGACACTTGCAAAATTTTACGTAGATTTGATTTTCATTATATACATATACGATGATCGTCAAAAACTGATGAATCAAGAAAAAATTGATATAGTGCTCTCGCCACTCAAAAATACAATTAATATATTATTATCATGAGTGTTATCACATTGATAAGCCCGAGTAAAACAGAACTAAATTTAATAACTAAACATAAAGATATAATATATCATATGCATATTATGTGTATAATTAATGCAGACATGCAGTGTATGTATACATATATAATGTAAATATCATTTATCACGTATTCACACCAAAACAGTGGTAAATCTTCAAAATCAGGTACAATTTCAATCAATTTAAATAAAACTAACCTAAATGATATATTTTAATAAATTAAAAAAAAAAAGGGATGTATTGTTTAAATGAAACATGATTTATATTGTTATTTTTTTTTTATATAGTAGGTATATTTAAAATGTTCAAAAAAAGGGAGGGGGGTAATGTAACGTATGTTACATCATTACGTTTATTTTATAAGCATCATAATATGCACAATAGGCATATTATGCGCTGACTATAATAATATATTAAGCCCCTCCGGTTTAGATGACACATATATATTTTATGATTGTAAGGCTCCGGCCAATATCCCTATGTAAGATATTCTCTTTGTTTAAACTTTGTTCGTAAATTGTAAGTTATAATAAATAATTTGTTTGTATTAATAATAATTTAGATCAATCGTTATTTATTTGTAATATTAAGATCCTAATACCATTCGTGCTCCCGAGCTACGGTAAAAATATATTAAAAATAATTAATTTCTTCCCTGAATATCTTATATTTAACGGGTCATCCCCGACCACGTTACAGTATGATAAAACAGAGGGCACCTGCTGTTTAACAATATGCAAGTCTGTAAAAGAAACTCAACTACAGTTAAATAACTAAAACAACAATTGAAGAGGAGTGTTGGCGCCCGCAAAAAAAATGCATTTTAGAGAACAAAAAAGAAATTTACAAAAAATTAAACAGTGTAAACACAGGTTAATGAGTTCAAACTACAATCTCCAGATTCTTGAACAGAAAAAACAATTCACAATGATTAAGTCGCTCGTTCTAGAATGTCAATACAGAGGGCACCTGTATTTTATCAATAGTCAAGTCTAGACAAGAAATGAAACTAGATTTTAATGCTAAAAAAAAATTGAAAGGGAGTGTTGGCGCCCGTAGGCAAATGCATTTTAGAAAAACAAAAAAGAAATTTAAAAAAAAATTAAACAGTAGGAACACAGATTAATGTGTTCAAACTACAATCATCAGACTCATAAACAGAAAAAACAATTGACAATGATTAGCTCATTAAAGTATGATAATACAGAGGGCAGCTGGTAATCAATATGCAAGTCTGTAAAATAAACTCAACTACAGTAAAAGTACTAAAAAAAAAATTGAAGGGGAGTATTGGCGCCTTAAGCATATGCATTTTAGAAAACAATAAAGAAATTTACAACAAATTCAACTGTAGGAACACAGATTAATGAGTTCAAACTACAACCTTCAGATTCATAAACAGAAAAAACAATTCACAATGATTACCTAGCTCGTTCTAGAATTTCAATACAGAGGGCACCTTATTTTATCAATAATCAAGTCTATACAGGAAATGAAACTAGATTTAAATGCTAAAAATAAATTGAAGGGGAGTATTGGCGCCCTAAGCATATGCATTTTAGAAAACAATAAAGAAATTTACAAATAATTCAATTGTAGGAACACAGATTAATGAGTTCAAACTACAACCTTCAGATTCATAAACAGAAAAAAAAAATCACAATGATTACCTAGCTCGTTCTAGAATGTCAATACAGAGGGCACCTGTATTTTATCAATAATCAAGTCTATACAAGAAATGAAACTAGATTTAAATGCTAAAAATAAATTGAATTGTAAATATCATACCTGACCAATTTCCTAATTTTTTTCACGACTATTGATAGCCAGAATAGTGTTATACCAGTATAGTTACAATACATATCCCATTCTTAGTTTCTACGCACACTACAAATTATGGCAAAAATAATCCTATTGATCGCATGATGCGGCAAGTCAATGAGAGTACCATTTACCATAATATATTAAATATTTTAATTTTTTTTTTTTTGTTCTACTTTACTATTACTAATTTATATTACCTATTATTATTATTATTACTATTATTGAATTATTATCATACAAACTTTTATAGTATCTAAATTTGTATTGTCCTGTGTTAAATTGTTGTAAAGGGCTTTGCCCGTAAATATATATAAATATAAATAAATAAAATAAAATACAAATAATTGAAAAGTTTCAGTCAATACATCCCCTGATCGATTAACTGTAATAAAAAGAAACCTACTGAATAATAAGAAAATACATACCCCCTGTCCGAATCAAAATCTGATATAAAACTTAGTCTTCGAAATTCTGCAACGTCACACATTTCAGTCTGCTTATGATAATATACATTATTCCCAGTTGACAAATCTTCACTGACGAGTTAAAGACCATTTCTGAAATAACACGCAGCCTGCAGTAAAATGTTCAACAATATTCTTATGACCTAAGTGTTACGGATACCTATTATATTTTATATGTATAATTTTTAATCTGTATTATACCTACTTAACTACTATGACGTGTTCGTTTGTTTATTAGAGTGGACTACGGGAGCAATGAATGTTTTGATTTTACAATGATGTGTATATGATTCTCGCAAAACCATTTTCTTATTTTGTTGTTATTCAACAACTATTAACCGTCGATATTTAAAATATCCAAATAAAAGTTCCTCGTGAGTTGATATAATAGAAGTTAAAAAATATTAGAAATACAAGAAACACATAAGCAAGTTTTATTTTCGTAGGCATTTCTACAAAATTTATCACAATCTTGATTATTTGCAAAATATTTTGTTGTAAGATATTCAAACAAAAACTTCCTTGTTTACCTATAATATGAAAATGTAATAAAAGCTTCCTCATAAGTATTTATAATAGCAGTTGAGAATCAATTAAGATCCATCGACACGATTTTTTTTATAAGTAGGTAATTAAACTTCAATTTTTAACAAAATATATCAATTTGATAATTTACAAATAACTATTTTGTAAATAAAAATGTATAAAATGTTCAACTTTCATTGCTTAGGATTGAAAATTTAAAACAATAATTCTCATAAATAGTTCAAATTGTATCCAAAGAATCTAAATAATCAATGATAAACACAGTTAAATTGTACAGACTTTATAAATTCAAATTTTGAAGAAATTACTTATTAAAACAAAGAATAGCGATTTTAGATATTTTGTTGCAATTTAAAAATTGTAGGTATTCGTGGATTTATGAAACTCTTAGAGTATATCATTATAATTTATATACCTACACGATGACACTTTCAAATGTAATTGTTTGGGCAAAAATTGCTTTAACCTACTGTTGTACTAATGCATAATAGTAAAATAAATCTCTTTAATCACAATATTATTTATAACTGTCTTTGCTCAGAGTCGTTTTTCGTTTGTTCGTATGTATTTTAATAATTTATAAATTAATTTATTATTATTAATAATTATATTAGTTTATTTTATTTCATCAATTTATTTAATAATATTTACTAATAAATAATATATTGATTAATAATTTTTGAAACATTGTATTCGAGAAAATAAAAATTGATAGCCAGAATAATAGTGTTATACCAGTATAGTAGGTAACATAGGCGCATATAGGGTGTGAATTTAGGGGGTGCTGGGATAATTTATGGTTCACAGATCCATGGGGGGCTTTGCCTCCCACACCCCCCTAATCCTAATATTTCTGCATTGCATTAGATTTAATTTGTATAGTGTATACAATAATTTCTAAAGTGCAATGTATCAAATAGTCTGTATGATTGTAAAGAAGACGCTAGGTACACCCACAATCCACATGTGTTGTCTCCGTATTACAGACGTAGGTACAACATAGGCAAAACTGTTTTGCACGGGTATAAAAAACATTCAGTCTCTACTCTAAGCTAAGAAACTAAATGTTCACACTATAAAAATGAGAAAATTTCCTCTGTAACTTTGTTTTTATATTTCCGATATCAAAATGAAAATAAAAGTTATTTAAGTTTGATAAACAAAAAAATATGCTCTGCTGTACAGTAGGGTACAAGTAGGTCACTGTATAATCGATGGTATTAAATTTGAATTCAATGATATACTAACATCATTGTATAAGAAAAACGATTCTGAGTGAAGACGGTTAGTCAGCCTATGATATTACTAAGTATATTTGATGATACTAAGGTGAATAAAGCAATTTATATATAACCTATTTACGTAGAATCTTGTTTTAAATTTTCAATCATTAGCTATAAAAGTTGAACATTTTATAAATTTTTAACTATAAAATTATTATTAAATTTTAAATGTGATAAATTTTGTCAAAATTTGAATTTTAAATAATTATAAAAAAAAATTGTGCCTATGTATTTTTAATATTTTTCAAGTGTTATTGTAACAATATATCAGGAGCTTCGCATTAAATTTTCAAGCTTTTTTACCATACAAATACAATTTTATTGATATGAATAGAAAAAAAAATTAAAAAATTGAAAACTGAAAATGTCCGTAAATAGCTCAAAAAGAATCAAAATATTTTGAAAACTATATGGTGTATAGGAAATGCTAATATAAAAATTTAGTAAAATTTTCAAGTATCTACAGTCATTCGTTTTTTAATTACAACAAAATTAGAAAATCGTTACATGAGAAATCGAGTGAATATCAAATGTTGTAAAAATATGAATTTCAAACGTTCATAAAAATTTAATTTGAGATTCTTGTAGACATTTTTTTTTTTTTGATAAAGGTAGAGAAACTTATGAGGAATCTTGCATTACATTTTCATATCTTAGATTTAAAAAGAAAAATTTTTATGAATTTCTAACACGAAATACTTTGCAAATTTTCGTAATTTTCACGTATTTTGTCAATATTTGGAATTTAAATGCTTATAACAAAAACTGTGACTAAGGATTTTTAATATTTTTCATCTGTCTTTGAAACAATTTATTAGGAGCCTTCTATTAAATGTTTAAGCTTTTATACCCAACAAATAAAATTTTATTGATACTTATAGAAAAAAAAACTAAAAAAAATGGAAACTAAAAATGTCCGTAAAAAGCTCAAAATAACTCAAAATATTTAGAAAATTTTATCATGTATAGAAAATGGAAATATAAATAACCAGTGAAAATTTCATATATCTACGGTCATTTGTTTTAAAGTTTAACGGTCATTTTTTTTAAATTTTCTCGAAAACAGATTTTGCGTAAAAATTCCCGTTTTTCCTTAATTTTTCTTTTGTTTTTCACGGCGCTTTTGAAAACTACTGTGAAATTTTTGCTTTTGACACTTTTACTGTCCTAAAAGATGATGACAGAAAAAAAAAAAAATGAATTCGTGAATTCGTAAACAGTTGTCAATATTTGTAATGAAAAGAAAAATTCCGAACCAATAAACCACGATAGCTTATAAATGATTGGTGAAATCCTGAAATAAACTGAGGGTGCTAGTTTGAAGCTTTGGGTTCTAAGCACCCCCAAGCACCCCCCTATGTGCGCCTATGGTAGGTAACAATACAAATAATTGAAAAGTTTCGGGCAGTACAACCCTGATCGATTAACTATAATAAAAAGAAACCTACTGAAAAATAAGAAAATACATACCTCGTGTCCGAATCTGCAAAATCTGCTATAAAACTTAGTCTTCGAAATACTACAACGTTCACACATTTCAGTCTGCTTATGATATATTATTCCCAGTTGAAAAATCTTCACTGACGAATTAAATACCATTTCTGAAAAAAACACGCAGCCTGCAGTAAAATATTCAACAATATTCTTATGACCTAAGCGTTACAGATATTATATTTTATATGTATAATGTTTAATCTGTAATATACCTACTTATCTATTATGTGTTAGTTTGTTTTTTAGAGCTGACTACGGGAGCAATGAATGTTTGATTTTACAATGATATGTATATGAATCTCGTAAAATAATGTTCTTATTTTGTTGTTATTCAACAACTATTAACCGTTGATATTTAAAATGTCTATATAATGTTTAAGCTATCATTTTCTATACATTATAAAATGTTTAAAATATTTCGACTCGTTTTCAGTGATTTATAGACATTTGAATTGTAAATAACTATTTTGTAAAGTAAAATTTATAAAATGTTCAACTTTCATTGCTAAGGATTGAAAATTTAAAACAAGAGATCTCATAAATAGTTCATACTGTAACCAAAAAATCTAAAGAATCAATTTAAAAACACAGTTAAATTGTACAGACATTATAGGTTCAAATTTTGAAGAAATTACTTATTAAAACAAAGAATAGCGATTTTAGATATTTTGTTGCAATTTAAAAATTGTAGGTATTCGTGGATTTATGAAACTTTTAGAGTATATCATTATAATTTATATACCTACACGATGACACTTTCAAATGTAATTGTTTGGGCAAAAATTGCTTTAACCTACTGTTGTACTAATGCATAATAGTAAAATAAATTACTTTAATCACAATATTATTTATAACTGTCTTTGCTCAGAGTCGTTTTTCGTTTGTTCGTTTGTATTTTAATAATTTATAAATGAATTTATTATTATTAATAATTATATTAGTTTATTTTATTTCATCAATTTATTTAATACTATTTACTAATAAATAATATATTGATTAATAATTTTGGAAACATTGTATTCGAGAAAATAAAAAAAAATGTGATTTTAATTAGTTTTGTAATGTACCCACCTATATGTAAAAAATAAATTAATATAAGAATAAATGTTGAATTTTTAGGGACATAATAGGTAACGCATTCGTGTATGTATTACACTATATTTATATATATACGAGTATATCAGTATATTATTCATAAGTGCGGACACGGGAGGATATGCAGACATGCAGTTGACCATTCGTGAACTTTTATGTGTACATGGTTATACGTCCCTACTTCCTATGATATAGATATTAGGTGAGCAATAGAAGTTGAGTAGGTATGTAAGTATGTTACACTAAGTTAATAGTTACCCATAACTTATAACGTTGGATTTGAAAAAAAATGACCAGTTATAAATTAAAATTGTATTTTATGACTATTATCAGTTAAAACATATATTTCTATAAATTAAACCAAAACATATGTCTTTTTCAAGTAAACAATTTTCATATTCACCTATTAATTACAATTATTCTACGACCGGGGACTGGAAAAAACATTTTATAAAATATAAATATATGCGTCTACAATAACACATATTTCGTGACATTAAATATTTATCTTAATTCTTAAAAGTAAATTTAAGCCCCAAAAGAATATGAAAACAAATTTACCTTAAACATCGATTCTTTCGGCGGAATCCGTAACGTACGTGTGTTCACTGCGAGGCTGACGAGGAAAATCTCCATAATATACAGAACTTAAAATATTGTGATTTATGAAAAATAAAATTATACGGAACGCAGTAAGTTTTTTGCTCATATCTGCTTTGCATATTGAAATTTTGGAATTTTTAATGACGACTGTGTCTTCTGCAATGACTGTGAGATTTGCCATGGAATATAAATGATAGATACTAGGCACGTCAATATGATGAATCCACAGATATCATATAGGTAACGCAACTTTTATATCAAAGAGTTCCGTGTGAAGGAACAATATTTGTTCGTTGAAATTTTATATGGCAAAAATCAAAATAGTTTATAATTTTGAATTTCAATTATAATCACCTCGATAATCACATTAAATATGATATATTATTTTAATTATTTATTAATATGGTGAATATATATCAGAAGTACAAGCATATTTTTATAAAAGCATAATATTGTATTTTAAAAATCATTAAATGAAAATGTGATTCCTGGATTTTAGAGTTAACATAAAGATATACAGTGCCTAAGTACATTACATTTACAGTACCTAGTACCTACCATAATACCAACTAGATTTGTAAAATTCCAAGTCTAACATTTCCTACGAATACTGCTGATCACAAAATTATTAATTATTATTTAATATTATGTTAATTTAATTGTGTCGGGTAGGTACCTATAATTTATATTTTAGATTCTGAGCGGAGCGATGAATATTTTGATTTTACTATGATGTGTATTTAATTTTAAATTTGTTTGTTATTATTTCTATTTTGTGTTTGATGCGTACACGATAAGTAGGTCTAGTCAAAATAAACCTTCGTGTTCCATGCATAATATATTATAGGTACTCAGGTACTCTGTATGTAATCAATGATCATAGTTTTATTTTTAAGTTTCTTTGTATTTAGTACCTAAATAATAATATAGGAAATTGTGTTTTCGAACATTAATTTTTTGTTTGTATCAAATACTTTCACCATAATAGGGAACTAAAATTGTCATTTATCGTTAAAACAACAAATTTTGTGAAAAATTCAATTTTGGTAGGTAAGTGTTTTGTGTAGGCATAATAAATGTTACATTAAAATTTAAAAAATCCAAAACATTACATTAATTGGATTATTAATTAGAATATAGGTACCTACTACAGTTTCCAGCTTCTACTACAACATTACGTTATATTATGTTTTTAATTATGAAAATGCTTAAAAATAAAACGTAAATCCCAAAATAATATGAAATTATGAAAACAAACTTACCCTGAAACATCGACTCTCCCGGTGAAACTTAGCTAGAGTGCATCATCAACAACGCAAACGTCCAGTACGTGACGCCACCGAAGAAACAGCTATCTTCATCTCGTTCCGAACTGTAACTTGAAATTATCGAAATATTTTATGAAAATTACCTGAACATAACGAAATGTGCGAATTCGTGTTAAAACTTACATAATAATATATACGGCTTAACGAACTATCTGTCCATATTGATGGCTTATTATTTTTTTTCACTAAAATTATTAGAATTGTTAATCGTCGCAGACGAATGTCGACAATTGGCGATTGCCATAGATGATATAAAATATATTTTTTAATATGATAAATCCATAGAACTTCTACACTCAGCACATAAACGGTCTATTGATAAATCGTTTGTTCTTTTACAGAAATGATTGTGGTCTGCAATGTAAATGCAGTTTCATTACTAAGAATTATATACTTACTAGCATGAGTCAACTAGTCTAATTTATTCATACGTACCTAACAATAAATTAGTAGATATACAATCTACCACACTAGGGTAGTAGGGTTCAAATTCTGGGGGGCTACATCCCACCTAACAAAACTGTTAATTAAAAATACCCATAGGGCTTATATCTAAACCAATAATTGATAATTTTGGGCTGGCTAAATCATACTCAGGGGACTAACCGTCTCCTAAGCCCCACCACGTTGCACCATCTGGATTAGAGGCTACTGTGAATACCACGAGAAACATAAATATTAAATGATCACTAATTATTCTCATTGATAATCAGTTTTTATAATTTTATTGAACATAATACAATATAGGTATACGCATTCTGAGCATACACACTACGCAGCCAACCTAAAATAAATACATTGTTATACTTATAAGAAATTATAAAAATATTTTTAAAAGTGAAAAAAAATATCAGGCATTTCTAATGTGAAATGCCTACTCATTTGTTCTTCATTCACCGCCTCATATTATTAAATTTACTTATTGTACACACATTGGTTTATCAACAACCAATGATTTTTTTTTAGCTACATATTATACCTTCAAAAACATGTTGAGTACTCATGACTTTTTTATTATAAAAATATTTATAACACTTAATACATACAGTATTTTATGCTCAGAAATATATAATTTTCAAAACGTTAAATATAATTACAATTTACATTATATAATATAAAAAGGGATAAAGTATATTAGAAAGGCTAGGGAACATAACTTTTAACAAAATTAAAATGTTTTCTCAAAATAATGTTATTTATAAATAAGTTAAAATTAAAATAGATAAAATGATAATACAATAGATTATCAATTTAAAGTTTAAACATGTTATTATGTTATATTATATTTTTGATTATAATATTTAAATATTCTAATGGGATCTAGCAATTTCTGAGAAATACTGTAATAGATCTTCAATGGAAAATTCTAATGAAATTATGGAACCAGGATTCTTGCATAGCTCTCCAAACCACCTGAAAAAAATTTAAAATTATAATATAGATTAAATTACATTTATTTTATTATAAAGGTAAAAAAGGTAGGCAAGTGTGTGCCGTTCTGCTGTACAGTGGATCACTCTAATGGATGGTGTTAAATTTGAACTCAATGATATAATATCATTGTATATGAAAAACGATTCTGAGCGAAGACAGTCAGTCAGCCATTGATATTACTAAGTATATTTGATGATATTATTGTAAATTCAGTAATTTATTTACCTATTTACCTGGAACCTTATTATACATTTTCAATCCTTAGCTATAAAAGTTGAATATTTTGTAAATTTTTAACTACAATATAATTTTTTAATTTTGACAAAATTCAAACTTTCAATGCTTGTGAAAAAAAATTGTGTGTATGAATTTTAATATTTTCAACTGCTAAAGTAACTAATATATCAGGAACCTTGAATTAAATTTTCATACTTTTTGACTCAACAAATAAAATCGTATTGACTATTATAGAAAATAAAACAAAAAATTGAAAATTGAAAATGGCCGTAAACAGCTCAAAACGAATCAAAAGATATTGAAAGTTTTATGGTGTATAGAAAATGTCAATATAAATATTCAATCAAAATTCTATGTATTTATGCTCATTTGTTTTCGAGTTACACCAAAAACCAAAATCAATTTTGTCAAAAACCGATTTAGCGTAAAAATTTACGTTTTTTCTTATTTTTTTTTTTTTGTTTTTCTGGCGTTTTTGAAAAATACTGGTAATTTTAAATTTTTACATCCTTGATGCAATGCACCAACTAGATTCACTTTTCCATCAAACAAGATACTGAAGATGAAAATCAAAACATTATTTCAACTACTTGTAGTGTACACACACAAACAATAAAAAAATTTAAAAGAACACATCATTGTAAAATCATTGCTCCGCTCAGAATCCAAAACAAAATTGTTTAGTCTTGGGTATATTAATCAGTACAAAATATAGTTAATACAAATAATAAAATAATATTGTGGGTTCAAAAATAATCAATGGTTTATGATGAATAACAAATAATTATATAATTACATAATTAACAATTAATAATAATTACTTGTAGTAAATTTTCTTCTTCACTAAGGTGTTTTTCTACGTTTTTATATAAATGATCGAAGCCTTTTTTCATCTCTCGTCCATGATACTCTTTGGTTACTTTCCTTAATTCTTGTTTACTGAAAGCCACTTGATAACCAACTTCTGATTCTTTTATACCTTGTGAAACCTTAGCTTCAACCTCAAAGAATAACTAAACATTGAACAAAATGTTAAAAATGAAGAAGTATGTTAAATGTAAAACAAAATAAACTTTTCATAGTATAAATGAATTAAAGTCAGTACTCACATTCAGTTTTTCGAGCGGTCTACCAAAATAACGTGTTACATAAGCACTGATGCCTCATTAATGCCTCACTATACTTTTGTTTTGCATCTTTTCTGAATTGATCTAATATACCAATTTTTAATTGAGACAGCAATGCATATAAATGGTGAAAGTTCTCTAAATCCATGAATGAACTATTAGTATTAATTTAGTTTAAATTTAATACTATTTATGGTTCTTACCCATTCTGATAACTTCGGAGGGAGTCTTAGGGTGTTCACTGGCAATTGAATGAATAGTTTCAAACATTACAGTTAAGAGTTTAAGATACCATTTATCTAAATCAGTTCGACGCTCTGTTTCTTTAAATATTTGTTCAGCTGTCTTGGCAAAATACTACAAAAATTAATAGTAAACAATAAAAAAATTATACGACAGCTTTAAAATTATGTCAAATTAACAACAAAAATTACAAACAATATTGTAGTTACCTCAAAGTTGGCAACAAAAGGAAGTATGCCACATTTAGACTTTTTGATAATTCTTACTTCTTGAATTGATTTTAAGTGAGCGTGCATGAGTTTATCATAATTTCTTTTTACATGAACTAATGCAGACCCATAAGTCATACTTATAAAAAGGAGCCGGTATCATTAGCAGACATAACATGACGGCCCAGTCTTACTAACACAGCCATTGAATAACTAAAATAATATAGTATATATATAAAAAATTAAAATAAAAAATATTTATAACCATAGTTATGTGCTATCCATTATTATCCGTTATAATATACTATAATTTATAGACTAGAACAACATATTGAGCTAGAAGAACATAAATTTAAGAAAGTATCACAATTCAAATATCTAGGATCAATTATCACCCAAGATAATGAACTTAAGACAGAGGTGTAGTCAAGAATACAATTAGCTAACAAGGGATATTATGGATTAGAAAAAATACTAAAATCGAGGACACTCTCTAAAAATTTAAAAATAAGAATGTATATGACATTATTACGACCTATTGTCCTGTATGGCTCTGAGCATAGGCGTGCGCACGGGATGTTCCGGGTGTGCCTGGGCACCCCCTGACATTTAATTGGGGCCCTAAAATATTTAATATTTATTTGATGTTTAGCATTGTACAAGTTGTTCATATGAACAGGTTGTAATATTTGAAATTAAATATTGTGAAAAGTAAATTCAGAAGTATCATGACCCAATACTGTTTGGAATCATTAATTTTACTTTTTACGGAACAAGAAATGGCCTCTAATGTTGAAGTAGATTTAGTTATTACTTATTAATGAGTTTAATAATTTAAGTAATAGACGCATATTATTATAAATCTATAACTGTTGTATTAGAATGTTAAATAAACATGTAACTAAGTAAGTAATATTTATTTGTACAATATAATTTACTAAAATATGTATTATGTACAATGTACATGTCTTGTTAAGAGAGGGCCCAAGTTAAGGAAAGGGCCCAAAAATATTGTAGGAAACTAGGAACCCCCCGAAATCCAGGTCTGCGCACGCCTATGGCTCTGAGACGTGGGCATTGAGGAAAGCTGAAGAACAGAGACTAGGGGTTTTCGAGAGGAAAGTTTTAAGAAAAATTTATGGACCGGTCTTTGACAGTGAAACAAATTAATGGAGAAAGTTACATAATTATGAACTCAAAAGACAGTTTCAGAGACCTGATATAGTTAAGGAGATCGCAAAAAGAAGACTCAGTTGGAGGGGCCATGCCTGGCGTAAACAAGGATCCCTAGTTAGACAGGTAATAGAGAATGAACCAATAGGTAAAAGACCTCTAGGAAGACCCAGACTGAGGTGGGAAGACTGTGTTAAAAAGGACTTAAAAATGATGGATCCAGGAATCAGATGGAGAGAAGCTGCAGAGGATAGGGACAGATTGCAAGATTTGTATTTAGCGGTATGGTCTTAAAGGCCGAAACCAAGAAAAGAAGAAGAAGAAAATGCATTTGCCAGCGGGACCCAACACCCCCCTTCAATTTTTTTTTTTTTTTAATGAGCTAATCATTTTGAATAGGTTTTTTTCTATTTCTAACGGTATATTTTTTTCTAAATTTCTTTTTTTGTTTTCTAAAATGAATTTGCCAGCGGGTGCCAACACCCCCCTTCAATTTTTTTTTAGGAGTTTGGCTTTAGTTGAATTGTTTGTATTGTCTTGAATATTGATAACCTGCAGGTGCCTATGAATAATCTTTCTTTAATAAGCTAATCATTTTGAATAGTTTTTTCAATTTCCTACTGTATAATTTTTTCTAATTTTTTTTTTTGTTTTCTAAAATGCATTTGCCTGCTGGCACCAACACTTCCCTTCAATTTTTTTTAGGAATTTAACTCCAGTTCAATTTTTTATACACACTCAATTGTTTTTTTTGATGAAGATTCTGAACATTTTAGTGTGAATTCTTTAATGTGTGTTCCTATAGCATAATTTTAGATTCTGAGCGGAGCGAGCAGTTGAAAAATATTAAAAATACATAGGCACAGTTTTTTTTTATAAGCATTTAAAGATCAAATTTTGACAAAATTTATCAAAATCTCGAAAATTATCAATCATTGTAATTAATAAATTATAAAATGTTCAGTTTTTATAGCTAAGGATTACAAATTCAACACAAAGGTTCTCATAAATAGTTCATACTATAACCAAAAAATCTAAAAAATATATGAACACACTTATTTTTTACAGACATTTTAAATTCAAATTTGGACGAAATTACATATTAAAAAACCTAGAATAACTATTTTAGTTATTTTGTTGTGATTGAATAATATTATTCGTGGGTACTTGAAACTTCTAAAGTGTACTATTATATATCTATGATAGTATCACGGTTTTTGTTGATGTATAACGCGTTATAAGTATCTAATGGATATTGTGATATGATTAATTTGGAATTTATTATAGGTAAATTTTTTTCAATACCTACTATAGATAAGTAGGTACCTATATAATATGTCTTGTCTTATACCTAGACTAACATACCGTCTCCGCTCAGAATCGTTTTTCTTATACAATGATATTATATCATTGAATTCAAATTTAATACCATCCATTATACAGTGACCCACTTGTAACCTACTGTACAGCAGAGCGACACCCACTTGCCCACCTTTTTTTTCTTAATTTTTTTTTGTTTTCTAAAATGCATTTGCCTGCGGTTTCCTATACCCCCTTCAATTTTTTTTTTAGGAATTTAACCCTAGTTGAATTTTTTGTATAGACTTGTGACTGTACATATCGTATAGGTGCGTGCACTTATCTCCGATGGTCGGGATTTCGGGAGCTCCTCGTTCTTGGAGCTCCGTTTCGAAATTAATCACTATATAGGTATAGCAGTTACGGTACGCTACGTCATCTAATTGAAAGATTGTCGGGCGGTACTGGTTTACTCACAAATACCAAAAAGACAACTTGTTTGGGAACTAAACTACCACTCGTTTGGGAACAGTTGAGCAGTACCCAAACACATGGGTGGCGCACAGTTACCTTTTAGACTTAAATAGTTTAGTACCTTGCATATTAATATTTGTTTATTAATAACTAATATGTAAATTATTAAATACTTACATACATTTTGCTTCACCCTTAACAGACTTAGTCTATGAATGTATTCATTTGTGTGGTTAAAAATGCATGTTAATACTTGTTAATTTTAATACTTGTTCAAGTTAAAAAGGCATTTTAATTTTAATATATTATTACCGTACTCTTTATCGATGATTATCATTTATCAGTACCCAACTACACAGATAAAATATAATTATTTTCGTGTGCGCAAACCAGTTGTACATTTAGTATAACCGTGTGCGCAAACGACTTCCGATTTTTGTAGTTTATTTTATGTACCTATAGGTATTGTATATTATGAAAATATACCCAAAAATAGAGCTATAAATTAGCAAAATAGCAATAACTAACGCAAATATGCAAAAAATAGCAAAATAAAACTTCGTGTATGACATCAGAGAAGTGTGATACATATTTGTATCTTACTTTGGATGTTCTAGGACGAACCAAGAAAAATATGCATTTGCTAGAACTTCCGAGCCCTGGTTATGACTGTATTCTCGGTTCTTTCCCACGCTAAACAGATTTTGCTACGTTGTACATTTGTAAGACAGAGACAACTCATGCGGGTGTAGTGTTCTCCATTTTTAACAAAGATCATCAGAAATAATGGTCCAAAATGTCAGTTAAAACCTTCCAGGACATACGTTTTGCTAAACGATCCAGACGATTCAAAGAAAGTAAATTATTTTATTAAAATATTATAAATTTAAATTTTAAAGTGAATTATGAATGAATAGGATTTTATGAACTGTATGCTCACCCTATTTGTATGCTTAAATTATACATATATTTAAATTCTGATTTTTCAATACATTAATTGAACTTTGAAGACCATATTTTCACATAGGACACACCTTAAGTAGTATGAAAAATATCAGAAGTATAAAATATGAGCTTTAGGTAGGTATACTTAAAAATTCTGAAAATAAGAATTTGAATAAATTTTGTACTAAAAGGTAAAAGGGGGTAGGCATGCTTAAAAAGCACCCTTCACATTTTTAATATTTTTGGAATGTAACCAAAACTAGTGAAGTACTTGTTTAACGTTTTTGACGTATAAACAAAACCTTTATTTAGATAAATTGAAAATAAGACTATGAGTGGTCAAACATTTTAAATTTATATAAATAGCATGGAAATACAGTCAAAATATTTTTTTAATTATATCGTGTCCAGAAAATGTTTTTATAATTAATATTTAGTTAAAATTACAAGTATTCTACGGTTATTTAATTTTGAATTACTATAAAAAATATCTATAATATATTAAAATATGCATAAAGACCAATCCTGAAAAACATGAATAAACTATTAAAGTATGTAGAAATTATATAGTTGTATAAAACATAAGTAATAGTTTATAAATTTGACAATTTAATCAAATAATAAGTGGGTATTTATTCAAAAAAGATACTGTTAAAATGTATAAAATATGTTTGTAATTTAACGCGACTTGAGCTATTAAGGTCCACACACTGCAATGAGCGCAATAGTGGAGGTAAAATTATTTTGTCTTGGCGGTGCCACTGCAGTGTTGATAAATTGTGTCCGGACACATTTTACCACTACAGTGTGTGGGCAACTTTATTAATTAAAATAATCAATTGTGGCTGAACTATGGTAGGCCAATAACCTGATTTGGCGATTTCAACATTCGAGAAGATCAAAAGTGTATAAATTAAAATTATTTAAATGTTGGCAACTGACAAGAATGTTTAGCTTTCTGCACATTCTGAAATGAAATTAATAATGTGCGGATAAATCTGATAAATATGTATTTAAATGTAACAGCTGGGTTTCACACTGTGATCAGTTTACAGAATTTAGAGTAAAAAAAATTATATATTTATGTATATATAAACAAATTATTTTTACAAATATTTATGCAATTTATTTATTTCTTCAATGTTTGAATAACTATTATACATAGTTCAGCAATAGGTATTCGATCTTCAGGACGATTGTCCACACAGAGAAGATGAAATAGTCACCAGTGGCTTAAGAATGGATCACCCAACATTTAACGGTCTAGAAACTAATATTGAGAATTCTTTAAACAAAACTAATTTCAATAAATACAATAACTATAATCATTTAAAATTTTTCTTATACAGTATTAAATGTAACCTTATCATCTGGTTTGCTCTCTAGAGAAAATGGAGGTATTCGACAATCAAATAAATGTCCATCTTCACGTTCCATTCGAAATGTTCCCCTAAAAATAACAAAATCAATTATATATTTAGTTTAAATACAGAGTATATTGGCATATTGTATACATTAGTAACTAGTCGTTAGTAAAATCTAAATTCTTAATATGAATTCTACTGTCTACTCAGTTGCTCAGTTAGGGATGCGGAAAAAAAAGTTGTTAAGAATTTTGTAAAAAAAATTAATACAAGGTCTGTGAACACTACGAATCCGGGTGGTCACCCATCCGGGAACTAGTGGCAGCAAATGTAACTTACTCTCAAGAGTCAATCACATTGCATGATTGATTGAAGCCACACCGCAAAGCCACACATATAAAATAATATATTATTAAGTTTAAATAAACAACTAACCACATGTGTCCACTAGGAGCTTGTAAGCTAACATGACTACTGTATTGAAATGCTGGTGATTTTTTCGAGAGCAGAGGTTCTTGGCCCACTACTCCTCTTCCACGTACAGTCTCTAATGTTCCAGATAAACTAAATATTCTCCAATGTCTTTCTCTAAGTTGAACGCTTTGTTCACCTAAATTTTCTAATCGTATACAATATCTCCACTAAACATAAATTAATCATCTGATTATTACTAAATAATGCATATGAATAAAAGCTTCCACATATCACTTACCCAGTACACAGAATTTGTTTGGGATTCTCTATAACCCATGTAGAATGGTATTACTGTGATCCTAACATTTTCTGTAGTTTCTTTATGAACATCTGACAACTCCAGCCATGGATGATTTTTTTTTTGCCATGATCTCAATGTTTCCTGTGCCCCAAATGGTGGATCTACATTGAAACAAGATTGTATAGATAATATTATATAAATTAAAAACTTGAAATGTATTTTAAAATCATTAACTGATGGAAAGATCTACAACTCTACCAGTGTCCAGTACAAACCATAATTCAAGTTCTTGAAATAAATTTACCTATAATAACAATAATACCGTAATAATCATTTACCTTTATTAGGATTATACATGAGGAATTTATCAAAAAGTTCATGTTGTAACGGTTGTTTTTCAGTTGCTGTGTATGGAAGTATATCTTCCTGAGCTACATAATCTAGACCAGGTATCGCATACAAGCTACGACTGGTATCCTGATTTCCGAGAAAAGTAACTGCTTCTGTTTGTGCCCTCTAAAAAATATTATAAAAATAATAAGCTAATTTGGATAAGTATTTTTAACTAAATTACAATAAATGGACAATCTCTTTCATCTATCAAAGTTTGATAATACGTGTGTGTCTTTCCTTTAACATCTTTTCCCGCCGCACTAAAATAAAAAAAAAAATAAAAAGTTTGAGTTTATTTTAGCTTTTATCATGTTATACTACAATAGCCTAGTGGTTAATCATAAAACTGTTAGTAAATGCACAAATCTAGTTATATATTATATTAAGTATTACTTTTCTGCTTTGATGACAACATCACGGTCGTATACTCTGGCTAACCACGGAAACAATATCACCCCTCTATATCCAAATATCTGGTGAAAAAACAACTGACCAGTTTCATATTTTTCAATAGGCTTTGGTGTATTTAACTGACCCACTTCTACTAATCTAATAATAACATAACCATACACAATATCAATTAGGAACACATTTTCTATTACAATTTACATATATAAGTCAGAGGTTAAAATGTATCAAATTTTAGACTGCAATGATAAATATAAGTAAAACAAAGTTATTTAGTGTAAAATATTTCAAACTGTTAAAATAAAATTAGGCTTTTAAATGTATAATGCAGTCTTCAAATAAAGTGGTACTGTATTATCATTTTAGTACAGAACAATGGTATTAGTAGTGTTGTACTGTATAGTATAATGTACATATTATATTAAAGAACAATTATATTACCTAACATAATAACGTTTGCATAGGCACAATATATTGCTTCTTCCAAAATGTTTAAACATTTTTTTTTTTTTTATATAAACTAAAACACTTGGGTAATTAGTAATTAGTAATTTTATTAATTAACATATTATAATAATATATTATTATATACAATTTTTAGCGGATAATGGATATACAGTAATTGTATACACATAGATAATGTTATCACAGAATATAATAATGATATAAAACGGATCACTACCTTTTGTTCCATAATAATTTGTTCCAATATTGATATCACACTTTTGAGGACTTTTGTTCCACCAAATATTTGTTCTAAGTACCTACCACGATTAATGGCTAAATATTTAGCCATGGATTTACCTATATTAAGTGCCTCGTGATACCTACTCTTAGACCCATAAAGATTGAATGTTCTACTAGATCACGATCGGCACACGTTATCGAGTCTATAACTTACCTACGTTACTCACTACTCAGTATGTACCCTATACGGCTATATGTCATATACCTATTATTTTAAATTTCCATTAGTGGGAGATTGATGGTCCAATAGTCTATACTATAGACTCTATAGTCCCATGTCCTGCAACAGAGTTAACAAATATGTTTAGAAATTAATAGAATACACCATACAGCAGTACACAATGGTTCAGTACAGAATATGTCAATATTATACATGAACTAATTAAATGCACATTACTCGAAAAGTGTATTTTAAAGAATTATTATAAAAGTTTAAATTATATAAACATTTTCCCAATAAGATTTTTAGGATTATAATACTATACTATGTATAACTGAAAAATAAAATCTGACAAAAAAATTATCACTAATGAATTAATATTGGTCAAATTGTCAAGTTTTAATGATTATTATTTTCTGAGTAATAATTATAATAGAATAAACCAAATATATTTATGTACCTACTACCTACTAAGTAAAGAGTTTTCGGTATTTTATTGTTTATGTTTTTTACTCAAAGCTCAGTGTTTGCTCGATTCAGTGGCGTATCTACGATTTTGGCACCCTAGGTACACACATTTTGGCGCCCCTTTTTTTCTCAGTTTCCTTTCACATTGCCACAAAAAACTTTTAAGCCCCCATCTAATTATAAAATTTACTTTTTCTCTTTATTACAAGTGATACCCCAAAATGTATATTATTTTCATTAGTGCACTAGTTTAGAGAACACTTTTATTTTACCATTACCATTCTATTCATTCCTAATAAGAAAGCTTAAAGGGTCAACCTTTATAATTAATAACATAAATTATAATTTCAGATCTTACCATTTTTAGATTCTGAGTGAAACGATGAATGTATTGATTTTACAATGATGTGTGTTTTTTTTTTTGTGTCTGTGTACACGATAAGTAGTCGAAATAATGCTTCGATTTTTGACTTCAGTATCTTGTTCGATTGGAGAGTGAATATCGTTGTACATTGGGGAGGTCAAAATTTAAAATAATTTTATAATTTATAATAATTTTCACAAGCGCCGGGAAAAAACAACATAAAAATTAAGGAAAAACGGGAATTTTTACGCAAAATAGGTTTTTGACAAAATCGAATTTGGTTTTTGGTGTAACTTTAAAACAAATGACTGTAGGAACATGAAATTTTGACTGGTTGTTTATATTTTCCTTTTCTATACACGATAACATTTTCAAAATATTTTGATTTATTATGAACTGTTTAGGGACATTTTCATTTTCCATTTTTTTTTAGTTTTTTTTCTAAAAATATCAATAAAACTTTGTTTGTTGAGTAGAAATACTTGAAAATTTAATACAAGGTTCCTACTATATTGTTTCAAAGGCAGATGAAAAATATTAAAAATCGTTAGTCACAGTTTTTTTTTATAAGCATTTAAAGTTCAAAAATTGAAAAATCACGAAAATTAGCAAATTATTTTGAGTTAAGAATTCGTAAAAATTTTTCTTTTAAATCTAAGATTTGAAAATGTAATACAAGATTACTCATAAGATTATCTACCTTTATCAATAAAAAAATCTCTACCGGACAGTCAAATTAAATTTCACTAAATGTTTGTATAAGCATTTCCTATACACCATACAATTTTGAAAATATTTTGACTCTTTTTGAGCTGTTTACGGATATTTTCATTTTTAAATTTTTTAGTTTTTTTTTCTATGAATATCAATAAAGTTTTATCTGTTGGGCCAAAAAGTGTAAAAATTTAATACAAGGCTCCTGATATATTGTTACAATATCAGTTGAAAAATATTAAAAATACATCGGCACAATTTTTTTTTATAAGCATTTAAACATCGAATTTTGACAGAATTCTTCAAAATCTCGAAATTTATTAATCATCGTAATTAATAAATTATAAAATGTTCAATTTTTATAGCTTAGGATTGAAAATTTAAAACAAGATTCCACGTAAGTAGCTAATTCTCTTACCGAAAAATCTAAAATATATACAATCACAGTTTATTTTTATAGTCATTTTATGTTCAAATTTGGACGAAATTACATATTAAAAAACCTAGTTATTTTGTTGTGATTATATAATATTTATTCGTTGGTACCTACTTGAAACTTCTAAAGTCTACTAATTACTATTATATATCTATGAGAGTATCAGGGTTTGTTATTGATGTTTATGTGATAATGTGATATGATTAATTTGGAATTTATTAAAGGTAAATTTTTTTTTAATACCCTAGATATGTATATAATTTGTCTTGAACCTAGACTGACATACCGTCTTCGCTCAGAATCGTTTTTCTTATACAATGATATTGAATCATTGAATTCAAATTTAATAGCATCCATTATACAGTGACCCACTTGTAACCTACTGTACAGCAGAGCGACATCCACTTACCCACCTTTTTTCCAAATTGTACTTATGACAATATAATAATAAAATACAAAAAAAAATATATATATATATGTATAGAAATGGAAAGGATATAATAAGAAAAGATGAAATAAACTAGATTAGTCAACAACGATCATATATTTGTGACAATATTATAATAGAGAATTTATGATACAGGTTATCACTAATATATTTTCTCAATAAATCCAATAAAATAAAATAAAATTATTTTTATTTTTTATAACTTCATTTTGAAGACAATTTAACTTCTACAACGGCGCCCCTTTAAGGGACTCAGAATTTGGCGCCCCGGGGCAATTGCCCCCTGTCGCCCCCCCCCTAGATACGCCACTGGCTCGATTACTACCTGAACGTCTCAAATATAAATAATGAAATTTTTATAATACTTGTATCACTTACGAGTTGACATCGGCGTTCAACGTGTTAACTGTTAAATAACGAATGACTGTGTAATACCATTGTTCTATCTTCTATGGTTGGTAATACCTAATACCTATTATTATTTTTTGGAAGTATGTATAATTTATACATATTTTATGTTCATGACTTATTTTTCATACACTTATAAGCAACAGCCAACACTCAACAGGGCCCGGGGCAAGAAGAGTTAAGTACTTAAGTATAAATTCTTCATAATCGTGATTCGTGGTCATGAGATGGCTGACTAATTCTTATCAGTTATCAATGAGTTTTTCCGCTGTTTGTCGTGTGGGTAATGTTTACATCAGAAGATAATAAGAAATATTATAATCTCTTCATCTCAGTTCATCGTTCTATTGATTTGATTTTAGGTGATAATAAATTAAAATTACAAACACGGTGTAAATTTAAAAAAATATGAATATTCAATACATCTAAGACATAAACTATTAATCCTGAGATGAAATACTGCTTTTTAACTTTTTACTTAAGAGTTAAGTTGTAATAAATCAATTAGTTAATAATGTTCGACAGCCATCCGACGTAATGTTAAACAAAAAATGTTTTGTCTACAACTTACTAATTGAACTGTTTGAGCAATTTATTGAATTATTTACAATTATCTGTATTTATTAATTCCACTACTTCAATCAAAATCAAAATGAGTACTAAAATCGAATTTACTATAAAGCAAAAGACCGCTTTTGATCCTAAATGGCTTGCAATAGAACTTCATGAGGCATTGGACGAAAACCAACTTACCAATTATTGGAATGAGATGATAGAAGATTCTGAATTGATGCCTGTGGACAATAGCAATTTATTGCATTCAAAAAAAGGTTTAACATGTCCACTGTAATTGAATGTATATACATTTTAATTACAAATAAACATTTGTCTTCTTTTAGTAGAACCATCTGGTCGATATTACATTGGTCTTTGGGCAGTAAACTGCCCATGCAAAGATGACCCATCTGACAAGGTGTGTAATTGTATTTCTTGTAAATCTGATGATGTCAGTGAAACACTCAAGTCCAAACAAATGTTTGAATCTCTAATGTGGAAACCTAATTGTAGTAAGTTATTCTAATATATATATGTATATGTTCCCATCAATGTCGGAAATCAGTTATTATCAGTAATGACTACTTAGTCAATATTAACAGTGGCTAATTAGGTAAGGCAATGCTGACAATGGCTACACAATATATTAAATGCCTACAATTGATATTCAATGTGGGTAATATTTCATTTATTTATTAAAATATAACTTAAATCGACAAAATTATGTATTATTATCATACAAATATATTTTATTTATTTTCACAAGATAAACTACTATGGCACTTCGAATTACATAATTTTTTAGCTGCTCGACAAGCATATCGATTATTTTGACATTTTGTTTTACAATGGCACCTTTGATATCCCTGACTCCCAGCAATACTGTTATACCCAGTAGCCAGGAGAGTAATTTCCTTTTCTTGCTCTGAAATTGTTGTCCTCTTCAAATCAAGAAAGTTTTTGTCACATGGAACTATTTCAGTTCATGTGTATCTGTGCTTAAAGAAACCATTTTCTGTATCTAAAATTGTATAAATAAAATAATTTATATTTTTATAATTTTCTCATTTTTAAATTTATTGGCTGACATAATTTGTGCAAGCCATCTTGAACGTCTGTGACAACAGCCAATAAATTCGGAGAAGATCCACCTGCGCACGTGAAGTAAATGTAATATAGGTTTGGAAACTAGTCCTCTTTTTTTATTTGACAATTTTTTCTCGCTGTGGATACAAAGTTTCAAATACGTCATGGTGGCTTCTTTTATAATATTGCAATATTTTTGTTTAAGTTCGGATACCATCCTATCTTGACCATCTTTGCCAATAGAAGTATGACATGTATTTAGAATATCAAACAAATCCTCGTTAGTTACATAGTAAATTATATCGGATGTAGTATCTTTTACACTTTAAATAAGATAATATTTCCCACTTATTCTTATTATAGCATACTTACGAACATTTTTATAATCTTTACATATTTTCTTTAAATCCGGTGTATTCAAAGAAGTTTTGGAATGCTTTACTTCTTCCAGCTATCTATGATATTCCTTGAAACTTACAAAATGATTTATTGTTACGTTTTTTAAAGCAATAATAAATCAATTGATTTATTCAATTTTTTATGCATATTGGCTAGCTCCGTTACAAAAATTATAAGGTCATACACATTACAACGATACTGCAACGCGACTCAAAGCATGTACTATTATTTTGTCAACGCGAAGAGGTAATGTGATAAATCAAGATAATTAATATATAGGTAACCAGCTTAGAAAATATTGAAAAATGACATTGACTAAACTTATCAGTGAATTCCGGATATATACACCGATTGCCCACAATGACGGGTGTGCACCGGCATTACTGGCATTGCCTAGTCATAACCAAAGTCCATTTATATATATTATGTATAACAATAAAAAAATTATGTACCTGGATTTTGATTTAATTTCTTTTGTTTAGATAAAGATGATGTAAAATCGTTGATATCTGTATTTGCGTCTGAACAAAGAAAACTATGTGAAGATATATGTTATTCAACATTATTTTTCAATCGAACACAACTTCGGATGGCTATTGCTTCCCGTTACTTCGGTGCTTTTTATAGAGATTCTTTTTTTCAATCTAATTCAAATAATCAAACACAGTCAATAATGATGCACCAAAGTTGTAAAAATGCCATCAAAACAAAAAAGTATATAGTATTTTTACAATTTTTATTAATTAATACTATTAATTGTTTTTACTTTTGTTAGCAATACTAATGATGACGAGAAAATGTCTTTATTTGCTAAAATTGGTACACAGACCGCATTAAACTTCTCATTTGGATTTCTAGTCAGCACTTGGCGATCAGGCAATAACTCTGATTTATGCACACAAATGCTTAAAGACTCACTAGAAGCCCTGCAATGTATTCCAGAAGATTATCTTGTAGATGATAGCAATGTTCCTACTTTCTGGATTGAAACTCTAGAGAGATCATCAAAGTTCCTATTTCAAGTAGTCAATGGGTATTTAAAATTAATAAATTTCATCTCAACAACGTTATTTTAATTAAAAAAATTGTATTGTATTTTTAGAAATATCAATGTATCCGAAAAAGAAATTACTAATGTAAATCACATTCCAAATACTGACAGACAATTTGCTTTATGTCTTTCATTAGAACTAGGACTGCAAAAAAAGTCACTTAGTCAAATATTACAATGTGTACTAATGTTTTTTGAATTGGGAATACACTGTGACAAGTAATTCTTACTTTTATCTATTCATATTTTGAATAATATAACATATTTTTAATTTTTAGGATTTACAGTAGACATTTACATAATTTACTAACAATAACACTCCGTCGCTTAAATTGGGTAGTATCAAGAATTCAAAACAATTTCAACTATGATGTGATTCATTCAAATAAAGTATTCTGTTTTTCTTGCATTGTTTAACTATGCTAATCTAATATGTATTTATTATAATATTTTAGGATAATGTAACAAAAAGTTTTTTAAGATTTACTGGTGATGCTGATAATCCAGAACCTACTGGCATGAAACAAACAGCTGTAATGATTTTAGCATTTTTAGACCAAATAGCTGTCACTTACTTAACGCTTCAAGTAATATAAACTATATGATATTATTTTAATTAAACTTGATAGTAAAATTAAATTTTTTTAAATAATAGAGAAAAGTGCATGAAATAAAGAATAAAAAGAATATAGTACAGTATTGGGGTAAACAATTTTATCCTGAAACCAAAAAAAAAGTAATATTAACCCTTGAGCGTTTGCATGTTGAGTCTGTAGTGTGTTCAAGAAATGAAATATTGGTGGTAACGACCAGTGGAACTTTGCATTTTATTAGCTATTCAATTGATTCGTTGGTAATTTGAATTTTTATATTTAATTTTTAATATTGTTTCAATTAATTCAAAAATCAACAATTATATGATTAGAATTTTGAAGAAAAACAAATGATGAATGTACCTATGAAATCTGTTGATGTTTATGATGAAACATACTTAGCAGTTACTCAAAAAGGAGAAGTGTACTCTTGGGGTGTAAATGAATTCGGCGCTTTAGGCCATGGTCAAAAATATTCTTCTTTTCCTACTCCAGAACCAATTGTAGCATTTTCTAAACTTATAGTTGTTATGGTTTCATGTGGAAAAGATTTCTGGTAACTATTAATTGACTATGTTAATAATGATCTACTTCTATTAACTTATGATTATTTTTATGGCCTATAATGAAAAATTTTATATTCTTACATGAAATAAAAATTAAATAGTTTATTTTGTGTATTGTATAAGGAATACATAATATACAAATTTAAAATTTTTTAGTGCTGCTGTTACTGAGGATGGTAAATTATACATGTGGGGTAAAATATTACACAGTAGTAATTGTTGCTATACTCCAGAGTTAGTTAAATCTATTTCAGGTAATTACCTACCTAAATATTAATAACTAGAGCGTGGATTTCTATACAATTGCATATTATTAATTATTTTGGTTTATCATCTGATATGCTAAATAAGCACAACATTTGTAATATGTCATAGATATTGATTGTAATATAAAACATTTTTCGTATATCTTTATGCATGTTTGAACTTTTGAATTTTTAAGGATTTTAACTTTTTAGTTTTTAATTGAATTTTCATTTTTTACTGCAAATTTAGGAATTTTCTAGAAATGTTGATACAAATTTTAAGAAACATTATTTTAATTTTGATTTTATATTTTTCAATTTACATTGAAATAAATTGATAAATTATGTATATATGGATTTCCCGTATAATTTATGTCTCTCAGTTGCAATATCTTGATATTTAGCTAATGGTACTTACTAAGATAAGAAAATATTGTTTCAGATCTCAGGCCATTGATATTATTTATTTACTAAGTGTTTATGATTATGATTTTTGCAAAAATAAATGTTGGTTTTTTGTTACTTTTTGAGTGTATATTTTAAATTTTTATAGTAAATATATTTATGCATATTTAAGCATTTTTGAGTGTGTATAAATCCGCGATCTATAATAATTACTAACTGATGAGTCTTTTACAATATTACAATATTCATGCGTTTACCTATTTTTGATAGAATGGCATGTATCAAAAGTTTCTTGTGGATCATCTATTAATAATACACTGGCTTTATCCAGAGAAGGATACGTATTTTCATTTGAATTTAGAAACTCTGACAGAGGTTTGTTATTCATACCTGTCCTGTCTTTTTTTTAATATTTTTATGATACTTTTTTCATTAGGTTGTGATGATAAATCTTTAAATGTAATACCCAGCATGATTGTGTTTGATTATGAAATTGTATCAATATATTGTCATAATGATGTAAATGCTGTTATTGATTGTGCTAACAATGTGTTTACTTGGGGAAGAGGTAACAATAATATGTTAGGTCACAATAACTCATTTCGTGTCAATCGACCTAAGGAAGTCAAATTTTTAAGTGGTGAATTTCTATTATTTATATATATATACAAATGTGTTTTATATGTTATCATTATTCTATACAATTATTTCTATAAACAGGCAAACAAGTTACATCTCTTTCATTAGCGGATGATTATATACTGGCATTGACTGCTACAGGCCAAGTCTATTGTTGGGGTCAGTTAGACAATGAAAACACCACACAATGTAGACCTGTCAAGTGTTTAATGAGTAGACAAGTGAAAAAAATTGCATGTAGCCCAAATCAAGTAAATATAATTGTTACAATAAATATTTATTAAATCCCAAATAATAATTAAAATACTGGTTTTTTAGCTGTATATAATATAATCTTTTAAGTGAATTAAGATGTACTAATTTATCTATAAATAAATGTACCTAATTTGTATATTTTTAAGTGTTTTGCTTGGTATGATTGTGAAGAGTTTAATGTGGGAACATCTACATCATTTGTAACAGACTTACAAATTCAAACATTAAATTATTTAGAACAACTTTTATCTAATGAATTTAAAGCATATAAAACATATATTGATTGGCCACCTTCTCAACAGCAAGAATGTGTATTAATATCAGTATTACATTTACTTACTTTACAGGTAAATTTAAGTGTTTAAACGTAACATATTATTATTTTAAATGAATTATTCTATTAATAGTTTCATTCAATGATTAACAATCATGTGAGTGCTGACACTGTTGGGCTTATTGGAAGCTCAAAGTTATTATTAAGTATACGGCAAACAGTTACTGACTTAGCATCAAACACAAAAGTAATAAATACTGTTAAGTTAGCAGCTCAAAAAACCTTAGAAGTTGGATGGCTTATACTATTTCAAACGCCAAATGAAAGAGCTAATATGTTATGTACTATATTACAACCTTTGACTTCACCAAATGGTATGCATATTTTATTATGAATACATTATTGGTTTTAATAGCTAAACATTTTTCCAATTATTTAAAACTATTTCATTGATTTAGATGAATCCCAATCAATAAGTGGTAATCAAGAGTTTATGATAAATCTTATTACAAATAGTTTATTAGGTGACAATATTCTTCACACATTTTTACAAAAAGCTATTCAACGTAAGTTTATTATTTTAGATAATACTGTATATATTTGTTAATAACATTGTATTCAAATTAATTTTGTTTTATATTTATTTATTTTTAAAGGTGAAAACATTCAGCATTTTGAAAGCTTCAAACACAATTTTGATGGAACAAACATATCTCTTTGTTTTATAGTTTCTCAATTACTTAAGTATGTATATTATAGGAATACTCTCTATTGTTGAAGTTTAGGAGTTATAATAATGTAATTTTAATACTTATTTTTAATTAAAGCAATTACTTCACAAGTCTTTCAACACAAATTCATACTGTAAAAGTGCCTCCAAACAATTTCAACCAATCTCCTAGCTTAAAATTTATAATGACTTTTCAAAGACTTTTAATAATGTCAATTTATCGTAAAAAAAGAAGTAAAGATGATAAATGCCATTGTGAATTGGGTAATTATGGATTTATATATGATTTAAAAAAATATATTTTGTTTAAACATTTCCTTATGAACAAAATAATTATTTATCTAAACCTGAACCTTTTATATAAATATAATTATAATGATATTTAATATTTATAGTATAATTTAAAAACAAAAGATAATATTACTATATATATATATATATCTTTTTTAAATGGATATTTAAGGTATGGATGATCAAGGAGCTGAAATGCTGCTTTCAAAATATTTAAGTCATTTTGTCAAGCGTTCCTGTCAAGCTGTTAGACTTGCAAATCATGTAGCATCTCGAAGTTCTAAGCACTATCAAATTATCACAAAAATTATAAGTGTAACGGGATTTGGTATGTTGTTAAATTTAACTTCTCATTATTTAGTTTTAATATTTATCTTTTTTAGACAAGTTATTTATGGAGCTTTTAATAAGCTTGATTATGGTCCATCAAAAAAACCCTCTGTTTTTACGGAATACGGATTGGTTTGATCTATTCATACCCTTACTTAACGCTTTGGATGCATTCAATTTGATGACCCCAAATTTAGAACGGGAAGAAGATGATAATTTGTCCTGGCCTGGATTTTCTAGTAAGAGTTATAACTAAACATTGCTTTTAGTATATAATGGTTCACTATAATTAAAAAAAATTTACAATATATTAACAGGCTATACTTGTAATACGTGGTATAAAAATGTTGAAGATGTCATGTTGATTCGAAAACCTGATCTAGAAAATCATAATAGGAATGGAGGACACTGGGTAGTGTTTAATAAAAAAGTCTATGATATACAAGAAACTAGGTATTTGCTGGTTATTTGTATTATATTTTTCTTACTAAAGTTATTTTTAACAATATTCAGATCCAGTGAAATGAATTATTCATTTGTCACTATGCTACATTCGTCATCTATTTATGAACATGTATTAACTGAAATGCCCAAGGAAACTTTACAGTCCTGTTTTGTTGGAAATTATTTGGATCCAGATGAAGACATAGTTGAAGTGAGTAATTAATAAGCATTATAATTTATAATTAACTTATTTTAGTATAATATATCATTACATATTTTGTGTAGCCTATTGAATCAAATTTGACAGAACCGCTGCTCTTAGACATTCATCGGACTCTTGGTTACTTGTTGGGACTTCATGCACATTGGCTAACTACTTTATCCCAACCTCATTGTAGTTATCAATGTTTTAAAATTTGGTTTCCTTTATTACAAGCCGGTATTGATGATAGTAAAAATAATAATTATGTGAGTAAAAACTAATTTTAAGACAAACCTGTATTTAATACTATTTCTTTAATTAGGATGAATGTGCAAAAATGTTAATACTAACATATAAAGAAAGTTGTAAATCAGTTGATAGTCAAATACAATATGGGCCCGATCACCCTGTTGAAGAAATTATTCAAAATTTAGCTAAAGTGCTAGTCAAACATTTAAATTTAAATACAGCTGAAATTAATAAAAGAGGTAATTATTAATAAATAAACTTATATCAATGAAACATAACATATTCTGAAAATAAAAATTATTAAAACCAAATTTCATCCTATTAAGACTAAAGATTTATTAGAATGGAAATATATGCTTTATTTAAAGAAACAGAATTTTAGTTTAAATTAATATACTAGAATAGCAATTGTGGACTCGCATCATATATTTTTTATTTAAAATTTCACAGAAAAATCGATTCCTCTGGAAATTATATTTAAATTGTTTGGTCAAATTAAAATACAAATTCTCAAAATGAAACAGGATATGAATTTAAACTATAAAGAAACATGTTCCCCTATTTTGGATCGATGCAGGTCTGTCATAATAATCATATTCGAGTAGTACATTTAGTATTTCTATCATCTAAAATATTATGTAACTTTTTAGATTTTTACTAAATGAACTAAGTCCAGTTTTGTCTTCTAAAATAACTGCAGCTAAAAAATTACCTATTTTAAAAGCTGAATCTCGATGGAAAACAGTGATTAACTCCGTTGTTTCTAGCATAAAAACAAAGAAAAATGTTAGAAACCATAAAGCTCGAAACCAAAATCTTCCATTACAAAGTATTTCAAATGACGAAGTGAGTAATTTTATTTGGTGTTCAATTTTGATGTTTAATGAAAATTGATAATGTTATAAATTAAAATATATTTAATATATTTATGTTATATAATGTTGTATATTCCATAGGAAGATATGAACAAATTTGTTATAATACCCAATGTAAAATATGTACCAGCTTCAGATAATTTACAAAATGGTATTATTATTAACCATACATTTTTAGTTTGATTTTAATTTGTATATATTGTTTTATAAGGTATTTCTGAACAAATAAAAGAAACAAATGATACAGAATTGAAATCCAATAAACATAATCGGATGGAAATAAGTAAAATAATTTTATCATTTATTCTATCAAATGTTAATATACATGAATTAAGAAATTTATTACACTCAGAAGTAAGTTAGAATATTTTCTTATTAACCTTACCTTGGTACTTTACTATTTATTAACATCTATATACGTTTTGTTAAATTAGATAGATCGATGTAATATGATACAAACTGGCTATGAACTTGTTTATAAACTATTTAAAAACCCTACATCAATAAGTTCTGTAAAATATAGTATTATATCAGGTTGGCTATCTGCATCATCAAACAGTTCTACATCAAGGTTAATACATATATTCATAAGATATTTATAGTTTTAAATTCAAATTTATGCTACTGTTACAGAAACAATAATGAAGTAGAACTTGTATCGGTGACTTATAAACTTAAGCTTTTAATTGCTAAATGTGATTTCATGAGATGCGCCTTGGAGCAAATCAAAATGCTCGTATCTCAAATAGGAGAAATTCAGAAATCAGTAGGGATTCGAGATAAAATAACAACCATAAAAAAAATGACTTGGTGCCGGTAATTATATAGTATTATAATATTTTTGGAAATTGGCAGTTATATAATATGTGGTTTACCAGCAAAAAAAAAAAAAAAAAAATTAAAGGAAATAAAAAGTTCTTTAAAATCTAATTGTATAATTTCACAAAAAAAGAATAAAAAGTTGTTTGACATTCTTTTCGTTTGCGAAGTATAACTCTTTTTCTTGCCCCTTTCCAAATCATGTACAAATTCATCTCACATTTACACTTATTACATTGGGCATTTTAATTGTTTGCCAAAACATTTTTTTAATTAGAAAATTAATGGTTGATTCATCATTACTAACGATTAAATAAAAATAATTTACCAACATATTGAGTGTTTGACTGCGTGAGTGCCAAAATAATTTTTAGAATAAATTGTAGTATTCTGCAATAAGTGTTGTACTGAGCGTCTGAGTCCATACTTTTACGAAATGTCGAAGCATTTTTATCGAAAGTCATAATTTATGATGATTGAGTATATGGTCATACAGTTATATGTAGTGTTAACCAAAGAAAAGAGATTAGACCATATCTATCAAAGATCATAAGCCCGTGTAAAAACCGGCTGGTTGACTGTAGATAGATCACATCCTTTAGCAGAAAAACAACGGTCAGTAAAACGTGTCTGCTGGTAGACCACATACATACATGACAGCCATATTTTAAATTTTGTTAATTAAATGTGTTATAAACGAATATATTTTTAGATTTGCTATTGCAACATTTGGATCAATAACACAAATTTTAAATGAAAAAGAATCTAGTCTGTTGATTAATTCTAGCATATTATCTGCTATTAACTCCATTATTAACGTCTTAGACCTTGCTGCGAAACGACCAATTGAAAAAATAAATACAAAGCAGATTATTTACGAAGAGGATTTAAATAAAATTAAGTGTTTACGGGGAGCAGATATCATACCTTCCTTAAAATTAGGTGCTAGGGTTGTTCGCGGCGAAGACTGGAAATGGGAAAATCAAGTATAAAATCATAGCTTGACTATATTATAATTTATACTATGTTGAATTTTAATGTTTTAGGATGGATTACCTCCTGGTGAAGGTCAAATTGTTAGCAAAGTAGGAGATGATGGTTGGATTAGAGTTCTTTGGGACCATGGAATTTCTAATTCTTATAGGATGGGTAAAGAAGGAAAATATGATCTTAAGCTAGCACCTGGATTAGATGCGGGAGACGATGAAGAATCTGATTGTAATGTATCTTGCACAAATAATGGTGGTAAGTTTTTACTTAATCTTTTATTGTTTAAAAATAATGTTAATGAATTAATTTATAGAAATACATGAAAACTCAACAGAAAATCCATTTGATATACTCAAATGTATCATGATAAAATTTCTGAACTGTCTTTCATTATCAAGTGCTGTTCATTCAGTTAAAAAAGAAAATTCAATTCAAGTTCTCTCAAAATATTATTATAATACTTTAGAGGTGAAATTAATTATTTCTTTCATTATTAGTAAATGTATATTTGACATTTGTATAACCTATGATAATATTATCTTTGATTTCTAGAAGGGTTGGCTAAATTCTAATATTTCAAATGCCACACTTTTTCATTCTGAATGGATCAACATTTCTCTATTAAAAATTATTTCAAAAATATCTGATGAATACAAACAGCAATTTGCATGTAAACAGTGGATTGACATGCTTTTATCAATTATTTCTCATTCACCAACAATATCTACCACTCTGACTACCCAGGTTGATATACAATACTATACTGTTCTTGATATGTATTCTAAAATTCATCTTATTTTATCTGTGTAATATTTATAATTTATCCAAGGTACAAACCATACAACTAATAAAACTTTTGATTACACCTGAAATTACTGATTCGTCCATTGTTACATCTGTAGTAGAAACTCTTATGGAAGTTATTGGATCTTCAGTATTACAAAGTAACTCCAAATATGATGTAATCGGTAAATATATAAGTTTTATATAATTTTTGATTATTATTATTATATATATTAACGTACTTATGTTTGAGGAAGATGGTAAACCGACAGTGCCTTTAACTGCTTCATGTTCAAACACCATAGCTGAAGAATGTATTCTTTTATTACGTACATTATATAATAACAACAAAAGTACAGTATCAAAAAATACCAGTGATTCACCTCCTTATTTTGATTCTCTGATTGTTTTGAATATAATATCAGCAACTGATTACTTGGCAAATCCCATTCTTGAAAAAAATATATTTGTAAGTAATAAAATTTATTTTAACCTATACTCAAAATAATTTCTTGTTATTTTATAGAAACTACAAGGTTTATCGTATAGTGCAATGGCTTCACTAATGGTTATTGGGGGGTTTGATAATCGACCTAGAATTGGAGGAAATGTGATTAACGGAGATACTGAAGGTTTGTTGGTTTAGATTTTTATTATAAATATAATATACATGTAGTGAATATTATTATAAGAAACTCTAATATATTTTATCACATTAAATAGTTCTCATTGACTTGTTAATACAAAAATAAATTTCAAAGTTCTTAAACATTTAAATTTTATTTTATATCTACAAATTTAAATGCTTATTAATTATAAGACAATATTGAATATTGATATAAGAAGAAATAAATTATATTTTAGTTGATTTTACATTATAATAGTGTGTAATACCTGTTAAGTTTAGATGAAGTTAAATTAAAACTTAAAGGTATGATTTGTAGCTTAAAATCTTGAATTTTATTTTTCTTGTTTGCTTGTTTCTTTCATATAAAAATATATTTAGTAATACATTTTTAAGTAATAAGTTTTATGTATAAGTCCACATAATAAAGTTTTTAAATTAGTATATTTCAATAATTATATTTAATTGAAGCTACTGTAATGAGCATTGAGAAAAAAGGAAAACTCAAAGTACTAGTACACAGCACTGGGAAAATCGAAAGTTTTTTCATCAAAGATATAGAACATATTCCAAGTTGTACAATTTCTATGGACTTTATATCAGAATCTATGCTTTATACATGGACAACAATGTTTTCTGCAGTAATTACTAATCAAAGTTTTAAAACTGTTACAGGTAGAATATAATTAAACCAAATTAAAATGTATTTAAAACTATTTTAAATATTATTATTTTTATTATTATTTATTCGTAGGGGGATTAGTCAACGAATCTCTTCTTTGCTATCAAAAGGCATTATTAGCTGGTATAAAAGTTGTTAATGCTCTGTTACAAAATCGAATATTGCTTCGCAAAATACTAACACAACTGACAACAAGTGATGGGAAATCTAAAAACTTATTTCAATTAATATTATCTAAAGCTGTTCAACCCTCTCCGATAAAACCAGAATACTCAAAAAAAGAATTAGAAGAAGCAGCCATAAATTTAACTCAGTACTTGACAGTTGACATTCAATCTAGTTCTGTGAGACATTTTAAATGGTCGAAATATTTTTCAAAAAGTACATTGAATATGCTGTTAGCGCAATTATCTGATTTGGGTTTCAATAAGCAATGTGTGTTTAGTGCTATTGAAGCACATGGTTACACATCATTAGATGCATTAGTTGCCTTATTAATGGAAGGAAAAAATGAATGTTTATCAGATGTCACTGACACTTTATCATCATATGAAGATTTTTCTGATAGAGATGAATCATCTGCTACAGAAGAGTGTCCTGAAAATGTAAATTTTTGTATTTCACATTTTGTTTATCAATTTATTTTTAAAATTATTTTTATTATTATAGGCTACCAATGACGAAAAAGTAACATTTAAAAGACGCAATGATTTTGACAGTGCTGATGGATATGCAAACTATGTAAAGTATGCTGTTGATGTAGGCATGATTGTACGCTGTTGTAGAGAGTATGAAAGTATTAATGTTGGATGTGAAGGTAAAGTTATTAAAATTATGAGGGATGGCGGACTACATGATCTCAATATCAAGGTATTTTTAAAATTATGAATTTTATGTATTACCTTATAACCAAAATTCAAATATTAAACATAATAAATCATAAATGTATTATTAACGAATTTATAGGTGGACTGGAAGTCTATTGGCATTGTATATTGGGTACGATATATTCATATAGAATTAATAGATTATGGTACTTCACTCTGTGAATGTGATTCTATAGATAACAATAAACTTAATGAGAAAATAAACTTACCTCAAGAATCTAATGATGGTAAATATTAATAATCCTAATCATTAATTTTATTATTTGATCAAAATAAATTAACTGTTTTTAATTTTTTTTCAGATAAAAATAGTATAATATCCAATCATCCAAATAAAGAACAAATTTCAGAATTGATTACAAAATGTACTTCTTCTGCTGAAGAAAATGTACTGACAAATTTATTCGATTGGAAATCAGATAGTCGCTGGACCAGTGAGAATCCAAAAGGAGTTGTGAGAAAAATAATTTTTAATAAACTGATCTAGGAAAATTTGGTGTGACCACTTACTAAACCTATATCTGCCTGAAGTCCATTTTCCATTTTGCAAAAATTTACCATTATAATTTTTTTACATCTTTTTATGCTTACTTATATTTAAAATACATTTTAAATATACCTAAAAATATGTACAAATAAGGATAATTTAAAATAATGATAAATATTTAGATTAATTAAAAAAACAAATAATTTTAGTGCTAAATTCTGTTATGAGATATGCAGCCACTTAAAAAAACTAATAATATCACAATTTTAATAACGAATGATAAGTCTATATTTATATATTCTTTTATATCTACATAGAAAATCAAAATCTAATTTAGATAAAAAGAGGTGGTTTGATTTTAAATGTACCAACAGTTAATAGCTATTTGATTAATGCAACATATTCAAACATTCAGAACGGCCAAATATAAAAGTTATTTCTCGTCCTGATCTACTGTCATCTAATAAAAAATGTTCAGTGTTACTCTCTAATGGTGAATAATATTGATACACTTCTGATATAACTCTCGTTTTTAGGTTTTTATATTTTTAGGAACCTCCTTATCCTAATTTGTTTTTTATAGCCTTTATGGTTAGGTAACACCAAAATTAAACTAAATTAAATTGCCTTTGCTGCTTAAGAAATTATACGTCTTATAGATTTATTTGCTTGACATAAGTTCTTCTGTTACATGTGCTCATTGCCTAATCTGTGTAATGCAATATTCAGTTTAATAAATTAATATATGGCTTCCAAAACTCCATGTTGTGAGTTTGGAAATTAATTTTTTTCAAAATCCATACAATTAAATAACTAATATAATGAGCTAATAATAAGCAATTTCAATCTCATTTTGGGTTTGTAATACTCAAACCCTGTGTGTGTCATGGCGGGAATAAAATTGAAAAAACTAACAATAAAAATTTTAATTAGAAATGGGTCGTCCAGGACTGTAATATAATACTTTTTTTCTTTTTTCTGATGCTTTAATTATTTGTCTTTTTTTTTAGCATTGGATAAAATTGGAGCTTCGGCCAAATATAGCAATTCGTTCTTTGCTTATGAAATTAGATGAAGAAAATGAGAATTGCAAACCATTATTTGTAATTGTGAATGCTGGAGTATGTTTTAATATGATGGAAGAAGTGAATCGTGTTATTGTAAATTCTTTGGATCGGACTTTACAACTTTTACATTCAGTGAATAAGGTAATTTGAAATATTGTGATTAATATATTAATTTATTATAACATATTGGAAAAGATAAAAGTAATATAGTTCTACACCTGGAACTTAACTTTAACTATAATCCATCACTTCTGGGTAATTGTTAAGCTACTAATAAACTACCCGGTAGAGATAATTATAAGTCAATAGTCTAGAGCTCGGAAGTTACTAACCAAAATTTCATTCAAATGTGCATTTTAAATTTTAACATCATACAATTTGAAGTTAGAAAATGTATTTCATATGTATCAATATTGAAGGTTCATATTTAATAGAAATACTTCCAGTTTGGAATGAAATAACCCTTTATAAGAAATTGTTGTCTATCTTAAAACTGTAATGTTATTTTAACTACCAATTTATAGCTTACAATTAAAATACCATAGTATTGTTAATGTTATATATTACAAGAATTGGTGTGTAGGTAGTTTTCTGTATAAATAAAATAGGAATAGTTAAGGTAAAACTGTTTGAATCAATTTAATTTCAGTGCCATAAATGTATTGAAATAATCATGCGAACTAATGAAAAAACTTGTATTATAACCGGATTGAAAATTGATGTAATGATAATTAATCAAGAATTTGTATCAAACTCATTAACACCTCAATTTGATGCTGTACAAGTAACCAATAAATAGATTTAATTATTAATAAAAATAAAAATAATTATTGTTATTTTTGTTCACTAATCAGTTGTTACTTGTTTCTATTATTTATTATCTTGTGTATGCTTAGGAATTTCCACCTCAGCCAGAAGTAGAATCAAAAATCAGAGTGGATTCTGAATACGCTGTTTATGTTTGGGGTTTAAACGATAAGGGGCAATTAGGAGGATTGAATGGATCTAAGGTAAAAAGACCAACTTTTAATGAAGCACTGACTGCACTCAAGCCAATTGAAATTGTTGGAGGATCAAAATCATTATTTATTGTTTCAAATGAGGGAAAGGTATAACTTAGTATAACTGAAGTATAGTAATCATCCTTTTATAATATTGATTGATTTACTCATTTTAATCGTTAATTTAGGTATTTGTGTGTGGAGATAGCAGTGGTGGTCGACTAGGTATACCATTCTGTGGTAAAGTTAGTTCTCCACGGCAAATACCGGGTCTCAGCCAATTTGTTATCAAAACTGTAGCTGTGCATTCTGGTGGAAAACATGCAATGGCATTATCACTTGATGGAAAAGTAATTTGTTATTGTTTTTCTCATGGCTTATAGTTATAATTGAATAATTTTTATGAAAATAAAATTTGCTGTAATTCCCTCAAACTATCAAAAATCTTCAAAAAGAAAAATGTGATACTGACTGGTGGTATATTCCACATGTAACTTCTTAAACAATCAATTTTGAACCAATGCATATTATTTCATACAAGTTTGATTACTCATAATCTCTAGAATTTTATTGTTCAAATAAATATTTTAATTGATTTATAAAAACATGTTTTTAATCTCTTCAGTTGAATTCATATTTGCATGTATGTCCAAAAATGTTTTTTTGTTTGTACATTTTCAATATTTAATGCTTTTTCAATATATAACTGTTATTTTAATTATGCAGGTTTTATCTTGGGGTGATGGTGAAGACGGTAAACTTGGTCATGGTGATATACTTACTTTGGACACACCAAAACTTATTGACACATTATTGGCCAAAAGAGTATTTTATATAGCTTGTGGTAGTGCTCATAGTGCAGCAATCACCTCTGATGGAGAACTATATACTTGGGGTCAAGGACAGTACGGTCGATTAGGACACAGTGATGAAGTTTCTCAACACACTCCAAAACTTGTAAATTATTAAATTATGTTAATAATAAACATTTAACATGTATGTAATATATTTCTTTATCTATGATAGGTCAAAGAGTTTGTTGGAAAAAATATTACTCAAGTAGCATGTGGGAGTCGAGACGCTCAAACTCTTGCCTTAGACAGTGAGGGTAATGTCTATTCATGGGGTGATGGAGATTTTGGTAAACTTGGTAGAGGCGGTAGTGATGGTTGTTGTACTCCACAAAAAGTAGAAAGATTAGTTGGTCATAGAGTTGTACAAATAGAATGTGGTGCCCAATTTTCTGTTGCACTAACTGCAACCGGTCAAGTAATATATTTTTTTTCTTTCAAATTTTGAAATATTTATATACATATTTATTATTTTATTTCCAATGTTAGGTGTGGACTTGGGGTAAAGGCGAGTACTACAGGTTAGGATTGGGTAGAGGTGAACATGTAAGAAGACCAACTCTAGTTAATCAACTGAAATTAGTTACAATTGATCATATTGCTGTTGGTACACTACATTGTATTGCTGTATCTACACAAGGGGATGTAAGTTGTATTTAAGTTCAAATATTATGTTTTGTTACAGTTGTGTTTTAATTGTTAATATTTATGATATATATTTACTATATTTTCCATTTTTAATCTCATTAAGTATTATTTTAGGTCTATTGTTGGGGTGATAATGATCATGGTCAACAAGGTAACGGTACAACAAACGCTAACCAAGAACCTAGATTAGTTACTAATTTTAATAACATAAAAATAAATCGTGTTGGTTGTGGTTCTTCCCAATCTATTGCCTGGAAATGTCCTGTATTACCTTTACTGATGTCTCATGAACATGTGCAATTTACTCGAATAAAAGATTCAATGGGAGCTACAGCTTTAAGTATGTATTTAATATGTATGCATGTAATTTATCATGTATTCAATACTATTCAATATTAGATGAAAATGTTGAGACTAAAATGAAAATTGAAGAAGATCAAAATAATTGCGAAAAGGAATCCTTATCAAGGACCATATTATCATTAGACTCAGCTGCTGCTAAGCAAAATGCTCTTCAACATGTCTTAAACGCTCTACGAATTACATTAGCTCGAGAAATTGTACTTGCTGCTCTTATATCACCTTCTACTGATGGTAATACTGTATTCATTAATCAGTTTTTCAAAAACTCTCAATTCATTTCCATACATTTTTAGATGTGAGCATAAATCATGAGATAATCCAATCAGATCAAGGCGGCGGTGAAGCTCCAGCTCCAGTTTTAGATGTAAATCTCTTACATTTAGTACGTAAATATATTTGGAATTTTATATAATGGACACATTATTACTAGTGTTTAAAATTTTAGAGTAATGTGGTAACCCCAGATAGTATAGAAAATTCATTACATATTCCATCTTCTCTTACCACATCAGCTAGTACATTGTCTTCAAAGGCTACCAACACTATGTCAATTATTGCTGCTACTATAAAATCAAAAAATCAAGTAAATGATTGTTCAATTATTTAAAAAAAAAATATTTGTTAAAAATTGTTAAATTGAAACATATTTTACAGGTGATTGGATTAAATGATACATCATTGCTTGCTCATAAAACAATTGATAGTTTTTTAAGTACATTAGATGAAAAAAACGTCAGACTGTTATTGGACTTAGCAAAATTAGCTTCTGTTTATAGGCTTGGCCCAACTGCAGAATCCATTTTAATAAACACTTTTATTTGTAAGAACAATTATCTTTTCAACAATATATTACAAACATAAGTTGGGTAATAATATACAAATCACTAATTTTTCAGCTTTTATATACTCTAACAAACATATAAAACTATTATTGGAATACTGTGTGTCAGAGATGGAAGCTATTTACTCCCATTGCTCATTCCTAGTGTCACCACCTTCAAAACATACAGTTCAGGAGAGTTCTCATCCTTATCAAGATGACTCCTATCTGTCTGGATATGTATCTATACCTGGTATTTCAACATATTCATTTTTTAATATCATAAAAAATATTCAGATGAACACTTTTATTTATATCATATTATAAATATATATATTTTTACAAACTATTGTAACATACATTATCTGAAGTTTAAAAATATTTTTTCACTAGGTGCAATTGCTTTATATATTGAGTTCAATCAAAACTGCTCAACTGAAAAACTCAAAGATACATTAACATTAATGGATGGTGCTGAAAATGTTATCAGTGTCCGATCAGGAAGAGATACAGAGTGGACTATGCCATTATTCATTCAACGTTAGTAATTTTTATTTAATATTCAATACTTAATAGTATAATATATTGAATATATTATATGTACAAACAATTATAAGGTGATGAACTTCATTGGAAATTTATGAGTGACAAATCATTAAATGGTTGGGGCTGGCGTTTTGTTGTGTATCCAATTATGCCTTTAACAAGACAAAGTGGTACTGACCGTGAAGTACTTTCTCGGCCATGTTTACCAGTTGTTCGTAGTCTACTACAAGAATGTCTAAAACGACAAAACGATATAACACTTACTAAACGACTTACTGCCACATTGATGTTGTCATTACATTTAACTACACTAAGTATGAAAAATACATCATTTTACTTTAAAATTAGGTCTATTAATATTTAAAACATTATGGAATAGCTCTTGAAGAAAGAATTTGGTGTATTAATAATCTCAGTGTGATATTCAAACGTTATCGAGATCTGGCCTATGAATTATTTGTTTTACCATACGGAGAGGGTTGTGTAGCTGATATACTTGTTCGCACTGAGCATTTGATGTTCAAACAGTTTGAATATGAAGAAACAGCTGTATTATGTGGAAAACAACTATGTTATTCTGAATATTTTAAAGTATTTATTTAACTTTCCTGTCTAAAATACTTAAGTAAAACTTGATTAATTTTAATATATACATAATTTTTTTTTTTTAGACTTTAGTGTACATGATGAAATGGTTAAATAGTAGTTTACGTTTCTGGCATTTTGATGCGTCTTGGTTTGTCGATTACTGTTTTGGTATTGATGTGGCTGGAGCTTTGATTAATCGAGAACATTTGCCGGAAGAATTTATTAATCAAGTGCACAAAAAAATAAAATGCATTGATAAAAGTTATGATAAAGATGGTGAACACATATTTATTGACAACTTAAAATTTACAAAAGAACATGATGAACAACTGTTACAGTGGTTAAATAGGTAATTTATATAAATATAATATAAATTGATAATTATAATTTATCCTATGAAATACAAAAACTATGTTTCTATTTTTTTTTTAAGTAAACCTGACGATTGGAATATGACTTGGGGAGGAAATGGTCAAGTGGTGTATGTTTGGGGTCACAATCATAGAGGTCAATTGGCATGTATGGATTCTAGTCAAGTTAAAAAACCATTGGCATGTGATTCTTTGTCTGTTTTGAAGCCTACTCAAGTTATTGGAGGAGAGCAAACCATGTTTGCAGTTACTTCATATGGAAAAGTATATGCTTCAGGTATATAAATAACAAAAAATGATTGTCCAAATTGAATAATATACATAATATCAGTATAATAGCTTATAAAATATATACTTGTACATAATATAGGATATACCGAAAGTGGACGTCTTGGTATCGGTCCATATAATCCAAAAAACCCTTATGTAGTCACTCCTCAACTTGTTCAAGGTCTTAACAACATAATTAAGGTACTATTTTCTTAAAAAAAAACAATTACATAGTTATTATATTACAAATTTGAAATTATTTTTGTTAAGGTGACTGTCAATTCAGGGGGTCGTCATTGCTTGGCTTTATCAACTACTGGGGAAGTATATGCATGGGGAGATGGAGATGATGGCAAACTAGGGCTTGGAAATAGAGTGTAAGTGAATTAATTTTTATATAACAATTTTACTTTTCTTTCAATAAAATATTTACAATTTTACAGTTCACATTCAAAACCTCAACTGGTACAAAGCTTAAGTGATAAATGTATTATTGATATTGCTTGTGGTGGTTTCCATTCTGCTGCAATTTCCCGTTATGGTCATTTGTATACTTGGGGGAAAGGTCGATATGGACGTTTAGGTCATGGCGATTATGAAGATTATTTATACCCAAAATTGGTAAACTATTTATATTAATTAACAATGATTGGTACACATTTTTAGTTAAGTTTAATAATAATAATATTCTTTATTTTAACATAGACACTAGAGTATAAATATTGACAACAAATAAGAGAATAGCTACTCAATATTGTCTTTTCAGGTTCAAGGTTTAATTAACTATCATGTTGTGAAAGTTGCATGTGGCAGTGGAGATGCCCAAACAATGTGCGTCACTTCAGATGACAATGTTTGGTCATGGGGTGATGGAGATTATGGAAAACTTGGACACAATATTTCAGAGTCATGTAAAGTATGTAAAATTTAAACTAAAAATACAACTAATAAATAAATAAATAAATATTTGTACATATTAGTTACCTTGTAAAATTGAATCACTTTCGGGCAAGGGAATCATTCAAATTGATTGTGGATCACAGTTCTCAGTTGCATTGTCGGCAAATGGAACACTATACACATGGTAAATATTAAAACTTTTATTACAACTTATAAACTGTATATTTTTATTTTTAGGGGTAAAGGAGATTATTTTAGACTTGGCCATGGATCTAGTGAACATGTACGCAAGCCAAAGCCAGTCAGTGGATTACAGGGCAAAAAAATTGTTCAATTTTCCACAGGTTTAAGCAAATAGTACTTAATTAAAGGTTCATAAGTATAATTCACCTTATTATTTAGGTTCACTTCATGTACTTGCATTGACGGATGATGGAGAAGTTTATGCCTGGGGAGACAATGATGAAGGTCAACTGGGTGATGGTACTGCACATCCAATAGCAAGACCCCGTCCTATTGCAGCTCTTAAGGTAAACTAAAATTTAATCAAATATAGATGAGCATTTGTGTTATTATTACTTCTGTTCAAAATTGTATATCATATGAATTAAAAATATAATGAGTAAAACATAATTAATTAACCTTATTTTATATTTTAAATATATTAGGGAAAACGCATTCAACAAGTGAGTTGTGGATCAGCTCATTCATTTGCATGGGCTAGCGAAGAAGCTTGTCATACAGATAACTCAACTCCAACTACAATACCATTAGAATATGATATATTACAAGAATTCAGTGTACATGAATTAAGAAATCGATTACTATTTTTGCATCATTTTTCAACCATAATCAATCAAACTGTATTATTATTTATGCCAATACGTGGAGAAATCAGTTTAGATGCAATACGACCATACATGGTATATCCAGTAAAAGAAAGCATATTCAAAAAAGTATGAAAAATATTACTGTACATTTTATAAAAAGCATAGAGATGATAATATTTGTAATTTGTGTTCAGGTACTTCAGTTATCGATGGTTAGAGAACAGCGACATGGACCAATGTTTGAACTAAATAGAATTCGAACACGTAAAACACGAAAATCAACATGCAATGATTATTCACATACAGTATTTGGACAAATGGTTAACAATATGGACTTTTTAGATGAAGATTCTTTATTTTTGTACCATCGTGTATGGAAAGTTCAATTTGTTGGTTAGTTGAGTATATTTATTAATACTAAATTAATACATAGTTATTTTTAGATTGCTAATAGACACCAGTTATTACTAGAAGAAGAAAAAACTAGTTGATTGTAAAAAAATAATTTCAACGCATGTATATTTGTAGGTGAGAGTGTAGATGATTATGGTGGTGGGTATAGTGAAAGCATTGCTGAAATGTGTGAAGAGTTACAAAATGGATCCTTACCAATATTAATACAAACACCAAATGGCCGAGAAGATACTGGGACAAGTCGAGATTGTTTCATACTGAACCCATCAGCTACAACCAAAGTTCATAATAAAATGTTTGAATTTCTCGGTAAGAATTAAATTTTAGTAACTAAGAAGTCTGAAACTAACTAACTAAACAATAATTATATTTATTTAAGAATATTTCTAATTATTTATTAACAGGTGTATTAATTGGAATAGCGATACGAACCTGTAGTCCTTTGAGTTTAAATCTTGCTGAACCTATGTGGAAACTATTGTGTGGCATGAAACTTATGCCTACCGATTTGATTGAAATTGATAAAGATTATGTTCCTGGTAATTTTATATTAATATGTAATAATAATTTTTATTGTAATAGTTATAAATTTTAATAAAACACGAACACCTTATAGGATTATTGTATGTACGAGACTTAGAAGGAGAAGATGAATTTACAAACCTTGATATATCATTTTGTACTACATCCTCCACAGGTCACACAGTTGTTTTAAGCAGTCAACATAAACATGTAACACAATATAATAAACATGAATACATACAAGCTTGTTTAAACTTTAGGTAATAATTTATAATAAAGCCAAAAAAATCATTTTTAACTAACATATATTTATATAGGTTACAGGAGTTTAATGATCAAGTGAAAATCATTCAAGAGGGTATGGCCAGAGTTATACCAGTACCATTATTATCTATATTCACAAGTAGTGAATTAGAAGCCATGGTTTGTGGGTCACCAGAAATACCTATAAACATGTTACTTAGTATTGTTACATATAAAGGTAGGTATATCATAATAGTAGCTTATTAATATAATATAATTAAATGTTCAGTTAAATAATTATTTTTAAAATAGGTGTTGAAGCTCATGATAAGCTAGTTCAATGGTTTTGGGAAATCTTAAGTGAATTTTCTAATCAAGAGCGGTCATTGTTTCTACGATTTGTTTGGGGACGTACAAGACTACCAAGAACTATTGAAGATTTCCGTGGCCGAGATTTTGTTCTACATGTCAGTAGATTATATTTATTATTATACAACTATTTTATTTAATTTGAATTACATTTTTGTTGTAGGTTATTGATCGTTATTCGCCCGCCGATAATTTTTTGCCTGAAAGCTATACATGTTTTTTTCTTTTGAAAATTCCTCGCTACAGTAATAAAGTAAGTATATTTAATAATATGAAAAATTACTTATACAATTATATTTTTTACTGAATTACAGGATGTTATGAATGAAAAACTTAAGTATGCTATTCATTTTTGTAAATCAATCGACACTGATGATTATGCAAGAATTGCATTACCCAGAAGTATGGATGGGTCATCTGTAGATACTGACAGTTTAATCAGTGAAGACGATCCTTAAAACCTTAATATCTTTATTTATTTTGCTAATCATAAAATATTTTAATTTTATATTTACTTTTATTATAAATATAAATATTTAATAGATCTCTTTACTTAAAAAATAAAATGTCCATTATTAATATTTTTACTTAGGTATTTCTACTTAAAAAAATTACTGAATTAAAGTAATTATGAAATTTGAAAATTGTATTTTAATTTTTAATCAACAACGTACAACTTAAAACCACTTGTTGCAAAGTAATCAATACCTACTTACCAATTAATTATTATGAGTTATACTTTTATATCATACATTTACCAAAGACCTAAAATTACCTAAACACAAACAAACTAACCAAAACTTATTACCTATACTAAACTGTATTCAAATATAAACACCTACATCTTTGATCTAACATATCTCTTTTGTATATTTTCTTGATAATATATCTATACTCTGTCTGAAAGTGGAATACTCTGGGCAGCGACCTGTTTTTGTTTGGCTAATTGCATTACCCACATAACAGCATAGGTGGTAGTAGGAGAAAAAAGATTTCAGAACCAGTATACTTTGGGACAGAATATAGAAGACTTAAAGTTAATAGTTAAAATGCCAAATAAAATATTTAATTGTGGCAATATCTGTAATAAAGCTCTGATATTATTTGGGACAAGAGAATATTAATTTTCAGATCACAAATATATAATATATAATATGTAGGTATGTTTTCGAATAGTATCTATTGAAAAAAAGGTCAGATAGATAGGCGGAACTAGAAATTATTATAATATTCTATCAGACATTAGGTTGATCTGTGGGAATTAATTATCTAAAACAGTGGCGGCAACAAAATTATTTTTAATATTATTTTGATTCTTCAGTAATAATGATGATTGATGATCAAATTACTTTACTTATTACTAGTAAATACCTCAGTGCATGCTTTATACTTACAAATTATATTCTAGGTATATTATAGCAATATAGCTTAACCTAACCGTACTAAAATCCGATAAATAAATAAAACCAAATTTAACCGTTTTTAAATTAGACTATCTTCTTCCCAGAGGTCTAATCTACACACAAACATTCATATACTGGGTGATTCTTTTATCAAACAACACTCATTATTTCAAAAAGTGTAACATTTTTTGAAGATATTTTTTCACATAGTTTCAAGTCGCTTATAAAACAACGTTTTTATTAAAAAATTATATTTTGAATTATTTTTTATCCTTATAATTTTTTAAGTTTTTTACTTTTTTGAATAACAACATAGGGTTTTAATTTTATATTCCAAAGCAGAATATTTTTCTTAGTATTTTGATACATGAAAATCGAATTTGGGGCTAGTAGTTTATGAATTATAAGTATTTAAAGTTTAGACCAGTGGTGAAGTGGACAAACATTTCGCGGGGTAACCCCGAACCACTCCACTCCGCTCGTCTAAACTTTAAATACTTATAACTCATAAACTACTCGCCCCAAATTCAATTTTCATGTATCAAAATACTAAGAAAAATATTCTGCTTTGGAATATAAAATTAAAACCCTATGTTGTTATTCAAAAAAGTAAAAATCTTAAAAAATTATAAGGATAAAAAATATTTAAAAATATATTTTTTTAATAAAAACGTTGTTTTATAAGCGACTTGAAACTATGTAAAAACATATTTTCAAAAAAATTTACACATTTTGAAATAATGAGTGTTGTTTGATAAAAGAATCACTCAGTATATATAAATATATTGACAAAAAATAATAATAAAAATCAACAAACATTGCCCTATTAACCAATAACACCCAAGATATAATACACTTATTATTTTAATCTGCAACGATAAACTAAATTTTTATTTTATTATTTAGTTTTTTTTTTCTGGACTGTTGTATTTTTGACATCCAGATTTCCTACTTTTCCGGTGGATTTTCCTACAATTTTCTTTCATAGAAACCTTCTACGTGATATACTGTTTCGTTAAAAAAAAATTAAGAAGATCTGAAAAGTAGTTCCAGAGTTTACCCTGTACAGAGATTTTCATTTCACATTTATACGTATAGTTAGTTTGGCGATAGAAAGCTTATACATTTTTTAACGGGCCACTGAAAAAATATCAAATAACATAAGTGATACACAGCTTGTCCGTTATTGCTTATCACTTTATATCGCCAATAGTTGTACACTTAGATCATATTATACTAGTATATTATGATAATTTAAGGTTGTACTGTTCTATGGTTGTACCTAAGTGTCCTACCTACATAGTCATATCTGATAATAAACAATAAATAATAATATACTATTATCGACTCGACGTCCATAATATCCTGTGTACACATCATACTAAACACATTAAATATATGCTACACCTAGGGCGCCCAATGAGGGTTGGTGAGTGGGGACATGCTAGAAAATAACAAAGTACCTATGCAATAAAAAATTATACATGCTTTGAATCCCAGAATTCATGATTATATTTATTTCATATTTAATACTATACTGGATACCATACACTTTTGCTGGGGCCTCGCTACGGCTATTAGTTAAGGGGCAACATTTAGGCAATTTTTAATCTCGTCTTATCCGCCCGGGATCTATTTGTTAGTTGTAAATGATTATTAGCATAATATTAGTGTGAGTGAAATTCAATGCAGGTAGATACCACTCTCGTACGCGCGTCAATAACTTGAAAACAATTTAACTACGAATTTTACGACAACCAGGGCCGGCGCAAGAATTATTGGCGCCCTTACCCCTCCCCCCCCGCCACCAGTTGATAATAATAATTAAAATATAATATTGTTATAATTTATAAATAGTCAATAGACCTCACCAATTATTGTGCGATAGAAATCATCGCATACTCTGTACCTATTATAGTTAAAGACCGGATTTAATTGCATTGAAACACACACAAAAATTGCATATTAAATTTGTTTAATTAGGTACACCAAAAAATACGTAAAAATTGCCTACTAAATTGCACTATAAAAATTCAAAAGTTATATAAAAAAATTAGATTTATGTTCATTGAAATTAAATTTTCTATTACTTAAAATATGTTTGTTCAAAGAAAAACTACGTTCTACGTCTACACTAAGTATAGATTGTTAATGCGTATTAAAAGATAAATTAAATAAAAATAATTTTCAGTTTGGGGCCCCTTCCGTGCTGGCACCCTGTGCAGTTGCCCATAACTTCCGCCTGCTTTGACGACAACTTAAGTATTTGTTGTTTTGACAAAATTAAAGTTAGTTAACGTTGTCTGATTTTGATTCTAAAAAAATATTTGAATCAGCAGATAATGTCTCGAACGAAATATTTTCCGTTTTCAATATGAATTAGAATTTATTATGATTTGAAAAAACTCATTTTTCAAAATTTTCAATTACAAGTTTACAATAAAGTGTTCCGTAAGATCTACAGACAGTTTTCAGCCAAGTAAAAATTTTTTTCAGAATCAAAATCGGACAACGTACCTAAACTAACTTTAATTTTATCAACACTTAAGGTCTTTTGAGCTAAGCTAGACGCCAGTAGCGAGGCCCGTTAATGCTTATCACTTAATCAATGAACCAATAATTTATATATGTTCGTACAGAAAAATAGGTTTTGGAATCTAGTTTAATTTCCTAACTTATATGTACCAACATTTCGTTTTCTACGTATGAAAGTATATTTTTTTAATAATATATTATTATATAAATACATGTACCTATTATATAGGCTATCGCATATTCCACAAACCTATAGGATTACGACACGACATGGCAAGATGTGAACTCATCCCTAGGGGCTAGGAGTTAGGACTGGCAAGGTTGGTGGACAGTGGTCATTGGACACCTTAAATTGAAAAACCATAATATAATACTATTCAAATATTGTACATGATCACGATTCACGTCACTAGTGCCAGTCAAGTGTGTCATAAGGTGCATTCGTATTGCGTGTTTGTAAATACCTACCTACAGATTTGAAGATCAAGAGCACAGTCGTACGCGTCACAATAATAATTACAGGTATAACTCGTATAAGGTAGCAAAACATTAAAATACGGCACTGTATATTTTACAATATGCAAATAATATCATGATTACATGAGTTCGTTTACTCTAAAGATTAAAAATATGATATATCTCATAATTCAACATAGCAGCTTAGAATATGGGTTCTAACGAATAATAATTGTTGCTTATAAATGTTTTAATACACCATTAATATAGGTGAGTCGGTGATCATCAAGGGAAGTTATAATGTAGGTTAGCCTAGCGAGATTTAGTTAGAGGAGTATATAGCGTACCATAACTACCAACGATTGTAAAACAGCTTTATACAAGTGTAAAATTATAATATAATATTATGTGTGTAATTCGCAATTATTTCGCATATATCGATATAATTATTTAAGTATCTATGATATATTTTATATAACAGGTACCTAATTGTTATAAATTATAACTTATGATATAAATTGATATGTACCTATTATAGTAAGTATGTATATTAAAATAAAAAGCATTGTGAAAAATAGATAAAAATTAAATAGGTAATATGTTTTGCTTTTCACGAATCCCGGGAATGAACTTTAAAGTTTAAACTGTTTTTTTAGTTTTTACTCGTTAGTATAAATATTTTATTAGACAAAGAATAACGTAGGTATGTAGATATTATGATTATTAATATTTAATTATGCCATATAATATATTTTTTCAAGTAGACAATTTATAACAGTTTAGGTAGGTAGGTACCCATAATTATTTCCTACTACCCCGACGGACTGTCATGTATGTAATAAATTAAATTATTATTGTAATATTCTTAGTGTATCAATATTTTTTTTTATATCCATAGTACTTTCCTAATGTGTGAATTCTCCCCCTCCCAGCCTGGATACCAAAGTACATGGTGGGTCGCTCCCCCGGGGAGTTGGAAGAAAAAAAACCCACTTCGAACACTATATAGTATATACCGTACTACACACCATTAATTCTCCAGAAAGCTGATTGCAGGAACGGTCGACGGCGGCCGTGCGTGCGTGTGTATGTTTTATGTATTGTCCGAATTCCCCGGGTTTTCTCGAGCTGAAAAAGAAACGGGCGTGTGTGTGCGGGGAAAGAAGTAGAAAAAAAAGAGAGAAAAGGGGAAAAAAAAGGAGCTGACCAAATCCAATCAATTCTCCGGCGCATCTCCCTCCCACTTCTAGTCCGGTCGAGTCTACCGCCACTCACCCCCCAAAAATCAATTCCCTTAAAAACAACTCCCTTCCATTCCACCGACCCCAAAGGAATTAAAGTCCCGCAATGTTTCTGGTAAAAACACGGAAATAACGTTATGAATGGTTTTACGGGACCGCACACATCTCAGCTTGTCCATATTTTGCAAGTAGCTCTAAAGCAAGCCTTGCGATCCACACCCCTACACCCCCCTCCACGCCCTCACCCCCACAACGCACACAGACACTGCAACAAATCCGCCGTATCGGTTAGTTGTCCGCTATTACTGCGCCGGCCTCCGGCCTATACATATTATATTATATTATATACGGTTGTACGCGTTAGTTGTACAAAAATAAAATAATAGGTAAGTACAGAACAATCGGCATATTATATATTGGCCATGTATTGCTGTCGGGCAGGATACAGAAGGTTAATAATATTTTCATTTTCACTTCGACCAGACGTTTTTAGTTTTATATTTTTAGTCATGATTCATGAATATCAAAACTGATTCTACTAAATAGTGATTACAATAGGTTATTTAGAAATTATAATTTTATTTATAATATGTACCTAAATAATTGAACCAATCATAAAATGAGAACTGTGCTCACTCATTAGTCATTGTATATTTAGCTATGTTTGTTTTGCAATAAATTAACACGAATTTAATCATATTATCATATAGCTACATGAGTACATTATACATTTATATATAGACCCAAATGTATATTATTGTGTTCTGTGGTCTGTGATTCTCCATTTGACCCGTTTAATATAACAAATATGTTAAATATATTGAGTTAGAAAATTGTATCCAAGTTGGACTTGTTTTTAAAATCTTGTTATCCGTTGAGTGTTGACTTCTTAAAAAACATAATACACAATTTACAATTTTATAATATAAGCTAGGTATATAATTTAAGAGGATGTCAGCTCACTATTCGTTTTCTCTCTCTGGTCCACGTGCAACATAGACAAAACGCATTTATCCAGAATAATTTTTTTTATGTTTTTGAGTAATCTTAGATTAAAATTAACTATTGTAAAAATTATAGAGGATAATATTTTTGAGGGTATGACATATCGGTTTTACATTTTATTGTTATTTGACTTAGTATTCGGTTGCCCAAAAAAAATAATGTTTAAATTGTTTTGAGACAATATTTAGACAAATCGATAAGTTATACCCTCAAAAATATTATTCTGTGATGGATGATTTTACTCCAAGATTACTCATAAACATAAAAAATTGATTCTGCGTAAATGAGTTTTGTCTATTGTTGCGCGTGGGCCAGACAGAGAAAACAAACGGTACCCTGACATCCTCTGAACATTTTATCTATAAAATATTTAAAAACAATCAACAGAAATGAATTATAAATTTATATTATTATTCATCAGACGAATACAGTAAGGTATGAAAATGTATCTTTAAGAGGATTTGAATACGTGATACCCGTCTTACAAATGTACAACATAGCAAAAAACTGTTTTTCCCTTCTCTTGGCATGTACAGTGTCAGGGCCGTAGACACGGGGGGGGGGGGAGTTAGGGGGTTCAACCCCCCCCCCTTGGAAAGTTTATAAATTTATTTCAAATATTTAAAACTACTAATATATCTTATATATTAAAAAAAATTTTTTTATCAATAATAGTTATTAATAATATTTTAGATGTTTGTGTTGTTATCGGTTATAAGTAAGGTATTTTGTGTATCGTCTAATGGTCGCAATGACAAATAACCATTACCATAACCGTTGTGTTACTGTGATAATTGATAATCTTATTATATGTTCATGTTGATAATACTGAAATTTAAGATAACATATTAATTAGGTATTATCAGTATTATAGTTAAAACTTTAAAAGTTAAAACCGTGCTAAAAAAAATATAGATTTGAGAGAAATGATCAGTTTGGCCAATATCAGTATCAAGGTTCTTGACAATTTAAGGGAAAATGTAGATCATGAATTTAAAAAAATGTTCAAAGAAGCTCAAGTAATGAATGCCTTAAATTCAATTTTAATGTTCATTTTTTTAACTATAATTATATTTTTAAATAGAGATTGGCTGAGATGTTAGACTTTGAAATATCAGTCAAACAGCTGAAAAAGAGTCAAAATATTTTCAAAATTGTATGGTGTATAGGAAATGCTAATATAAACATTCACTGAAATTTTCATGTATCTACAGTTATTCGTTTTTGTATTACAACAAAATAAGGAAATCGCTACATGAGAAATCGAGTGAATATATCCAATGTTGTAAAAATTTGAATTTCAAACGCTCATAAAAATTTAATTCCACTTTCTTATAGACATTTTTTTTTGATAAATGTAGATAATCTTATGAGGAATCTTGTATTACATTTTCAAATCTTGGATTTAAAAAGAAAATTTTTTTCGAATTCTTAACTCAAAATAATTTGCTAATTTTCGTGATTTTTCCATATTTTGTCAATTTTTGAACTTTAAATGCTTATAAAAAAAAATTGTGACTAAGGATTTTTAATATTTTTCATCTGCCTTTGAAACAATATACTAGGAGCCTTCTATTAAATTTTCAAGCTTTCGCAACCAACAAATAAAATTTTATTGATATTTTTAGAAAAAAAACTTAAAAATAATGGAAAATGAAAATGTCCTTAAATAGTTCAAAATATTTTGAAAATGTTATCGTGTATAAAAATGCAAATATAAACAACCAGTGAAATTTTCATGTATATACGTTCATTTGTTTTAGAGTTACACCAAAAACCAAAATTGATTTTTTGGAAAACAGATTTTGAGTAAAAATGCCCGTTTTTCCTTAATTTTTCTTTTGTTTTTCACGGCGCTTTTGAAAACTATTGGGAAATTTTTACTTTTGACCCCCTAAAGTACCAACTAGATTCACTTTCCTATCAAAAAAGCTACTGTTGAAGAAAATCCAAGCACTTTTACTGTCCTAAAACGTGATGACAGACACAAAAAAAAACAAAAAAATAAAAAAAAAACACACATCATTGTAAAATCAATACATTCATCGTTTCACTCAGAATCTAAAAGAAAAATAGATCTTATATTATAACTTATAAGATATTAAAATAAAGATATAAAAATAAAATTAAGATATAAGAATATAAATAATGTGTTATTTTTTCTTAATTTAATATAACATGTTATTATTATAATAAACCCCCCCCCCATATAAAATTCCTGTCTACGGCACTGTACAGTGTGTCCCAGAAGTCCCGTATCACCCTTATTATCTCCGTGGAATATCAATATATTAAAATGCCGATTTTTTACAGTCATAAGTATGGAAATTCTGATTGAATAGCATAATTTTTGGTTTTTTTTTTCAAAAATTCAAAAAAATTTTTAGGCAAATAAGTTTTTTAAATTTCCAATATAGCCATTTGATTGATCATATTTTTTAAAACAGTTCAAAAAAATAAAATGTAATGAAAATTGCCCAAGTTAGAGGTGCTTATTATTTTGAATTTCTAAGAGTAGGTAATAGTTGTGTTATCTACGGCATTAGCAAAATACGGTTCGCATGTTAATTATTACAATCAAGCTGATTTTTCGGCTAAAATTAAAAATAATAATTAGCTCCAACTTGGGAGATTTTTATTAAATTTTAATATTTTTTTAACTGTTTTAAAAAGACCATCAACAAAATGGCTATCTTGGAATTTTTAAAAATTTATTTGTCTAAAAAACTTTTTTGATAATTTTTGAATTTTTTAAAAAAAATCCAAACACTATGCTATTCAATCAGAATTGACTGTAAAAAAATCGGCATTTAAATATATTGATTTTCCACGGAGATAATAAGGGTGATACGGGACTTCTGCGACATACTGTATAGTAAAATTACCAAAATTCCACAACGCATAGGGAACAACTTTATCTGTGTTTTTATATTTTTATAGCATTGACCAATAATTTTTAATAATCATATGAAAAAAAAAACAAAAAAAATCCTAATGTTTTCAAACTGATAACTTTAATTTTATTTATGTTATCCAAATAATAAAAACAAATAAATAAAACGCTACAACATAGATAAAGTTGTTCCCTATGTGTTGTGGAATTTTGTTAATACTACTATAAATACTGGGGGAGTGGTTTTATCCCGCGAAAAACTGTTTTTTGCTATGTTGTACATTTGTAGACATCACGTCCGCTTAACTCTATTTATATTCACATTTACAATTTGGGGTTGATTAAATTGTAAAATATTATAATTTATGATTTTAATTCACTCTTTAAAAATATATTTTTATCATATTAAATATACGAGGTCTAACAAATTATGATGACAATTTTATTTAAATAGTAATAGGTAATTGCAAACTCACAACTCATACTATACTGTTCAATTAAAATTTTAAAACTGAAGAACATTAAGGTTATTATTTATAAATTATAAGCTAAAACTCATATCTAGCTCAATAATAATATGTAGACAAAAAGTGATATAAATAATATTGTATTACATAATATATAACTATAATATATTTATATTTATGATGTACCTATGAAATAATATGTATGTTATAACTTGTATTGTTGTGCTACTTATACACGACTTGTAAGCTTGTACTTATATTATATTAGCTAAACTAATAACTACCTATCCTTCATTATTATAAATTCGTATTTTAAGTAGTAAATACATACCTAACTAGAGTAACTTTTAACAACGATTTTATAATAATATGGTACATTAGTACCTGTCTATAATATAAGCAGAGGCAAAAATTATGGGAGTTTTAATTTTAAAAAACTTAAAAATATAATAGGTATATATTTTTGTTGAAGTGAATTAATTTAATATAAGTAGGTAGTGAAATTAGTAATTACAAAAAATTATTAGATTATCTAAATTTGATATTTATGGTAACTATTAACAATAGGTAGGTAGGTACTGGGTAGAAATTAAATTTATTGGGAGTACAATTTTTTTTAAATACCTATCTAAATATTATTGCATACTAAAACATTTTAATCAAAATAATATTAAATTGAACATTAGTTAAAAGCTACTATAAATTATAATTTATCACCTTCTTTAGATCCCTATGTTGTATTTCACTCCACCATAAATCTGCCATTCGGAATAGAAAATAGAAGAACGGCAGGAAAGAATAATATACGACATGAACACAATTTCTCCTTAGGCTTCTAATATTTATTATTAGAACGAGATACTTAAAAGTGTTGTTTTTATATTAGATGATATAAAAAGATTTAAAAAATTGAACATTCTTAAAACCTTTATAATATAGTATATATATAAAATATATATTATACATTCCGAATACCCAAAATTTATATTTTATAGTATTTGTTATTGGTTAAAAATGTAGGGACCATTAATTGTCATAAAGTCCGACATAAGCTCATGTATTTTAATATTTATTCAGTTTCAAACATTCTAAATTCTGAATCCACTTCTTAGTCAATAGTAATTACTCAGAACTATTATAATATTATACTATAATAATTACAATAATAAATATTAAATAATAATATGTATGTAGTTTAATTCCACAGCTTACCAGCTATATACAAAAGTATAACAATAGTAGGTAGTGAAATAGCTTTCTCTGTAGTAGAGTTAAATTCATATATTTATCCCCGAACACCCTTACTATTTTTTTAATTAGTTTAAACCTGTGATATTTTGTCACAGCATGCGCGCAGTAAATTCCGAGTTGTGTACTTGTACATGCACGGAAGGTTAATGCTAGGGTCCCTCTTTTAATAGGGTAGCCTATATTTAAGTTTTCCTTCTTCTGTATTTTTTTTAATTTTATTTTTGTGTACTCCCTTCGGGTCTCCCGTCGTCGACATTAAATCAACGTGTACCGCATGTGCATTTTGTCAAACGTGCGTGAGCCCACTGCAGAGGTATATTATAGAATCCTCCTTCGTATACACATACACGGAAAGATTTTTAACATTTTGACATGTCCGGTAGTTAAGGGCCAAAGGGTCTAACAGGAAGCGCAAAAAGGTCTTGGAGGGGTCGCGGGACATCCTCGAGAACAGACGTCGTTAGAGACCGGTACAACATGATTTTTGAACTCTGTATTCACAGAATAGGAACAAACGGATAATTATTATTAATAATTTGCACAACCGTGTGAGGTTTTTTTTACTCGTTAGTTAACAGACGGAAGGTGGTAGAAGTAAATGTGGTGAACCGAACATATAGATTAAAATAAAACATTCGAATTTCGGATTTAAAGTAAATTCAAATTTTTCAAAGGAAATTATTAATTATGATCGTAAACGCAGATGCTTACCAGTAGTTTAAAAAATCCGGAGAATTGCAAAGAAATTAGGTATTTCACTTAGCTGGCTGGCTGATGCACACTAATATTTATTAAAAAAAAATAATATTGAATTTATAAACTGAAACCTACCTTTACTTAAATAGATAGATTAAGAATGAAATTATAGGGTGTTTTGAATCTTTCTTTCAATAACAAATAAATTATGATTTGTACCTACTGTTTGTTTAAGGATCATTATCTTAGATATTATACCACATGAAACCGTTTTAAAGGGAAATATTATGCCATTGTAGCTTTATTTATTTGTTTATTCACCCTAGTTGATCACGATTACCATACTGTATAATAATATTGTATAATAAATTACACATGTAGGTACTTATATGGATTGACGTATTACTGAGTTTAAATTTTTTAAATATAAATTTCTTATAATATTTGAATAAAAATACTTTTTTAATAATAATTGTAAGAGCATTAATAATGATATGGTATACCTATAGGTACAACAAATATTGGATTTACCTTAATCAATGCTATGTTATTTGTTATATAATATCTGGACTCTGGAGTATATTACGTATATAATATTTTGTAAAGTATCTGAAACTGTCCACCCTTTTATATTAGTTAAGGTATTCTATATTGTTTATGAAGAAACTCCCCAAGTGACAGTCGCTATAACAGCCTAAAGGCTAAAAGCATGTCATTGGCAGACAGCTTCTTCTTATTTGAACATATATAAGTTGTTAGTTTAATCACGAGTACCTATTTTTGTTGAAATATTTAATAAAACTTGAAAGTGCTTTTAGGATTTGAAAACTATTTTAACATTACATTATACAATATTTTCCATAAGCTCAGAACATGTACGTTTATTTGTTTAAACAATGAATGATTATTTTGTGAATTAATAATGAAAAAAAATCATTTAATCTATCTGTCATATTCATGAAACAAACAAATTGATCAATTTATTGCTTTATTTTTATTCATGAATACAATTTTAAATCAAATACTATTATAAAAATATGTAATTACTAATTATGAAAAATATAGTTTATATTATGCTATGTTTTTTTAGATTTTGAGTGGAACGATCAATGATTTGTTTTTATTATGATGTGTTTTTTATGCCCATTATTAACACGTTTTAAAAAGGAAAATTCGCTTCTTCAACATTGAGTGTTTTTTCAGTTTCTGGTGGTTATTTGTACCTAATTAATGCTTTGTAGTCTTCAAAATATGAAACATATAAATATATAATATAAACTATCTAAAATTAAAGTATTGCAAACTTAATTACTTTTCATGAGTACTGGGAAAAATAATGAAAAACGGCAAGAAAACATGAATATTTACACAATACCAGGATAAAATGCCATGAACCAAATAGATTTTGTTATAATTTAGAAATTAGAAAGGAACTATCTTAACAATATCGAAACTTTACAGTTATTCTGCAAGCAGTAAAATTTTCAAAATATTTAGACAAATGTTGTGTTATATAGGCATAATAACACCAGTCACCAACCCATTCTATATTTCTATACGGTAGTCGATATTAGTTTATAAGTTAAAGATATGCAATGTCTCACAACAATTAGAATATTAGATAAACCTCAGAACCTACAGAATTAAGAAAAAAAAATAACAATACTAAAATAACATACCTATATATAATGAAACTATTCTACATTTTTAAGGAATAGGTGCTGATTCACCTGCAGTTTCCTTTGCACTTATACTCTACATAATATTATATAGGGTGATTTGTATATTATTGTATTCAACATAATTCAATAACATTTACTCGTATAGTCGTATGACAAAAAGTCACAACTATATAATATATAAATACTTAGAATACTATAACTAATGCTTTAGTTGATACTTGATAGTAATAATTCTTCGGTAGTATGATTTTATAAAAGAAAATATAATATTTTTCACGTCGTATAAGTAAATCCAACGAACAAAACAAATATTTCATCATCGATTATCTGAGGCACTCAATCGAATTCTGAATCATTTAATCTCGAGTACAGTGTATAAAATATTTCTCAAGGTTTTTTTTTGTATTCGTCAACAATACAACCCGTTTATTTGGCATACGCAGCGGGATTACATTGGTAGGTCTCAGGTAAAAAAAAAACCACCCACACCAACAAAAGATACTAAAGACTGGATTTCCAAAATGCCACTGTAGTAGTAGTAGTGATAAGTTTTGTTCAAATAAACGTGTGAAACGGTTTTTCTATTTTTAATATAAAAATGCCGAAACGAAAGGGGTGGTGAACAACGACATAGCCCAGAGGCTAAAGCCACCGGCAACGGATTGACAGTCCACGGGTCTCCTAGCAACGCCCTCGCGGACGTTTCTGATATTTATCACTTCCTTACCCTCTTACTATACACTACCCTATATTTGTGCCCTCCTATATAGAAAGTGGGAGTGACAAAAACGAAAAAAAAAAACTAAAAAACACATAATGTATTTACTATTTATGCATCGTTCATACACACACTAATGCTGGAACATATTTTTTTATATAAATTCTAATACATACAATATACTCGACTTGTGAGTATCCAATGTTGTTACCTAGTACGATTCTTTTTAGTAATTTTATATTTATTCTAATGTGTAAAACCAAAAATAATTTAATACCAAAAACATATAAATAATCATTATTATGTATGCTATAGCGTACCTATAGGTAATACATAAATTATTATATATTATTGGAGGACCATAATAACTAATAAGTATAATAACTAGGTACCTATATATTGTGATAGTATTATTTTTACCTTCAATAACACAAAAATAGTATCAACATTGGAGTAATACGTTGTAATACGTCTTTTTCAATCTTAGAATCACTAAAAATAGTAATCACTGAAAGTACTAAATAAATAATTACAATATTTTATTTTTATTTTACATTTGTTTTATTATTTATCTATACTCCGTAGAAAGTAGGTATATAGTCAAAGTAGTTGGTGTAGAGTACACCTATACTAGGTACCTATATAGTATAAGGTCTATAATCTATATATACTCCATAGATTATATGTATTATGTATAATGTATGAATGAATGCATGATAAATGATAATAATATGTATATTATCTAAGTATTTAAAAAATCTAATAGTTTAAGCAAGTAACATTATAAGTATACAATTTTATAACTAATAAGTAATAATTTAAGTCACTGTCAGACCAATTGCCACAGGTGTCGAGGTTTTATAACTTTAATAAAAAAAATATATAAGTATTGATTTATAATATTATATTAGGGTATAATATTATATATATAGGTAGGTATAATATGGTTGTATAAAAAAAAGATAAAACAATATTTTTGGATAGAAAATGATAAGTATTTACCCACCTAATAAAATGAATAAGTGGATGGCAATTTTTTTGTTTTCGGAAAGGGAGGGGAAAGGGTGGAATTTTTTTTTAGAAAAATGAACATAGTAGATACATAGAAATTACGGTACCTATCTAATTTTTTAAGGAACATTACCCGGTGGTCGCCTACGTCGTTGGCCGCTCTGCCATTTAAATTTGTATTTAATTACGTCGCACCCGCATAATATGTTAACCCCGTCTTACCATAGATTAAATCATATAATAATTATAATAATTTAATTTAATCTATGGTCTTAACTAACGAATAAAGCCGGCTCCCCATGACTCGTGCAGGCTCGCGAATGCAGCCGTGGATCCGCGTGCTGTGGGAACTGCGAACGCATGTAATGATGTGACGAGCCACGTGGTACATTTGGGCTTAACTCGTATAATATGCATAAAGATGTAAAGAATAAATATCACCTCTAAGTTAATCCTAGGTGTGCCAGGCAGTGATGTACAGAGCTCTGGTAAAGAATATTATCCAGGGCCCCGAGCCCCCGAGTAAGATTTTTTGATATTTTAATCTTAAAAGTAATTTTAAAATTCTAAGTCGTATTTACATTTTAAACTATACTTGCTTCAAATTTAAAATAGGTATTAGAAATTAGAATTAATAATACGGAGACAACACGTGCTTGACACTGCTAGTATAGGTACTATCCTACTTTATAGTTTGCAAAAGCACCTGCAATCATAATAACATGATATTATATATTATAAAATTATATATTATTATATATTCTATAATATTGTTACGAATTTACGATTATTTATTACGTAATTTACTTTGATACATACCAATAATTTCCAAAATATTTTATTGTCACAATTACATGAAAGTATATTTTTTTGTTGTTTATAATATAATAATATAATCCTCGATGATAATTGATAATGCAGTGTTTACTTTTATAGTTGTATAGGTACTTATATTAATAGATAGATTTGAACATACTCTTATATTATACTAGTGTAAATTATTTAAAAAATATATTCTCCTAACAAAATACAAATCATATATATTTATATTATTTAACGTCACAATAAGTCTATAAGTATAAAATACGGACACACAGTATACACTATGCACAGCAGTGACCAAATTTTGGGTCCTGTGCGGTTCAGAGATAGACTGAGATATATACCTTTTATAATTAAAATAATACATATGCCTATTTTTTTATACTTAGTATTAATACATTTCAATCAATTGAACGATTGAACGAATAAAATAAATTTGACACCAGTTTTCCCTCTTTTTTTGAAACACGGATCGCAAAACATAAATAATGGGTTCCGAGGTTACACTAGTCATTAGAGATCAGACTACTAACTGATCAACAATAAACTTTTATAAACTTATAAAGTACCTACATAGAACTCGGGAATTTTGTACACATTTATTTTATTCCACTCGAATGGCATGTAAACTATTTTAATAATTGTAAATATTTATAAAAAAAAGAATATATAAAGCTGATGTGGTTGGAGAAGTTGGACTAACAACTATAATCTAAAAATCTAAATCAGGGGTCGGCAACCTTTTCACTTACATGGGCCATATTTGTTATCAGATTTTCATTGAGAGCCGCATACAAAATTGAAATAAACGTTATTAAAAATATAATTTTAACATATTATAACACTAATATATTTATGGATATCAACAATTGTATTATGACTTTCATTGGTTGGTCGTCATTATTAACTTATTGTTATATATATTTAAAAAACCATGACATATATTTGGAGGGCGGAAGAAAAAAATCCAACGAGTGCCTGATCTAAATAAACTGAAGTAAATAAAATATAGCATTCTTGATTTCCCAATAATCATTGTCTTTAGGTATTGGGCAATAGGAATCGCGGTAAAAAAGTCCGGTACATATAATTAGGTAAAAGGAAAAATACCATGTGATTTCAAACTTCCAATTAGTATTAATATAAATTTTATTGTAACTAAATTATTTGTACTAGGTAGTAGGTACCTAACAAAATTATTTTTTTTTTAAATATTATTATATTATTTTTTTGACGACAGTTAGTTAATTAAACTGATAAGTCATAACTCATAATACTAGATAAATATTACAATTATTGCATTTTTTTTTGTTAAATATATTATATTTTGTATGGCGATAGTTAATACTCAATTTAATATATTATTTCCTCCGTAGATAAGTCCTAAGACTAAAAAGTTCTTTATATTATATAAATAACATTAATTAAAATAATTTATTAAAAAAAAAATGCAATGAGTATAATTATGCACTTGGTATCATAAGTCAAAACCTATATAAAAAAATCGAAATAATTATTACATAAAAATAAAATATACATAATATATTACAATGATTTCTTAATTAAATTAACTATCTTGATATAAAATATAATATATTTTTAAATAAAAATCAATGATTATAATAATTATGTACTTAGTATCATTACCTATATAAAAAAAATCGAAATAATATATTAAATTGAGTATTAACTATCTTGATATAAAATATAATATATTTAACAAAAAAAATGCAAAATTATAATATTTATCTAGCATTATGACTTATCAGTTTAATTAACTAACTGTCGTCAAAAAAATAATATTTAAAAAAAAATTAATTTTGTTTCGTACCACAAATAATTTAGTTACAATAAAATGTATATCAATACTAATTGGAAGTTTGATTGTTCATCACATGGTATTTTTCCTTTTACCTAATTATATTGTGTACCGGACTTTTTCACCATTGACTTTTTATACCTCGGACATTTTAACCATGGACTTTTTTCCTAGGAATTTTTTACCACGGAATTTTTGGTAGTATACCGGGCAATAGGTAGGTCGTATGTAGTATAGGTACCAATAACAATTTATTAAGTTACATTTGAAAGAATATCGGGTGGGCCAGATTCAATAAAATGTAGGAATGTTTTTATAAAGGATATATAATATGATGATATATTGAGGTAAATTGTTATAGTATTGAGTATTGACATTTTCTGTTAAAAGAAGACAAAAAGATAGCGGTTGTTGGAGGAAAAAAAATAATCTTTTTTTTTTTTTTTTTGCTGCTTTGTGAAATTGTTAACCGTTAGCTACACTTGACATCCGCCAAAGGCGATTGCGCAAGAAATAAACCCAAGGATAGTTTCAGGTCCAACCATTTTTTTTTTGTCCTTTTTTTGCTCTTTCCTTAAGAAATTATGGTTACGTCATTTCTGTCCGGGTCATTTTATGAACAAAAGACACACAATAACAGTAAAGAAATATTACATTATTGTAGTGTGGAAAAAAAGCAGGTCATAACATTTTTTTTTTATTTGAGCACTAAGCAGTAATACCTATTATATGATTAAGGATAAAATGGAAAATTTTTTGCTTCCATATAATATTATGTACTATAAATGTGTAAACGTGCCATACGTGTGAAAACATCAAAAAATCACGATTACCGTTATAATATTATTATATTGAAAATGCCCATACGGCCATACGACTATATAATAATATAACGAGTAATATACGATTGTGTGGGGTTTTTATTTTCGGTCGTTCGCAGCGTTCCTATATACACACAACACACTTATAGGCTCGAAGTCGTAAAGGTAGAAACATTTTAAAATGAAAAAAATTCATAGTATTTTGTGAACATTTTGTAAGTATAGTAATATATAGTATGACATATGAACCATAACGGCAAACATATTTTAGTACAAGAAACTCAAGTAGATGTACGTTTTTTTACTCGTCTGTTTCAATTAGCCGACATTAGAATTTAACACGCCAATGGTTAAATGCTTAATTAGTGAGTATAAAATTAGTTTTTTTCTTTTGCACCCTATTTTGAATTATGGCTGTTGTAACGCAACACACAATTAACCCTCGTAATTCTACAAGGACGTTCTCGGTCACTAAGTGTCAGGCAAGATGTTTTCGATGTTTCGTATTATATGGTTTTAAACTGATTATTATTCCACACTCAATTGTGTACACACAACAAAATCTAACGCACCTACTTACGTAGTTAACTGTTAAGCAATATATTATTTTATCATAATCATGTAATGTTTTTCAGAACAGATTTTCAACGATTTACATATACGTTTACAACATTTCAAGAAACATGGGAAACAGAGTAGGTAAGTGAAACTAGCTATGGAATTTATTATTTTGTGATAGAAAACAACGAAACTTTCTATTTGTTCACATTTTTGTGCTATTTTCTACCTTATGGGTTTTACTTTAAATTACATAATTATATTTTTGTTTCATTAAACATAGTTCTAATTAAAAAGGCACTTATTTCCATAATTAACAATTTATCTAGTCATTCACATTATTTTTTTGAACTATATTTAAATATTAGTGTTTTTCTGTTTCTTGTATCTGCATTATTTTTATTGCACCTTTTTATCAAACAACAAAATATTCTATATAGTTTATTACCTATATTAAGTAGATATCTTGTTTTAATTAATAAAAAAATAAAAAATTGTATACATTTTATTTTTGAAGACTTCATAGTTACTATTGATTTTATAATATTATACTATATTCATAATTCATATTATAAAATCAATGGTGTTACACTTATAGCCGTTTAGATTTTCTGCATGTTTTCAGATTTTTCATTTGTATTATACAAATATCACGATATTAATACTATAAAATCCTATCCCTAATGTTGATTAATAGCATAATATAATATATTTTAATATATTATAACCGAGTAGAGGATAATTATAATATTATTTTTTTCTTTACCAGGGAATTTAGTTGTGAACTGATTTGTCTGGTTGTTTAAATACAACTGGCTAAATATCTCATTGGAATAAATAAACTATTTTGAAAAAAAAAAATTTGATAATATGGAATATCTAATGTCAATGTATTAAATTTACTAACTACATTTTTTTATTTGAATTATAATTGGTACTGAATGTCTGGTTAACTGGTCGAAAACGACATTCTTAGAATCACAAATTATGTTAATAATATGTAGGTATATTTTTTTTACTGCCGCAGATGAATATATTTTTTTTAAATAAACATATGCGGTTTCATACCGTGGTCATCGGGTTCTTATGTTCAAAGAAGTCGATACACATTCTATATTTTTTTGTCCCTTTTCCCTCGTTTCTTATCCAGTTTGTGGTATGGGGGTGAGAGAGAGGGAGAGAGAGTTACATTCTATACTCTCTCACACACATTGTGAGAGTGTGTATTTTTTCTTCCTTTTTCAACCCCGTCTCCTCTTTCAAATCCATAAAAATAAATAACCCAAAAACGTGTGCAGCTGACCGTTTCCGAGAATCGCGAAAAAAGGAGAAAGAGAAAAAACACGAACCGTCGCACCGCGCTACCGCAGTCCACAATCGGTCTGACCCTTTGTACCATTTCCTACAATTTCTGTCATAATTGCTAACAACAGACTTTTTTGTGTCTGAATTCTTATAAACGAACCCGCACATAATAAAATATATTATTTTATTACACGCCGAGATGCGTTTAAATGACGTGTACCTTTACCCTTCAATATTATCACTACTATTATTAAAGTCCTGCATTTTATTGGTTATTTCATTAAATTATTCATTTTTTCAATTTCTTGAATTCATACGATTGCCGTTTATACAAAGACTAACTAACAAAATATAAGATTAAATATTACAATAATAAAATTATTGACGTAATTATTTTAGATATATTTATGTATACTGACGTATTTTTTAATTACAACTTATTCAGTTTGATAATATTTTTATGTATTTGTACTAAATTTTTTTTAAGAAGTACAAAAAAAAATTCATTTTTATAAAAAATATATATTTACTGAGTGGACTGATCAATGGTATATAGCATAATATTATTATATTATTTATAAACGTAATATTATATTATCTAGTATTCATTTTTTAAGTAAATAATAAAGAGTGTGAATATATAAATGTGAATTTAGTTTTAGTAATTTCACATTATTTTCAGATTACATATGATTATTGTACAACAACATTTTACAGGTTGTATATATTTTAAAAATTAAAAAGTAGTTTTAGTAGTTATACAAACGATATATAAAAATAAAATCAATGAGTTTACTAATATGTTGTTGATACAAATTGCAATAGTCAATACTCTTTAGATTTTAGGAATACATGATAATTAATAGGTGGTAATGAATTAGAGTTTGAAAAACAACAAATTATAAAAAACTAAAACAAGACTGTATAGCGGATACTCATATAAGTTTGAATAATAAAACAATATACTTTTAATGGGATTCACACATTAAAAACGACAAGTCGTCTAATATATATTATATTGTATTTGTATCATAATACATATTACACTATATGTCTCAATGTCTGTATGACTATCTAGTATATATTATTATAAAATGATAGAAAGTCTTAATTGGGTATTTCTATTTTATTGGTCGGCTTTTTAATTTAATATTTGCTAATAATATTGCTATAAATTATGTTTAATTTAAAATAGTTAAATTTATTGTATTGTGGTTTTTAGAAATTAATATTTAATTAGAATATTAAATAGTTATATTTATATAGATTTATACTTTATAGATTGAAATTGATTTCAGTTTTTCGTATCTAGTGTTTGGTAGTTTTAAGTTTTAAGTTTTACTAGATTAAGGGACCCGGTGCCAGTTTTTCAAATTTTCTGCAAGTCTATAAAATTTGAAAATTAAATTGTATAGTTTAGTTGCCACCTTAATCATAATACTTTTCCAATAATCTAATAAACCCGATACAAATTAGGGGGGGTTGATGGGGTGTATTATATCGATAAAAAATGACTTCACGGGAATAATTAGCAGGACTTGTAGAGTTACTAGAGTTGTCGGATTTTGATAACTATTTTATCTGAAAGAAGAAGACTTCTTACCGGCCTCATCGAACTCCGATTTTTTTTTCAAATAATGGTATAATTTATAAAAAAACGCTTAACATTTTATTATTTTTGAATTCATATTATAAAGTTTGAGATTAAAATATTGAAAAACGGAGTTCAATGCGGCCTGTAGAATATTACCATATAATATTAGTGGAAGAAGGAAATTATCAAATTTGGTCGCTTCTACAGAAGAGGATCATTATTCCCGTAAAGCTTATTTTTGTGTAAAAAATTGCATTGGTACCGGGTGCCTTAACATAAGACTTTATAGTACATATTATATCGTATGAAACAGTAATACTATATTACTATGTAAATTATGATAAATGTTTGACTTTTATGAATATGTAATAAAATATTATCCTGGTCAATAATTTCTCCATGATGGTAAAATGTAATAAGGCTTACCCTAAATAAATTGAATATTTTATTTTTAAATGTCTGGCATTGGTTATTGGATACTTGAAGACTACCTGTGTTTTTAACCATGTATATTTCACGTATGTGTAACGAGATGAAGAAAAACGTAATATAAGTATATCAATATCATTGTATACCTACTGGTGTGCCTGCAGTACATATGTATAATATAAACAATAAACGTCAACATGTTATAGATTTGTATGTGCTGTAAGAACTTAGAATTTATTATGAATAGTAATTAGAGTTATTTAAAATATTTATAATTAATTGACTTCAAACAGTCAACCAGTGAAATGTTTTAAACTATATAGAGTTGCTATGTGAAATACTAGGTATTATAACTAGTAGGTAATATGAAACTAAGTTTATGTAGATGTTCCTTTTTATATAAATAACTTTAAAACTTAAAGTATAATTCGTAATAAGTACCCATCCATCATCTATGTCCTACACTCCTAAGGATCACTAGAGAAATAGACAATAGTAGAGAACCAAAGTATAAATTAATGTAGTAGAGTCAGTTGATTATTTGCTGAAATAATGACCTATACGGCTATGTTTTAATCATATTAAAGAAGATTATAAGCAAAATAATATATTCTCTAAAAATCTTAAAAATCTTATAAACTTGAATATTATTTCTAGATTCACAACATATAAATACGAATAATAATATATCGTACTCGTTACACGTATTACAAAATTCTACAAAAAAAAAATCGACTAATTTTACATGGGAAATAATATTTTAAATATAATATAGAATTATTGATACGAGAACCGAGAATATGCATACTGCGTAATATATGTTACGTACCATTATACTGACCCTTCTGTTTGCATTTACTAATAAAATGCAGAAGATCCACAAATATGGGAAACTCAGAAATCTATTCATTTGTTGGGGAAAAAGTCTGTACAAAATGAAATCGTTCACGTTTTAAAAATGTACCCCAAATAATTCGATGACAAGTTTAAAAATTTATGGACTTTTCGCTGTTTTACATAAAAAGGCTCAATTGTTTGACCTCTGACGTGTCCGGTCGATTAATGGGTTTTGGACAATAGGACTTCCGAATTTTTATTTCTTTTGCCGGACGGGTCACACGGCTGCTGGACTATGTACATTTTAGGGGTCAATGTCGTACCACTGTTTTATACAGCTGCCCTTTGACACCCTTTAACCCCCTTTTGACCATCTAAATTGACCCCCGTTGGCGTAATAATAATAGCAATTTACAAATAAAAATACCAACTGTTTTTTTTCTTTTCAAAAAAAAAAAAAAAGAGGGAAAATCTGAACAAACTAGCGGCATAAATTTTGAAAAAAAAGAAAATTACCGTGACTACAACAGCAACCAGGAGGTTTATCTCCTGAGAAAAATAATCCATTTAAGTTATTATATTATTATATTTTTTTTTTTAATTCTATTGTTTACTTGATGATAATTATACAATAACTATGTCGATAATTTTCGAAAAAAAAGTCACAACCTTTTCCTCGTTTAGAAAGACATATTATGTACATAGCATACGTAGGCATTACCATGAAGTCATAGGCAAAATAAGTATTCATGCTTAATTGCTTAAACTTATGATAATAATAATGTTGTTCCAACATTCAAGGCCCAGGGGGATACATTTTTTTTTACTAAATCTCTCTTACCGACAAACGCACAGATTAACTATATATAAGATAATACCATATTATTATTTTACCATATTATATTTATGTATTATTATTATTATTTTAATTGGCCCATAATCACTGCAATATATCACATATAAAATCTTTAATATTGTTTCTAAAGTTAAGATTATGAATTATTATGAATTATTATGATACTACATTAATACAAGTACCTAAGTAGTAATTATACCATAATTGTCATTAATTCACTATTGTAACTTATAAATATAATTATAATTTATAGTCCATGCATTTTTTGAAATCAAACGTTAGTTGTTAATTTAGTACCTATCAAGACATATTATGAAGTAATATAGTATATAGTTACCTAAAAATTGTATGTTATTATACAACAACATACTTATGTCGTCTTATGATCGTCTTTTATTAACGTAATAAGACTTTCAAACTAAACTTAGAAAAATTAATTTTGTTCACGTTTACGAATCACGTTCTGTTTTATAAAAGTGAGTGACGTTCACGTGTCGTTCAAAAAATGTATACACGAACTCGTTCATTTCAAATACTGGACCATACGGCCATAGCAACCAATAAGTAATAACACCATCAAGACGTGTACCTAATCAAATTATAATTATATATTACTTACGCATTTAAAATAGAACGACTAACGAATGATATTTTACTAAAGAGTCTTACGAATTTAGTTAGACCTCCCGGCAGTCCCAGTTAAAAGAGTAAAGACACGAAAAAATAAAATAATAAAAAAGCTCTATGGCATAGACTGTGATACTATAGTGATAAGTTATTATATTAAATTTGAAAGCAATGATAATTAATAGGTTTTAATACATTTATTTTGAGCCGAACTTAGAATCTTGATTTTTAATTTCAATTAGCGTTACATGAACCTTTTTCAATACTTTTCCAGTTCTTGGGTTCTCCTATCCAAATAAAAATTTTCACAAAAAAAAAAATGTAAAACAATTCTGTTAATGAGTTATGAATAAATTACCTATTATTAGAAACAAGGAATTATATCACACTGGGTTAAAATCAACGCAAGTGAAGTGAACTGAAGTGCATTAAACATAGTAACTGCGCACAGCCAATGTGGCCAATATAATAGTCTGTAATTTTTTCTTTTATATTTTATAATTTATTAATAAGTTTATATTCGGTTATATATTTTGAACTTTCGATACTAAACTTTTAAAGTACTTCAGGTGAAGTATCCTATACGACCATTAAAGTAATAAAATTCGATATATAGAATAAATAAAAGGAAATAATACGTTCTCTGGTAGAAACGTAAGGCAAAAAAATAAAGTATTGAGGGGAAAGAGGTAGAAATAAATTTAACAATGGTGTTGTGCGAAGGACAGGGGCTCTATACAGGATTCGATCGATCGGTAACGCGCGTTATGTGCACATAGAAGGAGATGAGGAGGTGGTGGAAAAAACCCTATTGTACGTGACAGTGTGTCTTTTATGAAAGGATCGATCGAAAATAACTATTTTTCAGAAGGGTTATGGTTTGTAACAAAATGGCCGGTCCAAATATAACGAACACCATGGTGTATCCATCCGGTCCTTGTTTTCCTCGGTTTTAAAAAGGGTTTGCATTTTTACACGAACAGCTGCATATAAATATAAAGGGCAAATATGCTGAAAATACCCTTTTTTCAGTATATTCATGTTTTTGATGAATTCGCCGATTTTTTCCACGCTTCTCGAATATTTATTTTTTACCTTTTATTCTCAATACCATACGGTTGCTCCCTGTGGTTTGCGGTTCTTATTGAAAAATATGTAAAATGTATATAAACGATTCAGCTATTCTCCTCTTCGGTGAATAAAATATGTTAAACGAGAAATATTTTTAAGACCCTTGGTAAGCCATCCTAACAATTATTTCAAAAGAAACTATTTTTCATATTCAAACTACTATTTCATATTTCAATGATATTTCTTGTACTCGAGTTTTCCAAATAAATAAATAATTTTAAATCTGGAATGAATAATTACTGAATTATGAAATTATGTGAATTTGATACTCATATTATTGACTTTAGTCAAAATTTAAACAATTTATTATAAGGTAATATTATAAAAAAAATTATGATATAGGTAGATATCAGGTGGGAGAGTCGATTGATTAGTAATTTCATGTCAGTAGTAAGTAATTGTTTTACATAACATAATATTATAGGTTTTGAAAAATACATAATATTTGGTAAAACTTATCTGAAGTATTAATAATTATAATATAATATTAAAACATTTTTTTTTCTTTTTGGTGAACTAATTTGATATGACGTATTACTGCATTTAATTTATTTCATGAACAAAAATAATTATTATGTATTAATGGTGATTTAAAATCAATCAATTAAAAAAGAGTGAACATTTTGTTTTACTATACTATTAGATTATTTATAGCTCACAAAGAAATATCAATAGAATTAGGAAAAAATTTAAAAACAATATAAAATTTTTTAAAATGTGTAGTATGTACACACTATTGTCTTATATAAATTTATTTTTTATATAATATATAAATTCATTCATTAAATATATTCATAATATGATGGTGTTCTAATGTAAATTTTAAAATGTTCGTTTATCCAAATTCCAAATTTAATCATTGTTAAATTAAAATACTGTAGAACTGTTTATTGCCTTTTAGTATTTAATGAGAAGTGACATACCAATAATAGTAATTATATTCTTTAATTTTTTTAATTTATTAATTGTTATCATAAAATATATTATAAAATTATCTTGTAAAAAAAAAATCATGAGGTATCTGTGAATTGCATAATATTTAAAAATTATAAATATAATCCATTCATAAATTATACACTGTTACAAAATAATAAGACAAATAGAGTAGATAGATTTAAAAATATTTCATTAGGTCAACGAATAAGCCCGCTGGCCGAGGTACACGAAGATGTCAGCGCACTATTTGTTTTCTCCCTCTGGCCCACGCGCAACACAGTCAAAACGCATTAACGCAAAATCATTTTTTCTATGCTTTTAAGTCTTTAAGTCTTTCTATGCTTTTACAAAAAAAGATAGAAAATAATATTTTAGAGTGACATATCGATTTTATATTTTATTGTTATTTGACTTTGTATTCGACTCTCAAAATAAACAAAAACATTTTGTACATTTAAATGATATTTACATTGTTTGAAACAATATTTGGACAAATCGATATAGCATTTTCTCAAAATTATTATTCTCTATCTTTTTTGTAATGGATGATTTTGCTCTAAGATTACTTAAAAAATATAGAAAAAACGATTCTGCGCAAATGTGTATTAACTATGTTGCCCATGGGTCAGTGAGAGAAAACAAATAGTGCGCTGATATCCTCTAAAGATTTTGTATACACGATGAAGCCTCGACACTATTATTGTAACATACCTCTAACATAGATATCAGTATTTCACAAGATCCTATTAGACTGAAATCAATAAAATTTAAAAACTTCTGTTTTAGTTTATAGGTATAGGCGTATAGGTAGGTATATGTTGTAGGAATAGGAATGTAAATTAATAAGATTATAAAAAGAAAATGAAATAATTACATGCTCAGTGTAATTTTTCATGTGCATACATTATGATTTATGTTAAAACGACTCTGAAATTGTTTTCCCTTTTATAATATAATAGCTTATACATAGCTATAAAAACAAAATCCATTCTGATTAAAGTGATTGAAAACTAGCTAATATATTATATAAAATGTGAACTATAAATTATTGATGTACTTTTTCCTAGACACAAAAGTTCTATCACGTTGGAGATGTGTAAAATGCAAACGATTATAGATTAATTATGTACGTAATTATTTTGGCCAACAATCATTTTCTCTGGAAAATCTATACCCGGACACAGTCCAACAACATTTCATCGGAAGCTGCGACGGCGGCACCGGCGTTTCCTTTTCAGTACCGATAATTGTTTCCAACGGATGACTCAGTTTCTCATAAACGTGACCCCAAACGGCCGGGTCGCTGCAACTACCCTTATTTTCATTCCAAGGCTGAGGGTGAATTTGGTAGCAATCGGAAGGGGGTACGTAAACGGGGTGTTTGCGTGGACATTCGGGAAAAAATAACGAATGACCATTGGGCATCGGGACGGCGCGCGGGCGGCGGGGGAGACGGTTTGAAATATTGCGGTCCCTTTGCACTGCCACCGGACCGCACCGCCACAGTCCCCCGGTTGGATATCGTTTTCTTCTCGTTTTTCACTCGGTGCCCCCGAAAAATCATAAATTCCACTCTTCTTTTTTCCTCCGCTCGCACACTTTCCCTCTACATCTCTCTTTCTCTCTCCCACTGTATTTTTTCCATCAATACTTAATGGCTCGGACAACAAATGTTATTCTGCCGTCGTTGCCCCACGCACAAACACATTAAATCCACCGATCGGCCGCCGCTGTATATATCGCGAGAGCGAACCCGCGCCCTCCTCGTGTGCAGCGATATGCAATTATCATAATTCCGTCCGTCTCGTTTTTTCATTGTATATATACATAGATATCCACACACACACACACACACACTCAGACTATATAACTGCCATTATAGGATACCACTTTCCGGATTTTTCACCAGCGTTGTATTGCGCGCGAAGTTAATAATAAGAGAGAATGTCTCACCCGCATCTGTAGTCTCTGTCTTACAATAAAGTGAGAGTGGCATAGCAAATTGACGTTCAGCAGTCATGTCGTGTTTAGCTTCGTTAGTTTTAATATCAGAGCGAATTTACCTATTATTAAACTGTTAAATGTATCAAAAAACCAGGAGGTTTGTTGGAAATGTAATTTCAAAATTTTAATTTTGAAACTAGTTGGATATCACGAAAATATTACGATTTTATAATGCTCAAAACTTGTTTAAAAATTAAAATATTGGAAAAACACTGCTGACAAATCATAGAATAATATGTTGTCATACCTTTAAATCTGTCAATAGGTAAAATCACTCTTATATTAAAACTAACTAAGCTTAATTTAAATTGTTCCGGTTAACATCAATAAAATACAGTCCTGTTCAGTGTTCTTGTCCCTGTTTGAACTTTACAATAATGGTTGCATCGGCGTACACACATAATTGACTGAAACAGTATCAGTAAATTCACCATTGATTACGTATTTATAATACTCGTATTATATAATATTAATCCATGATATTACTCTCATTAAATTTAAAGTAAACTACTAAAATTTTATAAATGTAAAAAAAAATAATAATAAATACTAACATTTTGCCTTTTGTACTACATAATATATAACTGAATAAATTGAATAGTTTGTTATTATACTTTAAAAAATATATACTTATTTTTCTATAACTAATACTACTTAATCATATTATTAACTTCAATAAAATAATATAAATTAAAAGTAAACATGTGCAGAAGTATTAATATAAATATTAGGTATAACAACATTAAATATAATATAGGTACATTAATTATTAATTGTATTAATTAAATAACTGAATCAATAAAAAATATCTTTTAAATAACTAGTAGTAGTGAATGTAAATACTTATTATATTTTAATGTGTTATATTTTTTATCGGTTAGTATATTTTAATTATTTATATAAATAGTATTTTTCAGGAATTTTTTAAAAAAATTGTTCATGTTTTCCTTCTTTTTCTCTCTGGTCTCTGCAGAGGTGTTTTTTCAGACATAACTATGACGTCTATCGGTAGGTACCTACTTATATATTTTTAACATATTAAGAAACTCGTTTAAACATTTATGTATAATATCTGAATATCTGACTCAATTAATTTTGATCAAATGGCCAATATAAATAATATCATATCAATGTTAAAAATATTCGAAACATTTAAATTCTGACTAAATAACCTGTGTCAAAACCTGTGCCATGAATCATGAGTTCCGAAACAAAATATTACAATATCTGGTGTAAATAAATCACGTATAGGTACTTAAATATGTTAGATATTTAAACATCATTCAAACTCTATTTAAACGCTTGCAGCTTTGGTTGGTGTTTAAATTTGGCTATGTTATCTAATAATCTAGCCAAGTCCAACATACACTAATGACTAATGGATACTAAAACAACATTTTCCATTACTAAAATATTAATAATACTCTTTGACTTTTGTTATATGATATAAGATAATATCCATTAAAAGTTTAGTCTCCCTTGATCTACCTATAAACTATAGTATTTCATACTACTAACAGGTACCCACATTTTAGTCATTTTACATTGTAATTTGTAATACACTAATACCGATAGGTACGTAACATGTTTTTAGGCTAAAAATGTTAGCACAATAGTAGATTTGGACAAATACATTATACTTATACAGTTATATTAAGTACAACTGTAAAAGTATTAGTTTAATGAACTTTATAATTTATTATAAATTATAAATATATTCTTATTCAGTTTTAATCATTAATTTCATTATTTAAAAGAAAATAAACCTAAACATTTTACCGTCCACTCATGGAGCGACGTATTTTCATTTTTTAATTATTATTATTTTTTTTATGGAGATGAGTTTAAATGTATACAGGGAATAGTTTTATCTGCTCAAACAAAAAGCTAAACTATAAATAAATTATTAACGTGATTATAAATACACGGTAAGTTTCTCTTTGAGATAATATGTATAGATATAATATTTTATGTATTTATATAGGGTTATTATACTACTGTAGTACTTTATTTATTATATTTATTGGTTAAACAACCAAAAACTTATTTCCCACTTCATTCAGTTATTCAGACTTAGCTGATGTTACTTGTACCATGGACATATAGGTAAAAATTACGTTTTGTTGTAATTTAAAGCGTAACATCCCAAATAAAACGTACCTATTCATATTTTCATATATTTTGAAGTTAATTAATATTCTTCAATATTATTTTATACCAATATATTATTATTTAATATTACTTATTAATTATTTGCTTTTTACATATATGATACTATTGGTTTAATATGCATCCGGCATGCATAATATATTTCATTATTTTAATAAAGCCTATGAGGCTGTAAAACACATCGATCGCCAATCTCAATCCGCTATAGGATTGTCCTAATATATAAGAGTCCGATTTGCCGACGAAGCTTACTGCTGCAAGGTTTTTCAGTTAGTCGAAAACTAGTAAGTAAATATTTCGTTAAATATTACACATTATTATATTTATTTATTCACGTACATAATGACAATATTCAGTTGGTACCTATGACTTACCTCTAACAATATTATGTTATGTGGAAATGGAAAATAATATGTTCAATCTGTTGTAACTTGTAAATCGTGATGGGGAACCATCGCGATAGTAATAAATAAGATAAGATATAGCCATATAGGTAATGATTTTTGATATCGCCATATCAGTTGTATAAATAACAGCATAATTTATGCTTAGATATTAACAATATTTATCTCGGTTTACAACTTTCAAAATAATTAATTAAATTGTCCATAATTTATAATACATCCAAACACAAGTGTTAAACCGAAATTCAGAAAATTTACTTAATACACAGTGGTGACAGTGCATATAGTTACAACTTAAATCTAACATTTATTTGTCTGGGCGCCTGTCGTCTGTGCGATCTCATCACTTAATGACTTTTCAAGCCATTGAGGTCTGGTAAAAACACAACTTTTTTTAAATCCTAGACGAATATTCCATCAGAATAATACCAAATTGGATTTTTCAAATTAAGATAAGCTACAATATAGAACTATAGAAGTAATAAAAATCATTCAGTCTAAAGGGTTCAAACATTAGTTTTATCAATATTATAATTCATCATACCTACTTAATTGTGACTTTTAAAAAATAATTTTATACTATTTACACGATTAGAACTGTTTATTATGTATATTATTTATCAACAGCATATATTATAATTCATTAATTTATGAATGAATTTTAATCATTGGACATTTTTTAAATAAAACCTATTGATTTTTAGCTAATCTTGAATAAAGAAAAATTATACTCTGAACATTCTACTTTTTGGAAACAGCGATTACACTGTAAATAATATTAATAATGATCATATTTATTAATGATTAACAAATTATACTGCTGTACACAATGGTTAATAACTGAATAACTGATAATAAATAATACTAATTTTATTTTGAATTTCATGATAATATTATATCAATTTAATTTATATAAGAATAAAACACTGTAAAGTACGATTTTTACAGAATGAAAAATATAGTAGGTATACGGTGGCACCTATGAAGAGATGATTTTTATAAATGTATTTTCACGTAAATAATAAAGTTCTGTAGAACGTACTTATTAGCTAGTATAGTTATAGGGAGTATGGACACTATATGCTGAAGTTCTTTTGTATATTAAAAATTAAAATAATAGTCCGTATATGATTTTTAGTATGAAACGGTGAAACCGTTTTTATTTTTGTATGTTCGGCTTGAGTAATATGAATTTAAAGTGTGCAGCTCATATATAGATACTAAAAAGTGTTTATGATTTTTCTACTCCCACAAGTTTGATTAATATTTATAAAAACTAGTGAAGTGTAGATTTTTTATAAAAAATAAGGGCAGTCACTTACTTGCGGTGAAGGAGTAAGGGGATGAGTTATAGGAATAGGATTAATCATGAGCCTAAAAAACAAAATTTAAATTTAAATTTTATATCTTGATAATAATATAATAATAGCTAATGCGATTAACATACATTTTTATTTTTTATCTCAAATACTGTTGTATAAAACTAAAAATCTGGGGGATTATGTTGGGCCACCTGTTGAAATGTAGTTATATTACATTGTGTTTAGATTTATAATTTGAAGTACTTTTTTAATGGTTTGCACATGATAAAAACTTATAATGGTGCATAGTGTTATTATATATACATAAGAAGGTGACTATATTTTATTGTTGGTATAGCCGGTACATAAAAATTGTTCCGGTGTAAAAACTGTTATTAAAATGTATTATAAGTTATAATATAATAATATTACCGACATAATATCGCTACATTATTATACTCCTCGCGGACAGTTCGCGTGTCCGCCACCGCCGTGAAAATCGTAGGCGGACATCCAGCCCGATCCCCACAATGTTTTCGTATACATAAGTGTGTACCTACCTATATAATAATAATAATAATAATAATAATAATAATAATAGTAATAATATTAATAATAATAATATACGCGCGTGCAGCACGGGCCAACGCACCGCACACGGCCGCCGAACAATGCGCGAGGAGTGGTGACGAGGTGTGCACAGTGTGGTGGTGCGTCTGCAACCTCAGGGCGGCGAGCAGATGGTAAAACGCGACGGCGGCACAGGGTGTATGTGTGTGTGTGTATAATATTAATAATATATACCTTGGTATATGTATATGATTTCGCTTACCGTCGGTTGTGGGGGGACGGCGCGGCTTCGGTTGGCGGACGGGTGGGGTGTAGGGGCAAAACGTAACGTAATAATAATATTTCCTGTGGCACGCGTCTGCGTCTCATTATATTATAGCTCGCGCGCGCGCTGGCAATGGCTCTAGCGCCCGGGCCGACGGGATCTGTTCGGTAACACCTTCCGCGACGTTAATTACCCGCTGCACCCGCTCCACCACCGCCTCGACCGCGACGACCGTAATGGTATTTTCTCGCTGTAATATGCATAATATTATTATAATTATTATAGCATATTATTGTATTATAAATTACATTATAGAGTATAGACACTCTGCAGCATTTTTAATTTTGTAACTTTTCTCTGTTTTCGTATTCTCATCATCGTTATAAATATATAATACATCGGACCGGTACAATTCTTCGATTAGGTAGCCTATACTAATTGAATATGTTCTGGGTTTGTTTAAAACTATTTTAATCTTTTTTTTGAGCTTATATGATACACGGAATTACTTAACTAATTACCTACTTAAACCCTTTTTCACCATAAACGGTTTTTATGGCTAATTTTTAATTTTTAGGACTTATATGTGTCTACCAAACATGAAATTTTAATTTACCATTTAGTAATAGATTATACGAATATACGAATTATACAAAAGTATATACGATATATCTACCTAAATGCTTTAGCAAGACCATATTTGAGGACTGTTTTGGGGATTCCACCCCCCCCCCCCTTCCAAAATTATATTTATAGTCAATTAATTTAATTTATGAAACTAAATCAATTATAATAGTTTACCATGTTTCCCTAATAATATTATATGATATCTATTACCTATATAGTATATTAGTATATGTATATTGTTATACTGTATTATAATATTATACATACCTATAATATTTTTGTGCGAATACACATTTTGTTGGCATTTATTATGTTTAATAAATGTCACAAACGATTTACCGACGAATGAGGATACCTACCTATAACTTAATAAATACTATAATACGTCTATAACCATATTGCCGTTTTTACCCGAATTCGGCTTTTGAAGCATTTACTAAATGTAATTCTGAATGTTTTCCAAATATACCGATTTTTTTCTTTTGAAATGACGAGCTACCTACAATACACTGGTAATTTACTAGTTACATACATACCAGAACGCACATTTTCTATCATGAAAAGATTAAAAAAAAAACTATTTAGGAAACTCATCAGACCAAGTACTCTTTTGAGTGTACATTGACAAATTGAAATCAATCCAGATGATATGATCGTTTTTTCACAAAAGAAAAAAAATTACTGCTATTTTTCATACTACAAAAATATTTAATTTAAAACTGTGTAGGTACATTTATCATTATTACACATGATATGCATTTCTTTAAAGTTTTCCTGACATCAAATCATTTATAAAATTACGATGTATAGATATAGATATATTATATAGATTTGCAACTTTTAACATTATTGTACCTATATAAAATAACGTTGGTAATATTATAATTTATAAGTTATACTAGGTTTTAAATTTAACAGAGTACAATAGCATATTTTACATTTTACAATTATGTTACACTTAAGTACATAACAGTTATACAGTTATACAAATTAAATTATATTTACAATAATACGTAAAGTTAAATGAGTTAATTTAAAACGTCATGCGGGGACGATCACGTTGGAGGTTGAGTCAGTTAGAACGGACATTCAGCCCGAAATGTTGTAGAGGTAGACCGCTAGCTTATTGTGTAACCGAAGTCCTTATACTCCTTGATGTAGTTTTTGATTGTAGGTTTTTTGAAGTCTGAGTATCACATGTTATGCATACAATGTCTTACTTAGATGTGTAGTGTTTTTGTATAAAGTTTACATTTATACTATATAGTATATTAGTATATATAATTTTTTTTTAATTTGGTTTTTCACATTATGAAAATATATGATTTGGTTTTAAGCCCCTCCCAAAAATTTATTCCAGCTACGTCCTTGAACTAACGCTATAGTGGCGATTAAAAAAAAAAAAAAATGAAATACTTACAACAATTTTCTTACAGTTAATACTTGATAACTGCGTTTACACTGTACAAACACAATATACAGAATACTGATACAATTTTATCGTTTATATCAAACGTTTATTAGATTATTATCCGAAGTGAACGATAAGTGTTCATATTAAGTTCTATTTAATTCAAATGTGGCGGTGGAGTAAACAGATAAATAACATCAATATTAACACAATTAAAATTATCTTAGTATAATGTCATGTTTTTAGCTATAATCGGCATTCTTCAATGTAACTGACGTGATCCGGGATCGGCGGGAACAAGTTTACCAAAATCGTATCCTATAAATAAAAAAATATGTCTCTATGCCCATTTAAGTGCTTTACCACCTTTTATTTTTACCTTAAAATTACCATAGATCATTTGAGATTACTTTTTTAGCCAGTTTGGCAACGATAACCGTCTACCTATACCCTTATTTTACCTTAGAATTACCATTGCTAATTTAAATTTGATTTTTATAGTCTATTTGAGCATGGAATTTTGCTGAATCATCATATTTTTAAGACAAAGATTATTGTATATAGAAAAAAAAATAAATCAATAATTTTCTTTACTAACTTCTGTGTATATTAGATTTGAAATTGTTCAAAAAAATATAGAAGGAATATAGAAGGAATTATTTATTTTATTTATTAATTATTTCAGAAATCTAATTCTTGACCATCGATACTTGTACAATTCTATTCGACTATATTCATCATCAATTAAAATTAAAACACTTCTTCTTCTTGCTATAAGAAGTTGTTATAAGCATAACTTTTTGCACTTGCACAATGAACTTAATAAGTATTCTTATGAACAACAGCACGACAGTTTACTCATTAATTGAAATGTTTAAAGTTTAAACTATATTAATTGTACGCTTTGATAAGCGATAAATGTACTGGAAACTAAAGGCTATAAAATATGAACTCATTAGTACATTTTATAATGTAGAACTTATCTACACTTCTACTTAATCTATACGACTATACCTACCTGAATCAAACAACTACCCGACATAGCACTAATTGGTCATTGAAATTGCGATCACATCTCCTACGGTTTTATCTAAATGCGATCAAACGTCTAACTTCCTAATGAAGATTTTAAAAAGGAAAACATCAAGAGTTACTCTTATACTGTAGGTACTGTAATAGGTCTACATTCTATATGTGGACAGACGGACAGCAGTCGTCGCCTCGACCAATCGACAGCGATTTTTGGGGAAGTTTTAAATCTACGATGCGCCTGAAGACGGCCGAGTGGTTTAAATGTAGATTAGGTGAATTTTGTAGTTAGCCATTAGTCAATATTGAAATATGGATCATTAGTATTGTTAAATGGTTTTTATCTACCGTAATACTACACACGTAATCGAATAACCGCGATATTTTATACGTTGGTCAGTTGTTCGTGGCGTCCGATTCTCGAACAGTGTGTTGCCTGTGTGACGTGTGACATGTGTGATACGGTCCATGGTGACAAGTGATTATGGACTTTTGAGCCCTCTTATAATATTTATTTAACAAGTAAATAACTCAAAGTCAAATTTGGGAATCGTCAAACAAATATATATCATCGTTGTAAACTTGTAAATAGGAACATAACAATTGAAAATAATGAAAATAAATATGAATAAAATAAAAATGTTAGATGTCAATTAGGTACAAACTTACGTAAGATAATTTTTGTATTACAATATAAAATAACAATATAACAATCAAACTTCATTTTATTTAATGTTTATGTATATTTAATATTTATGTTATATTTTTTATCCAGTGCTATTTCGCACAATCAAGGGCGTGCTTGTGGAAGAGGGATCATGGGGTTTGACCCCCCCCCCACCCATCAGAAAAATTACTGAGTACGTATTTGCACATAATATTATAAGAATAAAAGCATTACTTACATACAATTATTGGTAGGTATAAAAATAAAAATAATCTGGACCTTTTCCGACCTCAATAACGAAGTGCACCTTGTAAAAACTTAAATATAAAAATTATAAATTTTCATTAAAGTATTGAATATTGTCTAAAAAATCAATATATTATGTTGATTGAAATTTGAAATAATTAAATACATATTCAAAATTTGGAAAGTGAATAAAACTATTGTAGGGATTATTATTTTATTGCTATTATATTGAATGAACACTGAACACTGCAGCAATAAACTAATTAGTACAAATGTATAATAGTTAAATGTAATAAATTATAGTCGAACTAAAAATAGGTGAGTATACCTACTTGTAATTTATTTTTAAATATATTAATATACACAAACTTATAATTATAGTACCTACCTATACGCTGTCAAATTTTTTGAACTAAAATAAATATACCTACATAATATTATTTTTGTGCTTAATATAATATGATGAGGACGTAATATTATAGAGATAATATGAAGTTAATTGATGAAATTTATTTATGTTATTTGTTTATTTATTTAATTTACAATATCATTCCTAGATTTCCTTCATTCCTAGCCTAATATACAAACAACAGACATAATAGACTATAGAGTGATAGTATAATCATTTTCAGGTACCTGGTACCACACCAAATTTCTCGTCCGGATTGTATTTTTTTGACATGCTAAGGTGTAGTGGTGTACCTAAATAGGAATTATCCATTTACAAACATTTAAAATAGATTTGTATCTCTCCTAGAAATTAGAACGCTCATGTGCAGTAAAACCTGTATTCTATAAATATTAACGTCTACTTTTGATACCATATTTGGGTAGGCGTAGGCCTAATTTTTTTAAGTAATTTTGGCTAAACAGAACAACTTTATTATATGGCTCTAAAGTTTAAATTGACCGAATGAGAGCCATTTCAAATGTAATATAATGAAAAATGAATTTTTTTCGTTTTTCGATTTATTAAAATGTTGATAATCAAATAATTTGTTACATCACTATTTTTAATTATTTAATTATTATAATTGTAATATTTGAATAAGATACTAAAAATATTATTGGGTATATTTAAAAAAAAACCTAAAAACATTAAAAAACAAATTAGGTAATTTAATGAATTTAATCATTTAATAAATTGAAAAAAAAACATAATTCTGATGTATCATATATTCGTTTTAACTAAGTTAGGGGTAGCTTATCAAAAATGACCTGATCTAATCAAACGTAATCCAGCTGAGAAATTTAGTACTATCTAAAAATATTATCACACTCTATATCAAAATCTGTTCTACTAAATGTACTAAATTATACCTATTACCTATCATATTATGTCCTAATAATGGATACTCAGCAGACCAAGAAATTTGGCTAGGAATTAGGATTGCTTGGATAATATATGGGCATTGCACTTGCACAGTTAGGTATTTAGGTAATAATTTTACTTCTAAAAGAAAAATAAGCTACAAAAATAATGCTGTCATGCGTCTAATTTATTATTGTAAAAATTGTTATCCAAATTAGGTTACCGCTATCAGCTATGATGGTGTTCGGGTCTGTCGACTTTCGTCTGTATAAACAATTATTCATTTTACCTGTACTGCAGTGATATTATGCTCACATAATACAGCATTATAGCCGATTATTACGATACCCCGGTTTCTTCATATTTTTTCGAACTAGCTCATTAGTAAATTAGTAATCACCCATCGTTAGGTTAGTGGATTTTTATTTCTTTTATTAGATTCTGGTAACATTAGCACAAAAACGGTACAAACTATTTGCACGCGCATATAATTTAAAACGATTATATAGGTACATGTTATATAAATTATAAATGAGTATATTATTGTATATGTGTTCGCGTTAGTCGATTAAATGCAGCAAATGTGATTCTAATAGTCGAATAATTACATATATTATTATATTACATGATAAACGATTTCTCTATAGTCTATAATATAAATACACGCACCCTGTTATAAGTAGTTTTCGTAATGACGGCGTTCTACTTTTTTTGTTCGAACCCTTTTTATAAAGTAGAAATATTTTATGATGGGAGTGAAAAAGAAACGTTGATGATCATTGGTAGATGGTTTTTTTACGTCCCCGAGTTCATTATGCAGGTTGGGAAAGAAAAAAAAACAACCCTTCTATAATAAAATGTGTGTTACAACCAATGGGGATGAAAGAATACAAGGTCGAGGGGGACTATTGCTTTATTTTTTTTTTACATGCCCGGGATATTTTTTTTACTCGGTCCTTCATTTTTTTTCCATAATCGTTTATGTACGGTACACCCATATTTTATATGATTTTATTGCATTACAAGCGGGACCTGTCAAAAGCGTTTAGTTATAGGTACACGTGGTCCAAAATAAAGTAATAACGAATATTATTTATAAATAAAATAAACATCCTTATTCACGGTTTCTTGCTGGATACGACAAAGATTTGTTTTGTATTTGAATAATATAAGAAAGGAAAGGAGGAATTTACAACATGGATCGTGTATACTGCGGTATGTGAAGCGAAAGGATTGCCATTTGGAGTTATATTTAGTGTTATTTTATTTCATGCTGAAATTCTATTGAATCACGTTTACTCTTTTACACATTCAACTGATAATTTTTAATATTTTTAAAACTGAACTATAAATCAAGATAATAATATTTTCATATTTACTATAGGAATACATTATAGTATAGTACTATACATAATATAATATGGTTTAAAATGTAAAATTAACATACCTACCTATACTTCATTGATAATTGTATTTTAATCTTCCTGTAATATCTATAACTGATTAATTTATTTCTAGTCATTAATAAATTACTAGGATAATATTTAGATACCTACGTCTCGATAATAAATTTAACTTCCATTTAATGAATTTCTAAATAAAAACAAATATGTACCCACGCCCCACCAGGCACAACTGACAACTGACCAAAACATATATTAAAATTAATTCTAATTTAAAATATCTACTACTTATTAACCAATATTAGTAATTAATATTAGGTCTTATCGTTTTATAAAATATTTAATGTAATAATAACGTAAAGAACAAAATTATTATTTCATACAAAAAAAGTCTAATTTTTTTTAATTATTTAACACTCGACAATAATTGATGAAATTAACTATTCATATTTTATACATTAACTTACTACATATTAATTAATATAAAATGTAATATACAATTATGACTATGTAGTATATGGCTATATCTATTTTAAATTCGTATAGAAACAGAGTTTTAAAATTATTACCTTATATTTATTGCTTAATATAAAAACATATTTTTTTAATTATTCAATTGTGTTAATTATATTAAATTAATTCTTCCCATTCGTTTTATTTTATTCTTATTTTTATTTCACTTTAATGATAAGTTAATATTTACTTATTAGTTACTTAAGTTACTGTATAGACTATTATTATTATATAATTATAATTATTTTATTTAAATACACTTTTCATATTATACAATATAATAATAAGTACAATATACGCCATTTATTATTTACTATGATACATGAGATATTACTGTAAGTAGATACACGACACCACCTATCATTAAAATCTATAACATTTTTATTTAATGGTTTTTTTTTAAGAATTTTTTTTGGCATCAAGCGTGTAATAAATCACAGTACCTACCATTTCATTTTAGTCTTTTATATTTCTTGGCAATATTTAGAGAGGCAAGATTTTTTTGGATGGATGTATAGGTTTGTAAATGACTACAGCCTACGATGGTCGTATTATACTCGTAGGTATATACTGTAGAGTTGAGTATATTTGTGTATAGTTTTCACTGTTGTATGGTTTTCACACAGTTTTACTATAGTACTAAATGTATAAAAAGTTAAGTTTTTTCTTTACAAATATGATTCAAATAGCTATAATACTAAAATTGTTTTCTTTATTGTTGCATGTTTTTTTTTTGTGTAGCATTAGGTTTGACTGTCTCTTTAGTTTTATTAGGAGCATTTAAACATAATATGTATATTGTGGCATTAAATTTTGAATCTTCATCTGGAATCTGAATAAGAATTTTTCCAACTCTGTAATTATTAGTTCTTGTAAATTGAAAATGGTACCTACTACCTACTAAAATCATGCGATAGGATAGACGATAGTGAAACTCACTGAAACTTCAGTTACTCAACTAATCAATATATTGCTTTAATTTTGTGATTAAACAAAACTACTGTAATTTTTTAAGTTCGGTGAAAATACACTAGACTCTAGAGTATACAAAAAATTTAAATTTATGTGTCGTTTTTTTTATTCGCCTATCGTTATAACCGTTAAAAATGTGCACTTATTTATTATTTTCATTTCATTTCTATTTTCTTATTAAACTAAAAACGGTAAATATGACTATAAATACTTTGGCCAGCAATGAGTTTTTAATTTTTATGTGGCCCTTGAGTAAAAAAGTTAGAAGTAACTAATAATCAGTTAAGGTGGTTAGTGTCTGGCAAGATAGGGTTTGTGACCTAATTGCAGGTTATTTTTGCATTATTATTATTGATACAACTTATATATGTTATTGCAGTTAATAATATTTACTAATAAGTATATACTATTATAGTTAGTACCTATGTGGCTATATGCTTATATTATGTATTAATTCATTTGAATTTTAATGTTTTGTTATGTTTAATTACTATTTTTTTTTTTTGTTAATTACAAAAACAAAATACCTGCTAACACTTAAGAGTTTATCAATAACAAACCTATTAACAAATTGTCTGCTATACTATTTAGTGTTTACTTTAGAAAACTATTAATTATATGTATTGCATTGATTCTTATAACTAAAATGTGTTTTATGTGTCATTAATTTCACTAGAGTTTATATTACTGCTAATAGTATTGAATATTAATATACAAGTCAGTGGTGTTTTCGGGGTTTTTAATGGAGAGGGATCGAAAATTTGATTGCAAAGTTTGCCACACAGTCATATAGTTTCCTGTCCCTCTTCATCCTCAATAATAATTGAATATATACTATACACATTAAATCTCAATAAATATTATTTTTATACTATGTCTCGTATTAAAAAAAAGATTTAATTTATAAAAGTATAATACCTACATTTTTTTGATTTTTGAGACATGACATCTATCAAGAACTTCTTCGGGATCAATTAGCACTTCTCAATAAATGCCTAACTTTATGTTAACACATTAAGACCTATCTAAAAAATAACGCTAAATCAGAATAAATAAAAAGTAACATTGAAGCATTGTGTTTTTAATTTCTATTAGGTTAATTTCTATAAGCTTTCAGTGTTTTTTCAACAGTCAAAGTATAGAAATTACAGTGTAGCAATAAAGGCTTTTTTGAGGACTGTGCCTCAACCAAAATCGGTACCAAGCCCAGGGGGGGGGGGGGTCGGGTTAGTAAGATTATAAGATCAGTGAGTTTGAGGTAATAAACTAACAACTAATATAAAAATGTATTACATTTAACTTAGGTACCGTACAATCTATACAAGTGTTATACTTATCTTGTATACTATTACTTTACTAACTATGGGATATGTCTAGGCTCTACCATAAAAAAAACTAAAAAACATATTCTCAATACTCAATAGGTAACTGCTTGTTTTTATAGTATTTAAAATTACATATAATCTATTTAGTCCAAATTTGCACATTCTACAGCTTAACATTTTTGGAAAGATGGTAAAGCAACATGTTTACATTTCTATTACCAAAGTCTGGGTTTTATGCAATATCTTCAGTAGTTTGAATGATAGCAATTAAGTTCAACGGGTTATTTGAACAATTAGGATACTTTACGAATAATAATTATTGTATTATTACCTACTCTATATCTACAACAAATTGGACCTATTCAACAATTTAAAAATATTTAGTTACTTGTATGTATTCTTAGTTTGGCTATAACGGTATGAATGTCAACCAAGTCCAAGTGCCTAAGCCCTGAGTCAACGTAAAATTTAACTGAATATAAAAAAATTTAAAAAATTGATAACGAAGCAAGAAATGATTACTCAATTATTACCAAATACATATCATTATTTGTCACATACAAGTAGTAAGCGCATGATAAACTGCAATCCAATATTAAAAGTATTAGTTTCTACTTTTTAGGATTACATATAAAAAAAAGTCCTAGGAGTTTGGAGCGATCTATACCTGCATATTCTCCGTGAGAACCTACATATATTATGATATGACTATATGAGACAAGCGAGTAATCAAAATCAATTGGTTTAAACTGTTTAAAGGTAAAAATATACTTGGGAAATACCTATAGGTATATACCAACAGCATAATATCTATATATATCAATATAAAATGATTAATCGGTAGGTACTTATATTCTTTTAAGTTTTTTCTGTCATCTTAATATTTGTATACCAACTACAATATTCGTGTTGTCGTGTATGGTTAACTCATAAATATTTTATTTTTCAATTGTAAAAGGGGGTTTTTTTTTGTTAGTTTTCAATTTATATGCTACAAAATAATAAATATAACATGAAGAAAAGAAAAAAAGTTTCTTTCTTAGGAATTCTCTTTTTCATAAAATTACAATTCAAACAGAGTAACTTGTAACCATAATATAATATAATCAATGCGATGAATTATAAAAAATGGACACCTAAACATATCATATAAAATATGTTATCTTATTATAATATGTTGCTGTAAATTAAAAAAAAAATATCCAAATATAAATATTTAAAACATTTTTACCTGAATAAATATTTTGTGAAATGTTTTAACGGAAATATTTAAATGGATATTAAAATAATTGTTCAGTATATTTTATTGGGCGATTGTAAACTCCGCCAGAATATCGGTCAAGATAAAAAGGTAATAATAGGTCTATGGTAAACTCCGCCAGTTTTTTTTTTACCTGGTCAGCGCGACAGTACTCACATTGCCACGTGAGTTCTCACATTAAATACATTTACCTACATCTATTGTGATGATATATGTCAAAATTGATAAAATATTGTCAAGGTTATATCGATTTAAATTATTAATAATTTATAATAATTTATAATTTAAATAATTTATTAATTATTATTATGAAAAATATGATTTTGGATTATTTGTTATGATTTTTTATACTATGATTTAAATATTGATATGATATGATATGATATTATATTATAATTTTTTTTTAATAATATATCATATTAATTTTATACTACTATTTGATTTTCTTCACTGGCGGAGTTTACATAAACTCAATTTTACCTGATTTTTTTCAGTGGCGGAGTTTACATGAACCCAATTTTACATGTTTTTTTTTCTGGCGGAGTTTACAGTAAAAAAAGGTACTTGTGGCGGAGTTTACATGCGCCCATTTTATTATTTAAGTTTTGGCAAATTATTTATTCTTCAATCGTATATATTTGTTGTTACTTTTTTATTAAATACATTACAATAAAAAGATCCTACAGCTTTCGTCTTTTAAAAATTAAAATTAAAAAATTAAGCTTTTGGTTTCTATATTTTTTAAATTTAAATTGATTTACCTTTTAGGAGGTAAATAATAAAATAATAATTCTGTAGGTTAAAAAATATTGTTTTAAATTTACCTAAATCGTAAAATGTACACATGCACTGAAAATTAAACGATGTTTACTAAAACAAAATACTATTTATAATATTAATTTAATTAGTTTACGAAATATATCTGAGGGAAGTAAATATCGCAATCGTTTTAAATAATTTATTATTATTACACTATTATATTTATTATTATCTAGCTGCAAGTATACCTATTACATTATATGTAAACATTTTACCAATCGTTTGAAAATTTAAATAATTATAAATAATTTAATGTGGGTACCTACTATTAAATAGGTATAACGTGTACCTAATATTATACTTTAGTATGTTTGTTATTAATTCTGTAGTATATATTATTATACTGTAGGTTTGTGAATTTGATTTATAATCTTATTAGTTATTAGGTACGGTTATCATATTTAACCATTTGTTACAAAATACAATTTTAATTATAATAATTATAATATATTTATAAAGGTAAAAATTTGTCTTATCTTGAGTTGAGAGAATGATTTAAACTAATTAAAACAATTGTGGAAAAAATAAAAATTATTATAAAAACCTGATACCTATCCAATATAATTGTTGCAATTGTTTATTTATATATAAGATATATGACCCTACATAATATTAATAACAATACAAGCTGAATGAACGCCACTGGGCAAGATTGACGAGAAATCTAGATGACAAACCATATTCTAAAACAGAACAAACTAGAGCAAATATAAATTTAATAATTATTAAGCAATTTGTAGAAATGCAAAACCACGGATATCAATATTACACATATTATCATTCTTTCCATGTTATCGCAGTGTTTTTTTTTCGAAGTATGTACCCTCTTGATAACACTTTTTGTTCTTTGGTCAAAAAACTTGAAAATTTAATACAAAGTTGGTAGTGAGATTTTACACTAGTTAAAAAAAACCGTAAGTGTACCTGAGCAAAATACCTAGAATTTCCACAAGCCGCATTAATTAATTTTACACAAGCGTGTTGACATATTTATTAATAATATTATTAAATAAAAACCAAATATTATATAATGTAACACACAATTTTATTCAAGTAAATTTACCGATGTACAATATACATTTTACATAATATACAATTTACATTTTATGTACATATATTACTATACTAAGGGCCGTTATTCTTACAATGTCCGGTAAGGTGTCGGTTAACGCTAACCGACTGATAACAGATTTTATTACCGGCAGAATACTTCCGGTTAAGTGTCGGTTAACTTTAACCGGACATCGTAAGAACGGCCCTAAATAGTATACTATTATAAATATAAGTATATTATTATAAATAGTATCTTAATAATATGTATAATATTATCGTAACTCATAGTCTGCTGCAGAAAACTGTATCTGTGTCCATATTAAGCATTTTTAATATTTATATAGTAGTATAAGAAAGGCAATGAGGCCAATAACTAGAAAAACAATTAAAATATAAAACTCAGATTAATTCTATAAAATACAATAAAATTATAATTAAAATAATTATTATACTTTTATAGTTTTACATAATATTAGGTATTCTAAGATTTAAATTTTTATACTAATTACTAATACAGTAATACTTACAAGTTACAACTTACTATAGGTATGGTATATGGTTTTATTAAAATACAATATATAATATTCAGTTCAGACAGTTAAGTACATACATCCTCTACCAAAAATTAATTATTATAATATGCACTTATTTTGTCGATATAGCCATATAGGACAATTCTCTGTACTGTTATAATTTAAAAATAATTATTTTGTGAATATTACATATTCATCCAATATTATATCATTATATTATTACAATTCATTGTTCACATTGGTAATGAGTACATTAAGAATGTTTTAACATTTCTGAGTATCTTAAACTCATAGTATTAGGCAGGTAGCCTATTCGAATATTTAATTAACAAAAATAAATTACTTTCAAAAATTGCAATTGCCCGCAGTTGTTACAACATATTACATTTAGAGTAACATCTTACATTCCTACTAACAACTAACAAGTAACAACAAACATCCATTGTACTATTGTACTATTAGTATCCCTACCATGGCATTTTTTTAACAGATTTTATTATGTTATTTAGAAACTAATTAAAAGCCCATAGGTACGATGAATATTTATAATTCGGAAATTCCCATTGCTCAACTTGTTTTTAACCATTGATAATCTCTGTATTGCATAAAAAAGTATTGTAATTCAAATTCAAAATATTAGGTATTATATACGAAATAAGATAATAATACTATATAAATATATTGTTTTACATAAGGTATTTAAATTCAAATTTCTAACTATTTTGATCAAACCTTCTCGAAAACCCAATTTAAATCTATTTTTTAATCTTCAGCTAGGTTGATATACCTATATAAAATAATATAATTACCAATTACAATTTAACGATTTTTCAGTAATCAATATCATAATATTATATTATAATAAAAGATATTTTTTATTTTTTGAATTTGACTGCAAAGATGTCAAATAATTATTTAAACTTGTGACATTGGGAAATTTTTAGGATTTCAAAAATAAATAATTATTAATTACAATAATTTGTGTTGTAATTTATCAGCGCGACAGCACATGAGGTTTTACCTACTATAATTCTGTTATGATTCAGAATAGTCCATTATCCCAAAATATATTTTAAAGGTTTACCTATCTATCATGTGTAAATTGTGTGTTGGTATTTTTTGTAGTATAAATAAAATTGTTAATAGATTTTTTAAATTTTTTTTATAAATATTATTTCGGGCAAGCATAGTGAAGCATAGCAATGGGCAATGGCAAATGCATACGGATAATTATGTATCCTGCAGACGTTTTCTATGGTGTTGGTGCGTTCAGCCAAAACAAAAAAAAATTTTCGATTATTATGGAACACACTATATAAATTATCGATGCATATATAGATAGATAGGCTACTTAATGCTCAGTATTCTGACTTTTAATTTTACTGTTTGAGTCTATATACACTTGTGTGATTTCTTTCACCGTCGCCTGCATTTTCTCGAGATTTCATATCAATTCTCATTCATATCATAATATATTGATATAGATGCACTTAATGCCCGACGGTGTGTAAGCCTATGTATGTCTGTGTGGCTGTGTCTATCTGTAATTACAACGATACGTTATACGGCGCGATGATAGATAGTTGTTCGTCTACGAATTATGAGGGTGGCGAATCGTTTATTTTTAAACGAATTCTATTCGTTTGGTTTCGTTCGGAGTTGGGACGCGCTTCGAGTAAAAATAAAAAGTACAACACCAATAATAACGCATACCTACAACATAACACTATTAATAATTGTCATTATTATCCAGTTATATACATAGGTATTAGGTAGGTAAGCGTAGTTATGGTAATATCGCGTTTGCGGTGGCGTATTTCTATTGACAGAGAGGTGGCGGTAAAAACACACCCAATTACGGGACCCGGTCCAATCCTTTCGTACGGACGTAAAAGAGTAAAAAAAGAAAAAGTGGAAGAGGAGAAAAAAAACCGACACGCACACGCGAGCGCTTTCGGTGGGCGTGTATCGCGTCGCGAACCGTCGCGTGCCGTCGTGCACCGTCGGCGACTGTAGACGGTGGCGGAGGGGGCCAACTCGTTGGGGTAGGTTAACCGAGCCCGCGGCAGCAGAATATGAACCTGCAATAATCGCCGCCACCGACGCGACGTACAGACCGGTCCGTGCAGTGTTCCTCAGTTGTACTTGTGCGCTTTTTGTGTGTCGGTCACGTGCGGATATCGCACAAACGTTTTGATTTGTTCACATCGTATATCTGTTATTGTCTCCACGCAGTGTTGCATCTATACAGTAGAAACAATATTGGCATCTATTTTATAGAGGCTTGCGTCGTTCGCATTTATAGTAATTATAAATATAGTGCCCGAACGACTTCGGGCTCGTCCGACTTTCGTGGATTTTATATCATTATTATAATAATTAACTTTTTATCGTCGTCGAAATGCTGTTAATCTTGAATAGTGATCCGTTGTTGTATCCGTCGTCACCGATCATGATGTCGACGATTTAAATCCAGAAGAAATTCGTCCACCACAGTGTCCAAGACCTCACTCTCACTACTTACCAGCCTGCTCGACCTACAAATGACTTATTGTTGATCGATCATCAGAGAAAACTCACACGCTTAAACAGTAAGTTAACAACATTTATGATTTTTATTGCAATTACCTATTATTAGAACTTTAGTTATAAGTTTTTTTTTTCTGCGGGCGATCTCTACTACCTACTACTATACGTAAATAATATTATTGATAAAAATGAATTCCTATTTATGAGACTATAATTATACTTCAGTGATAGACCCCCTTATGATCAAACACCCATTTCAAATAATCCCTAAATTGATGGTTGTATAGAGGGAGTTGATCAAACAGAAGGGATTTACCGTCTATACGAGTAACCCTTTATAAGTACGCGCACCCTTTAGTCAATTCTCCAAATTTTTAGACTGGCTTTATTACAGTACGTCATATTGTTTTCCAATTGAAACTATTCTCGGTTTCTTATGGAGTAAATATTGTGTTTATGTTCACATTAAAATATATAAAATATATATTTATTTCTCCATTATAACCTCGATTATAACGCTTTGTTTAAAAATGCGTGTGTTCTCTTGTATTTCTTATGTACCTATTTCTATCGATATTCCATGTTAATTAAAAATCAACAGATCAACTCGTACGATTTATTTTTAATAATTACGAAATTCCCGGTGGATAAAGAACAACCAATTTAATTGAAAGACACTCCTATGCCTATGCAATGGTTATATTTATATATAGATAAAAAAAGCTACCCAAACACCGGTTCAGCGTGTTTTTTCAATAGGCATCACTGATAAGTTAACACGATGTTTATTCTAGGTAGGCACCTCATTAACGAGTAACGACATATTGCGTTTGATTTCGAATAGAATAGTTGTTTAGGAAAAAAAACTACAATACATTTTAAACGTTAGGTGAGTTCTTATCGACGTTTACATTTTTAGCCAATGGAGACTTTTATCGCAACAATGAACAAGTATACCTGTACATTTAAATGTAGCATTGTAGCATACACCAAGTACTGAAGTACCTATCATGATCATAATATAATATTGAAGCATATTTTTAAATTGTTATGAAATCTAAGTAACCCTCTATAATTATACCTATTCCCCATTTTGTTTTTGAGTGTTTTTTGAAATAAATAAAATATCTTGACACAAATTAACATATTATTATGGTTTACTTACCTATAATTTAATGGTAAGTAAGTAATATTGTAATGTCGTAATTGTTGAACTATTAAGATACTCTTCTATGATAATAATTGTCGTATTTAATATAAAATATATTAAAAATGGATGTAATAAGTTAAGTGTTTTGTTTAAACATTAGTTTTTATATGTTAACTACCCCACTTTTTCAAACAGATGGTTAATTGAAACTATTGACTGTTTAACAATTGAATGATAATTGCTGACTAATGCTAAATACTATATACCATTGTCTATTCGTAAAACTCGTATACAGTTGATATCTAATATCTATTAATAAATTAATTGAATCTACTTACATACCTGATTAATATAATTCAACAGAAATTAAATTATTTATTTATCTTAAAATATTACATAGTTACCAATTTTTATTTATAGAAGTCCTAGATTAAAAATATATGATAAATAGTTTTATGATTATACATTTTAAAACTTAAAAAAAATTATGATTTTAGTAATAATTAAAACAAATAGAAGGCATACACTGATTTCATTGAAATATCATCAATATAGGTGGTGGTTATTTTATATTTTTACACAATAGGTACTTAATACAAATATAATAATATATACCTATTTTATTTATTTATTGAATTATCTTATACTCTAGACACAATATAAGTTCATGAATATCAAATACACATACGTTATGAAATTAAATATCGTGACATTATTTTTTTCATCAGGTTCATAAATAACTAATCTACAATTTTGGAAAGTTTTATTTAAGATTCCGAATGCATTTATACCGTTATTTTTGGTAGATTCCAATTTCCAACCGAAAAATATAAGTCGTAAAAATAATGTTCAATTTTCAGCAAGAAAGCTCTCACTTTTCTTTACTTATTTTTTTCTTCCCCTCGCGTGCGTATTTATCCTCTGCTCACTCACTTCTCGTCCATCTCTTTTTCTTTCACCCCAAATGAAAACCATTTTCTTCGAAACCACACACACACACACACACACACGGAGACGATTCCGAGAAAGAAAAAGGAGTAGGACACGCGGAATACGACGTACCGAGTGGTGAAATGTGGGGGTTGGTGGCGGTAGTAGAAAAAAAGGAAGGAAAAAAGTATGCACGGCGGTGGTGGTTTCTATCCCGATCATCCCCTTCCCTTATTCATTAGAAAGAGGGGCCCCGTGCTTGAAGAGGCATTTATTTTATGGCTTTTTGTTTTGTCCAGGGAACGGTCGGCCATTTTTCCGCCCCGCGCGCACCGTCGTCGCACACGCCGCGCACACCGTGGCGGTGAAAACAAAAATGAAAAACTCGACCCTTGCGGCGAAAACGATTTTTTACCCGCTCGCTTGGCCTTCTTTCACACTGCGTCCCCCGGTCCAATCAATACCGGCAATCATCGCTTCTCTCTCCTCTCGATGCTCATATATATATATAAACACGACGACGTCATGCGCCCTAAAAGTCGCCGGGGCTTTTTTTCTTTCTTCTTATTTCTCTTTTATTCTATTTTTTTCCCCTTCGCGACCCTTAAAAATCAATTCGACGAAATATTTCGCCTGCCGTGCACGTTATACACTACGTCACACCAATATACGCTTATAGGATGTATTAAAAACGTTTTGTTTCTTTGTCGTTTTGCAGAAAAATGTTTTTGGAAAACGAACATCAGCCCATTATTAGCCATTCACCTTACGACCTAGCACGTCCACTTGAACACCATCACCATCATCACCTCAGCCATCACGCCGCGACTAATCATCTCCAGTCGGGCACCGACCACTTGCAAGAAGATTCGGAAGGTCGGAGTACGGCTAGCTCTCCGACGTCCAGTTACCGCGACCTGTCCGGGTGCGAAGACTTTGATCTGAAAATCCCGAAACCGTCTGGTCACGGGTCTGGCACTGGTGGGAATAACAACAACAATAACCACAATAACAACAACAACAAAGAACAAAAACCGAAAAAGCACAAGTGCAAACACTGTGGGCTGGAGTGTACGGAAAAGGTGCAGTACTGGAAGCACATTCGCACTCACATCAAACCTGAACAGTTGCTGGAGTGCCCAAACTGTGAGTTCGCCACCGACCTGAAACACCACTACGAATACCACCTGCTGAACCACACAGGCGCCAAGCCGTTCACGTGCCCGGACTGCGACTACAAGTGCGTGAGCAAGTCGATGCTCCAATCACACCTCAAGTCGCATTCGAACGTGTTCCAGTTCCAGTGTTACGACTGTGGTTACGCATCTAAGTACATGCACAGCCTCAAGCAGCACCTGAAGAAGCGCGACCACCGGCCGGCTACGCCGCTCAACCCAGACGGTACGCCGAACCCGGACATCGTCATCGACGTGGTGGGCAACCGACGCGGGCCGCGGCAAAATAAGAAACAAAACCGGCACAATCCGTATCAGCAACAGCACCAGCAGCAACAGCTCCAACAGTCTATGACCGTGTGTTCGTCGCAGGACGACGGCGGCAGCAGTAGCGGCGGACACCCATCACCGTACTCGATGCAACAGCTGTTGCAGATGCCCGCTTCCGGATGCGCCCAGGTCACTTATCCGACCTCGGCCGAGTCGTTCATGTATTCGATGATCACCAAACGCTCCATAGAGATGGTTGACTACCAGGCCGCCGAATACATGGCCATCAAGAACAACAACAACAATAATAACTCCTCGTCGGTCGATGATAAGATGGAAGTGCAACAGCACCACCAACAACCACTACAACACCACCACAGCAATCATCACCATAAACGCGGCCATCAGTACCATTCAGATGACGTGCTGAAAGTGGATTTGGCTGGGCGTAGCGGTAGTGGTGGTGAACTGACGCCCGAACCACAGGTACCCGTGTTGGCGGTCGCCGATCCTTCGCCACCGACCGTCGTTTTGGCCATCGAGACGGGACCGTTAAACTTAAGCAGAGACTCGGTGGCTCCTCGCGCCGCGGGCAGCAGCCGGCGCAAGGGGATCGCGTGCAAACTCGAGCGGCCGGCTACCGAATCGCAGCCCAAGTCTGTGCCGGTGCCGGTGGTGGTTGTTCCGGTGTCGCCTGAGGTACCGATGGATTGCAGTAGCGAGTCAAGAGGAATGGTGGAGGAGACTTTGATTCCGGTAAAGGAAGAATATCAACCGTACCACCACTACATCAGCAGCAGCAGCAGCAGACGTCGTCGTTGTCTTCGACGCCCGAAAAAGAAGACAAGGAAGACGAGACGCACGTGTGCCACCATTGCGACATAATATTCAAGGAGAACATCATGTACTCGATGCACATGGGTTTCCACAGCTTCAGGGACCCGTTCGCGTGCAACCTGTGCGGCGAGATAACGGCAGATAAGTTTTCGTTTTTCGCTCACATAGCGCGCGTGCCGCACAGTTAGGCTGCAATGAGGATGTGCACCTACGAAATAATAATAGAGTACAAATTTTAAAACAATTAACCCTTTAGGTATGTAGTATAGGATTTATCGTAAGAAAAAATAAAAACAGATTAAGAATATAAAGTAATGTTTGATAGGTACTATATTATACACCTCTTTCTTTTTAATAACTGTACCCCCCCACCCCCAAACCTAAGTGTGCAGTTATGCCACACCCATGCTTCGTACAAATGAAAATCGTTTTTGGTGCATAGCTAAAAACGATTTTAATTTGTATACCTACGCGGCCGGTGTTGTTGATCGGTTCCGGTTCTTAAACGTTGATTTAAACTTATCAACGTTTAAGAGTCGGCCCCGTGACTTCAAATCGTGATTGCGCACATTTAATTGTTGAGTATCGGTTTAAATAATAATAGTTGTTTAGTTGTTTATCGTTTTAAATATTTTTTTCTCGTTATATGTTTCTCGGAAATAAAATTTTAATTATGTTTTAATTTTCTTTTCGAGCAATGAAAGCCATCGCTGATTTTAGCGATTTAAAAATGTTTAACTCGTGTCCTCATAGTTAAGCACAAATTATTAGTTAATTTGTTACATGTAAATTTTATTATCCTTAAAAATAACTTTTTTAACTTTCCAACTACCCAAGATTGAATTAATAATGAAAAATATTGAATTTTTTTACGTTTAAATACCGTAATACCTCATCTTCTCCATTATATTTTATTGTTTGGTCTAGTCGTTAAACTATTTCTCCTCGTATACTATAGTTTAGTATCGTGTATACTTATGCACTTATGATAGATACTATTAAAAATAAAAAATGAAAAAAAAAACTATTGGTTTTTTGTTTGTTGTGATAAGGTTGTTTTATGACGGAATAATATCGTCAAATTATATAAGTATAAATTAAATTAAACTGATCTGCCGAGTGGGCATTCTTTTTTTTAGATTTGTAAATTGTACATGTTAAAAGTAAGAAAGTATATGAATTTTATTGTTGGTGCTTGAATGTCTTGTATAAAAAATCTCAATCACGGCATTAATGGAAGATCTAGTCAATCTTACCCTTACGTCTCTCCAAAATATGCCCGTCTGTATGGCGCGTGCGCAGGATTCTACTTTGTGCAAGATCGGCGAAACTCCGAAAGTCATCTGTGCGTTTTGTAGTCGCACAGTGTTAGGCCCCCGCGCACGCGTCCTTTCATACGCATCAGGATTAATTCTTAGAAATATATAAATATGTCTGTAAATATTCATTTCATAATATGTATTGTTATTGCACTACATAATAATAATTATAATATTATATTTTAATGTAAACGCATCAACAATGATATAACACTTGTTGACGTTGTTATATAACCAATAATATTATTAATTACATCTAAATTTTTGTCATTTTTGTAACTAGATTGTTCGTAATCTCAACCCTCTCCTCCCTCATACTGTGATTTTAATTAAGACTAAAAATATCTTGAAAATGCCGTCTTGGATTGTAATAACTAATTGTAACAAACCATCATATATAATGTAATAATGAATACACATCTTGTATAAGATTGCGCCGTCTCGCTCGTGTAACTTTAAAACAATATATATATATAATATACCGCGTGGTGAAGAGGCCTAAAGTCTGATCTCTGTATAGCAATCTAACGTTTTTGTCACTTCGGTCGTCTTATTTTATATGACAATGACATATTATATATATATATATATTTAATAGGTATACAGTTTATTATATTATTATGTATAGGTACTCTTATAATGAACTGTTTTACTATGTAAATAAATATCTCTATGCAAACATAGGTGAACTTGAAAGGTTTTTTTTGTATTATTTTATTTAGATTATCTAATTTTATTTATAGTTGAAAAATACTACATGTACTATGTATAATATAAATATTATGTGCCAAAAAGTTTAATAATTATCATACTTATCATATAATATTTGTTTGAAGAGAATAAACGTGTTTACGTTTTCCAATGAAAAAAAAAATGTTTTTATTTTATTTATTTTGATTTTTTAACCCACTTATTATTTCCTACAGTTATCGCCGCCACGTTGATCATAGAACTATGATTAATACACAGTCGTTAAGGTCGTCGCGAAATAATGTGTATTTTTGTCTTTTGTGTTTGAATAGTTATTTAGATAATATTAATTATTATTTATTATGCCATTATGATATGGATCGGTTTGGAAATCTGAAGAAAAATGGATAGCAGCCACAGTCACGTGCCATAATCTCTCATAAAATATTATTCTCCCGTTTCCATAATATTCATTGATAATTATTTTAGCAAGGTAAAAACGGATTCTACTCGCGATTTCAAACCGACCGAAAATAATATTCTCTGCTCTATGGTACGAAACGAGTAACGACCATAATAAATATAATACCATCACGAGACCTCGAGGGTAGTCGGTGTGTCGCGCCGACTACCTGTGCGTGTGACTGTGATAAATTTCATGTACCTGACGCTTGTCAATAGCGAACCATGGCTGTCAGTTAAACTGTGTAAAACGAGTGTTCGATGCGTGCACCGACCCGAAAACGCGTAAACAAAACGATTTCCGAGTTAAAAGGGGTATAAAAAGAGGACGATGACAACGACGACTGCCCCGGGTTCTGTGAACGAGTATTATTATTCTCTTAATAATATATACGGTGGTCGCAAAGATGAATTGGGTAAAAGTATGCATTATAATAATATATTGTTATGCGTCTATACGGCAGCGTATAAAGAAATACGTAGAAGTATAAAATATAAGTTTCACGTATGCATTTTGTGACTGGAAATAAATGAATACCTCCTGTACACCGAACAATGACCACACCGCTTCAGCTACCACCTTCCTTATTATTGTTGTGTGTACCACGTTTTTGTGCTTCACATTTTATGACATATTATGTATTTTTAACAGATCTCGAGAGTGGAACTGAAATATAGTCTATAGCGTAAGTGAAACTTACTATTTTTTGTATAATGACATAGTGTATTTGATACGTGCTATGGGATTGGGAATTTTAAATTTTATTATTTTAAACACTCATTGGTAAGTATTGAAATTTATTTTTGATTATGTTGTACTTGTAATACGATAATTCAATAATAGGCACATCAAATCTACAAACAAATATTTATTCCTTTAATAGTAAGTTTTTTTGTAAGTAATTAAAATCATTTATAATTATAATTTTTTCAATACATAATTTTCGCGAAAAATGAAACATTAGACGTTAATATACGACAATACTTCATTAATTACGGTTCGGTTCGTACACGTCTGGATCAAAAATGTTTTAATAATTATAACTTATGAATATTATTCTTGGACGGAATGAAACTTATTTCTGGGAACTGCAACATTCGTTTTATTTAATGGTCTTTAATGTATACAGGCACAATATGGTTCTTATTAAATAAACATAAAAATTATTCGGAGAATATTACGAAAATAAAATAGGTATTAGTAATAATTGTAGATAATTTAATTTTGATTTAGTTTTTAAAACTATTATTAGAGTAATAGGTAAAACTATTTAGTTTTTAATACAAATCTTATAAATGAACTTCATCGGTATGTTTAGGTATTAATTATTAGAATATTATATAATATACCTCGCAGACCGTCGACTAACGAGTCTATAATGATTTCTTTTTGTTTGCCTTAGCTTGAAAAAATAAATAAAAACCATTTTTAAAATGTTATCTCCCTTAGGGCCGTTCTTACAATGTCCGGTAAAGTGTCGGTTAACGCTAACCGACTGATAACAGATTTTATTACCGGCAGAATTCTTCCGGTTAAGTGTCGGTTAACTTTAACCGGACGTCGTAAGAACGGCCCTTAGTGTTAATTCGATTTAGTGATAACTTATGATTTCCAAATGGACCTAACCCATCATAGTATCATACTATAGTTTTAATTTAGTTAATTCTCAAAGATTATGTTTCTAAACGTCCGTAAAAGTGGCCTAATAGTATTTTGAAGTTAGATTGGATCAAAATAGAAAGTAATTGATATGAAATGTTTATTATTGTAATAATATTAATATAAACCTATAGTAAAATTGTTATTACTCAAATAATTATGATCAGAAAAAAACCCCTTTGGGCTTTGAGAATTTAAAATTAAAATCGAGGACGGACATCAATTTAAAACTATAGTTCATTGTATAATTGTATAATTTATCATTTATCATTTTATAATACGACGTATACAAAATACAAATTTAAAATTTAATATCAACAAAACGTTTTAAAATTATGATGATTTTTGTTTTATTTCACTTTTTGTTATTTTTATTATATATGTATAGAACTTCGCTAGACACCGACATGACGATTTATGTCAATCGATGCGTTTATATCAATTTCATTTCGGTCGGACCGAATTTATGGCTACGGTGGCGGCGGTTGGTCGAAAAATGTATTACATTTTTTCAGTCCGGAAAAATTCTATTCACGTCGAAGTTTTTATAATTTTTTTTACCACCGACGCCTCCATTCGGCTCACGCGATTGGCCGCTCTAGTCGCCTCCGGTGTTAATAATATTATGCTGAGCGACGGATATCATGGGGGAAGCGTTTTTTTTATGTATAGTTTCATATAGGTACATCGCGAGCGTAAAAAAACAACATCCGGACGTAAAAAAATCCCCTCGACAAAATGGCGGCCGAGGTGGAAAATGGGTTAAGGCGAGGGGTGCATGTGTTTTTTTAAGCGTTAAAAAAAAACTCGCTCGAAAATGGCCGTGCCCGGGGCCAATAACAAGACGACGCTCGTGTCTCGTGCCGCCGCATTACGCGTAAAAAAAATAATGTAAAATAATATAATAGGTATAGTAATAATGACGACAAACAAACCGTCCGTAACCGTACAATGAAAATACAACGCGAACGCGAACAAAACCGAATCTCGTTTTTTTCCCCCTTCGGATGTTGCGCGTGCGACGGGGCCCACAGCAAAAAAGGAAAGAAAAAAATCGACGAAAAAAACCGCGTACGCACCGCCGCCCGCCGCCCGTTTAGGGGTCGGGCGCGTGCGCGCGTTTCAAAAGCGCGCGCGCGCGCGTGTGCCGCTCTCGGTCGACCCCTCTCCAGCCGTCGCCGCCTCTCTGGGGTAAGTATATAATACCGCGCCAGCGGCAGAAAACGGTTTTTTTTTTACACACATTTTCTTTTACGGAATTCCGTTTTGGGGTGCGAGCGTGTTATTATTTTTTCGGCTCTCGCCCTTTTTACTACGTATGCACATCGCGCGCACGTCGTATAATATATTTATTTATTTTTTTGAATTTTTTTTATTTTCACCCCCCGTGTCACGCGCGTTTTCCCCCTCGAGGTCATCGAGAGGTTCAACTACGCGCACGTCATTCGCTTACGGTATGCATATTACTGCAGCACACACACACGCACATGTATATTATATTATATATATTTAGGTGGTAGGTAGAGATATATACCTATTAATAATGACGCGCGACGGGCAAAACGGTTTTGAAAACGACGTTTTTCTTATCCCCGCTCGGTGAGAAACGTGCAAGCAATATCCGAAAAACCGCCACACGTGTGCTTGGTCTTTTACTGCTGCTGCTGCGGCATATAGTCTTTTTAACCTTTACTACTACGGCGGCACCGAGTAAGAGATTTATGGGCTTTTTAACCAGAAATCGGAGACGCCGCGCGCCCGTCCGGCCGTATAATTTTCGTCTAATTTCGGAGAATCGCTGCTGCCACACGAGAGGTGTGTGTGTGCGTGCGAGCGCCTCCGTCTCGTGTACATACAATATATTATTATTTTTATTATTTGTATAATACCCGGCACGACGACGGCGGGGTTCTTCGAGTTTCCCGGGTCTTTTCCTTCTCTCGTGAAAAACGCACATTACACGGTCCGTCGAACGCCGGCGCGCGCGAGACGACCGCCCTCGGCATGATATATATTATATAATATATATAAATGTGTGCACAACACACCCGCGCCTGTGCGATAGCGTTTTACTGAAATCGCGGCAACGATGACGGCACAGTAAAATACAACACGAAAGTGCCACGGAATAATATAATAATATACCTAATACCTATAATACTCGTATTTCTGTTGAAGTCTCGTCCCTCTCGCCAAACACAATCGATTTTATTATTTATAATATAAATATTTAAAACCTAAATCGTTTTGGTTCGATCGTAATAGCGCTCAGCGACAGGAAACGACAATTATAATGATGTCTGAAATAATTAATAATAATACGTTACATTGTTGAACACACTACACGGTCGTGCGGACGTTTAATAATATCTAATAATATAATAATATATAGGAGTGAGTGGACAGAGTTAATCGTATCATAAATTTTAATTCCAGAGACCTGCCGGCTGCCATAACGAATAAGAGAACCTTAGGTGCATTATACATGACGTATAATAGTGTTTATTTATTTATTATACGGCGTATAGGTACTCTTGACAAAATAATGTGCCGCTTACCGATTGCGGCACGTACCCACCGAAATTGTCTTTTATATAAATTATTATTATAATATCGAGTTGATTATGTTGCTATCAACGAGGAGCTGGACCGGTCAAGCACTTCTGGTTACATATAACTATATAAGTATGTAACACAACGCCCCTAAGTCGTTTGTTCGATTTTGATCTGCAAACACTGAAAAATAAATACCTCACGCTTTACCAGTTTACTACCCGTAATAAACCCTGGTTAAATGCTGCTGGCCGACAATTATTGTTATTAACATTACCAAACACCAAATTAGCTTATCCAATTATCGTATACTATCCGAAGAGTTTATAATCATCTCACAATAAAGAGTAACCTACCATTTATATTATTATATATATATTATACCAAGTATATTTTGTATTTAATTTTCAAGTGTATAATATTCCTAACTTGTTACATGGCAGGATTGTCTTGTTAATATTATAATGATGCCAAACCGCCAAGGTGCCAAGACAATAATCTCTTATTTCGGGTATGAAAAATTTTGGTTATAGTTTATATTTTTCAGTAGGTATATTTTGTGTTAAATGCGTACATTTTAAATGTAATATTTAATGTATTTTACATAATATTAATTAATAATGTATAGGAAGGTATAGCATTCAACATTTTCTTGCAATAATATTTTTTCCGTTCTCGGTGTTCAGTGTTCATGTAATTAATCAGTTGCCGTACCTTGTTTTTCATTAAACACGCAGGTGCAAGGTCCCTCGCGTAAAATGAGCTCGATCGGTCAAAAACGCGCGTTTACCGTGGAGTCGAAATATTTCTGTAAACATCTGGTCGCAAAATAAAACAACATCTACTCCCAGCGGCTACCTCGCAAGTATATACAGGCATTGGAACAAAAAAACGGAAACCATATATTATTTGGTTTTTAAAAAAATGGTAAAACGACGTTAGAAGACTCGCCGTCATTACTTTATCGTTTTATATTGGATAGAATTACATTTACAGGCATTTAAGATGTAGACTTATATGAATATGAATCGAAGGTAATGTTATAAGAAAAACATAGAATAGAAAAATTAAAATTAATAGAAGTATTTTGAAAATGTTGTGAATAGACTCGTGAATTATATAAGCTGCATAATTTAGAAAAGGCTGACATTTTGTCTTTGTAGTTTGTACCACTGCAAAACGTTAAAATGTGTAAAAAGCCCTTTTATTGGAACGGCTGCGTTGTGTATAGCCGTACAGGATTATAGTAAGTGTAATATTATATTATTATAATATCAAATTAAAATTAAACTGTTGAAAATTCCAAACTGTTTTATTTCAGGCTTTTGCGTTTGTGACACGAACTCACGGCGGCGGAACATAATATAGATTTCTACTTGGTGTGCGGTTCGATATGCAATAAGACGGTGACAACGGTTGGGAAGAGTGAGTATTTGAAATGCATTAAATAAATATAAATCTGTGAGGAGGTGATTAGACCGAAGGTTTTAGTGTACACTGTGTGCCTATATGTATTTTTGTGTTTATTGTGTGCCGCGAAATGGGGAAACGGCGGTCTGTGTGCGTCGTGACAATGACCTTTTTGTGATACGTATTTCTGCGGAGGATACGATCAATCAATATTTCGTGGCTAAAGAAAGAAAAAAATACCGGTAGACACGGGGGCGGTGGTGGAAAAGTAAAAACGTCGACGGCGACTTCATTAAAAGACGTTTGGGTCTCCTAAAAGGGTCGTAAAAAATGCATTATGCCTATAGAGATTTTTAAAAATATTGTCACAAACAAATATCCAGATTTTTGCATGTCATTGTTGCTTCTACCGGGTTCGGTCCTCCGACGGGGGTGGTGTGACGGGCGGTGATCGTTGAGTTGGCAATAATTTTGCCATATATTTGTTGTACAGTCGCTCAAAAAGAAATATATTCCGCACACTTCATCCGTCTGAATATAAATCGTTATTTTTAGTTGTATTGTTATATAACTTATATAGAATATACTTTTTTTGTTGTAAAATACGGAATGTCCATTTGTGTACCTACGTGTGTAGGATTTTGGGTTTTACCTTTTACCTTAAAAAAAAAACCATTTATTATTTCCAAGTTACAATAATATATGTTTTGATTTGGATTAAATATTGTACGGTCGTAAACACACATTGACCTGTATCTGACGACCCAATTCTCACAATCTCCACTAAATAATCCTTTTTTTCTACTCGAATGGTCAAATGTCAAATCTTAAAAACCATTAAATCTTTTTGGAAAAAAATATATCTATACAAATAAAATATCCCGTCGATATGTCGTGTACTCGTGTCACTAGTGTACAACCCACTTTTAAAATAGGCTTCGAAAAAAATACATTTTGTAACAACACCAGTTTATAAATCAATATACCCCTATTATAAATATTATATTACAATATTATTCTCTTGTACGCATCAGTGTGACTATGTTATATTTTATTCTTGACATCTGAAAACATTTTATTTATATAATATACCTAATGATACTTGTTACTATTTCAGTCAGGAATAATCATCAAGAATTTCAAGTTGGTTTTTTATAATAAATCCAATCAAATTAACTCAAATAGTACGAAAATACATATTTTATCCGAAAAAATTTGATTTCCATTTTAAAAATTGCATTGTACTAGTACAGCAACAACCCGCATACGCGATTCGTGTTATCCACAACCTCATAAGTCATAAGTAACACAAATATAATTTAACATTTTATTAGTTATAATTATAAAACCGAACGAACCGATACTATTGTTGTACCTATATTGTTGTTACTATGTGTAATATAGTAAATAGAAATCTAAATTTGTATTACAGACTACAGTATTAACTATAGACGGTTATTACTTATTACATAAGACGGTTATTACTATACATATTCGATGTGCTAGGCAAAAACAAGAAGGTATAACTACCTATAAAAAAATGAATAATTGTACATATTATTATAATAGCGTAATAAAACACTGAGATCACGTCTTGGCATGAGTAAAAATACAATACCGGGTTGAAAAACGGTGTTATTTAAATCACGGATGGAAAAGTAAAATGTGAACCGTCGAGTAGGGTTTTTGGCTGGTTGCTGCGTATAAATCTTTGAAATACTTCGTACGGGTCGTTTAAATAATCGGATCGCTTAACACTACGACCTCCGCTGTACGCTTGTAGTAATTCGGCCGTTTCGGAAACCATTATAAACTAGAGACGAAAAAGAGTTAAACATATAATTTATAAAGTATCAAAATCACGTTGTTTTGTTGTATATACGTATAAAACTAACTCAGACACCAAAATTATTGTCCATAGTTGTATATTGACATATTGTCAATATACGATTTCTGGTATACTATTATATGATTATGTATAATTAAATATTTCGTATTTTCGTGTTCTGATTTTTTTGTATTAAATATTTATGGGTCGCTGGTCTAAAACCGTGTACAATCAACCAGATTAGGAATGTCCCGAATTACAGAAAAACTACAAGGGCGGGTGATAGAGGTGAAGTTAAGTACTGCAATAAGTCTTGAGATAGAACAAGTTTTTTTTACAATAGTGTCAAAACGTAGGTATTCCTTATCCATTTTGAAAATCTAAGCTAACCGTGTATCATATAGCGTACGCTCGATTTGTAATTATTATGTTGTTCTACTTTATGTTATTTATTTTACAATTACTGACTAATTATTAAAACATTTTGTGTCATCTCTATATTTTATTTGACAACTGAACTCCTCATCCACTTTATATTCTTAATGTGATTTTTTATACCTGCTTTCTGGTTATATTTCATCATTAGATAATTTGTTATTACCAGCCATCGAATGTGTATTTTCTATTTTGTTAGTTTTAATGAAACACAAGCAGCTTTATTCTTCTCAGTTTTTATTGGACCGCATTCATCGTGAAAAATAAAATTCACAACTGTATATATCGACATTCTACTCTAATATTAAGAGTATGGAATGAACTTTGAAGGTGACTTCATTCTCAGTCCTGTTTTTCGAGCAATAATTTGGCGTTATGATTTGCTGAATTTTGTGGTTCGTAAGCGGCGTACTACATGTCTACATTGTTACCGTTATGGTAGGTATCTACACAATATTTAAAAAATGAAATTTTATGTTTGGGTATAAATCCTGGCTGTTGAGTAAAAATATAATCCATCATTGCTTTCTTAAAATTCAATGGTGCAATTGGTTTTTTCAGATTTTCAACTCTGCTGATACCACATTTCAGTCAATCTACACTGAGTATTTGAGTAAAACTGATGTCTATTAGGTATACGGTATACTAATTGTGTAGCTACAAAATTGAAAAAGTATGTTTTGAACTGACAATAATTAACTACGACACTGTTACCATAATATATCCCATAATATGTTAAACCGATTACCAATTACCATTTAGTCCATCAATATAAACATTACAAACGCTTGAATCACTTCAACACAATAATAAATTATTATAAATTTCAAAATTATTTTAGACTTTTTTCCAAAATCTTCGGTTCACGTTTTCACGGTGCAGTGTGAAGTTACCTTGCCCAAAATTTTAGTACGAAGTGAGTTTTCCAAACTTTCAACATTTTACAAGTGGTAAATATTAAATAATTTTTTCATGAATTGCGAGGTTTAACAATGGAATAGAAATATTTTCGCGTGCCGCTGAAATGCTGTCAATGCGCGTGGGAGCTTTCCGAGTCGGCTTTACAGGAAAACACCGTGGCTCACTAGTCTAGTCTACGGGAGACAGCGATCGTAGAGGTTAGGGGATGCGCTCACTTGCGTCGTAAGATTTATATAGATATATAAAATTAAACCTAGAGTTTTGAATAATACGAGAAATCGTTTCGTATTGCACACTTTCCAATTTCGTACCACACACACGATTTTAGTACACGTACATAATATATATCACTTTTATACATGGGTCCTAATCCATACATCTTCAACCTTGTAATATATATTTTATACAATATAATATAATAGATATGTGTGCGTGTACCGTGTAATAATATAATACACACGGCGTATTGCGCAATATCGATTCTTCGGGTCTCCGAGAAGAGAGAGTACATCACGCACACTCACATACCCTTAGGTAGCTAGACTTATTTTTTTCTTCCTCATCCCCCGCAACTCGCACCGTACAAAAATCGTCGTGGGACACTAATCCACCGGTTCCTAAGATCTTTTATATATATATATATTCGCGCTCGAGCCGACACAAATCATGCCGAGTTTTTATTGTATTGCATTGCGCAATTGGTACGCACAGCACGAAAACCGTTAGGTCCGAACGAGATATGCGCACACGCCGCGCCGTTTTTGATTATTTCGTCCGAAAAAAAAAGGACACAATAACGGTATTACGGCACTTATACATTATAATAGTGTAATGTTTGCTAGAGTATACCATGTAGTGTAGGTACACTTTTATGTTTTGGGTTTGATTATTTATTTATTATTATTATTGTTGTATATATGTTTTTTTGTGTGCATGTGTCGCGTCTGTTGTCCGAATTGTCCGTCGGCCGGTCGCCGCAATCCGAATTATTTTTAATACCGAAAACGTATATAAATCCCGTCCGATTGTGTGCGTGTCGCGATATACATGTATATAATATATATATATATTGTGAGCGTAGACGACGCGCTGCTCCCCACGACCACTGTACAACACCCCCGCGATTTCAAACACATTTGGCAGTACTATACCCATATAATAAAATGTATAATAATATGTATAATACCACATGCGATTGGCCTTTCGTCGTTATTATGCGAAAACGTGTGCGAGTGTGCGTGAGACGTGTGTACGGGAACGAGCTGCTGCAGGGGATAGGGTTGGCGCAGCGCCTCGATATAATATGGGAAACGGTCGACGCCCGCCGCCCGGCTAATAGTGAAATCCGAGAGCGAGTCCGATTTCGGAACACCCGGACCCGGTCATCTGCTGCTTTAATATATTATATAGCCGTTACGATGCGTATGTACATTATAATATTGTGTTATGTAGCAATATTGTTGTAAGTGGTGTGACGCACGTACGACTCTTTTTCCACCGCTTTCCCATATTATGCGAGGCGGCATCAGCGGCGATGAGATCGATATGACGACATTATATTATTATATTGCTATCGATGTGGCCGATGTGGGTGATTTGAAAATAAAAATTTGATGGGTAAAAATGAAAGTATTTTACAAACATAACATTTATAGTACACGCCGTGTTGGTGTTATTACGCACGTCCATCTTATATCTATCTTCAATCTCTGATTTTAAGTTTGAACTGTCATCCAACGCAGCTTCTAGATCAGCGTTTAAGGTTTTAGCGGTCTGTGGTGGATCGTGTTGTGATTTGGAGTGTTCGAAGTTTCACGTAAACGAATAATGTACTTTGTAAGAAAAACCGAGAGAAAGATTGTACATATTGTATTATTTATTCATAGGTGTTCAGTATTTACTTACTATCTATCTGTTCCTACTGAGAAAAGTTCATATAATATTGTACTGGTGACGTTTTTAATATTAACGATAAACCTCAATTATTATAGTAAAAATCATGGCAAATTAGATAGGTATCATCACAGTTGTACTACTTTTGTGCGGTACATACGCATCTCCTTCACCTCCGGCCCATGTCGTAATTCTCCACTTCTCATTGATTGATTTTGTTCTATATATTATAAATGTATATTGTAAGTATAATGTATATGATTGACAGCCAATAAGAAGTGGACAACTACGATAAAGGTGAAGTAAAGAGCGGAGGATGCGTATCAATAAATACTGTGATGATACCAACCTATCTAATTTGTCATGATAAAAATATCAACAAACCAAGATTAATCTTGAATTTATTTATTTGGACTGGTAGATCGTAGATATAATATTATAATACATTTAATTTTTATAATAGCTCACAAGCCGTGCGTGATTTACAGATATAGAATATAATGACGTATTGTTGCAACTTTTTTGTTTTCTATTTTCTCTTAAAAATTACACACGTTTTATTTAAATATTATTGATCGATATGCTTCAATGTCCACACTCGAGAATTATACGGTATAAAAATATATTATTAATAATCAGTTATTCCAATACACAAACGATTTCGGCTTAATATATTGTTAACAACTTGCAGTTAACAATTTAACGCGGTGTGAACATTTTATATTTGATTTATTTATGAATTTTGTGAAATGCTGTAACATTGTTTGTTGCATATAATAATAACATAAATATTTGTTACATTTACATAATATTATATTAAAAACCACTTAAATGGTGTTGTTAGGTTTACGAAAATAATAAATACCTACCTACCGTAGACGGTGTCGGATATACTTACATTCTTTTTATGCGGATAAATAACTACAATATACAACTACTAATATGAATACAATTACGTAATTTTGAATCGTTGTATTATTATTTCTGATGCACTTACGTTTTCCTTACGTCCATGTTTCACAACATCGTTTATATTTATTTATATTCTAACGCAATATATTAGATGAAAAATCCACACCATAATTAAAATGAAATGATTTGTATTGTAAGAATTACTATTGTTACTTACATTGTTTATCTGCTAGCAAAGAAACGTGTAAATTTAGTTTTTAGATTTTATCGTTTGTTATCTATTTGTGTTCGGAAACCCAACTATTATTTTAGGCACATTTGGTAAAAGTAACCTTTGTAAACGTGAATATTCTTGCGGGAAACTCACTTTTTTTTTAAAATCATTACACTTCTATATGTATCTTAAGCAGTCGGTTTCTTTTTTTTTTACTAAACTCAACGATATTAATGATGACTGCAGTTGTGTAGTATATTTAGTATGTAAAATATCATTAGTCAATTTACTACTTCGTATTATATATATAATATATTGTAATACGTGTACCAGAAGAACATTAAGCATACAAAACATTTCTGGTCCAAATTTTAACACAGTACCCCCGCAGTCGTCGTACAAACGAGTTTTGATAAAACGTGGTGTTGAACCCATTTCGTATAGGGATTATTTCTATAGAGAAACTACATCGAAAAAATCCATTATACGCGTGTATTATGGATTTGTGAAGGGTGTAAGAAAAAAAAAATGATAATAATTTTAAAAATCCTTGCCGCGATGTTTTAAAATTTGCCGGAACGAAAAAAGGTGCGCGTGAGATATCGAAAACGTCCATAACTAGTCACTACATAGGTTTGTACAGACATAATAGATGGTCCAAATTTAACCGATTCTTTTTGTCGCCGTCATATTTCGCACGGTTGGAGATCGTTGTGTTTGTGTGTGATCATTTTTTTTTCACCCGTCCTAACCTTCGATGACCATTTGTATTATACACCCACACGCGTACAATATCGATAATAATATGATGTATATATATCTTTTCGGCCTACGGCGTTGAAACCCGATGTAAAAATGCGTCGACAATAAAAGGATATAATTCACACGCACTCACACAGGCGCGCACACATATTTATGGGAAAATGGTAAACGAGTATTATTGAATAGCCCGAAATCGCCGCCGTGCGCAGTACACACTCCGCGTGTTTATATAATGCATGTACGTATAAAACCGTAACACTACGGCTATAATGTAGGTTTCGATGATGATCGTGTTGCAGCTCACATGATATATTATAGGTGGCCGGACACCGAAATGCGGCAGAGAAAATATTACGTCTGCTGCAGGAATCCATCGGCCGAACGATTCCTCCGGAGATATTACATGATAATAATATAATATGGATAATGTCCATTTCGCCGGGGACCTCATGTCGGTGTCAGGAGCTCGTCGTCAAGATTTTTGCGCAATCTTTACAACAGTACATTTGTTGTGTGCGCTCCTATTATTATAAGTGTATAATACGGTCCGTATCACGGCTAGCTGCGAGGTGTGTACGGCGATTCGTTACGGAATTTACGCGCAAGAGTTATGGGCCGAGAGAAAGTGCGTGGCGGGCATCTTGCTGTTGTTTTCGGGACAATAAGCCAATAAAATGTTCACAATAAACAGCGTGTGTTTGCCCGTGAGGTCGGACTGTTTGCGCTTGTGGACGAAAAGAAGAAGAAAAAAAATGGACACTGCAACAACAATAATATAGCTGTATGAGTATAGATTTATACAGTAAAGAACTACACCTATATGTATGTGTACGTGCGTGCGTACGTATAATATATAAGTAACGGTTGTATATGAGACGGGGTGTGTTGCGAGGGAGGAAAACTATTTTTACCCTCTGTATCATGTATGTACACTCTCGGTGAACTAATGTTTACTGTCCGTATACGGTTTTTACCCGTGTTTAGGTATCAGCTATACCTATATACTATATAGGTATAAGGTATATATATATAGGTAGGCACTAGGTAGTTCTCCTTGCGAAAACATAAATATTTTATTATTGTTTTATATAAGAGAAGCGTTGGAAGTATATGGAAGCAAACACAGAATAATAAAAAAAAAACAATCGATTTCAATTTATCGAAAAAATATTTATTTTTCGTGTTGAAAACTTTTTCGTACTATTTGCTTTATCTCCTTCGCTCAGATCAGCGAGCATATTTTCGCGTGTTTTAATTTAATTTGAACACTTTCAAACCACACTCGAATGAAAAAATAACTATTGTTCTGACCGTTCGTTTCAAGGTGAATATTATAATAATTATTAATTATCATTATATTGTCTTATTGATTTTGATGATAAATAGTATCATAACACTATAAATGTAAAAATACAATAATACTTAAAATAATAGTACAATAATTTCAAGATTTGAGTACCATATGCGTATTTTATGATGAAATAGGTACTCAAAGTAACATAAAATTAATTATACTATCTTTTTTTAAATGCCTTCAAAAATAAATAATAAATAATAATCTAGGCATGCTAAAACATTATTATGTAATAATTAACAAGCACAATGTTCCATCAAAGTCAAACTTATCATGTACAAAACTCTGCTTAAACAAATTTGTCATACCATATAGTTTGAACAACATATTTATTATATAATATGTATGTATGCAACTATGCAAGCTGTATTTTATAAAATCAATTTATTCAATTATTTTTTTTCTTACAAATACTAAACATTATTAGGAGCCCCTTAAAACACCTTTTGTTCGACATTTGGTAGTATTTTAAATTTTTATAATGTTTAACGATCAGTGATTACCTACATTAATATAAATAAAATAATAACGTACATTTAATATTGCCCTTTGGGCGATATGATATTTCACCTAATACTTAAGTCTAAATTGTTATTTGTTAGCCGATGATTAATAATTTTACCAACACAATGCGATTAGTTAGTCTTGTTCATCTAACACGCCTTATGTAAGCAGTGTGTTGAGATGCATATAAGATATATTATTTTTTGTGAAAATGTTGAATGCGTTTATGCGTTTTAGAGCGGAATCATTGAAGTGTCGGGTCAGATGAAAAAAAACTTGAATTTTGATCGTAATCGAACGGCCGATGGTCCAGCGGTTATCGATTATTATATTAACCCCTCTTTCGGGTGGTCTTTTAAGCCGCTGAGTGACGATGGTACGTACTCGCACATCAGGTGCAGTGACGATGTATATATCTATGTGTAAGTATTATGTACTGAATGAAAGAGAACCATGTTATATAAATGTGATCTATAATATTATACCTACATTTTAATTAAGTGTAAATAATCGTACAAACCTGACAGAAATCGTTATTTGTCCAACTTATTTTATGACATAATGCCATCGAGGAAAATAGTAATCATACTAAAAAATTACTTTTTAATTTAAAATAACCTTTATATAATTCTTATTGGTTTCATTTATTACAGAATGCATTAATATGTATTATTCGGTGAAAAATAAAATTACTTCATGCATAATATGAATACGCTTTTAAAACCAATTAAAATAACCTTAATTTATTTCTAGAATGTATTAAATATTCGATGAAAAATGAAATTACTTAAAAACCAATTATGAATACTTATTGTAAAAAACTCATAGTAGAGAAAAGTAACAAAAATATGCATCAATATTCAAATGCGTCAATACTCAATACTGAATGTAGGTATACAAGTTAGTAGTTACGAAAATATGTGTAATAAATATATCAGGCGGATGCATACCACTATTGTAATCATTTATCTATTCATTACATATGAAAGATAAAATCTTAAATTTATATTAAGTTATTGCAAATATGTATAGTATTAAAAATTGTTTTATAACCTAATTTGTATAATATTGTATTACTCTATGCTTATTATAAGTTATATGGCTATTTTTTGTATCATTCAGTAAGTACATAAAAAATCAAATTCATCAACTTCCAGCTCTGTCGGTTGTATAGAGAAATAGAGAAAAATGGAATATACTATAGGGACATTCGGATTCAACATTCAATATGCGTATCGTAAAAGTATCGGGTGCAATAGCAAAGATTTGAAAAACATTTCTACCATAATGGCTTGGAGGCAAGTTAAGCTCCTAAAATCCATCTAATCACAACCCCTTTGGTCCTTCCATCTTGCAAGTTGCAATAGTATATATCATATAATATGGTACTATATACATTACATATTATATAAGGTCAATTATATACAGAGCCCTATTTAGCTAATTATTTTGTGGGGACACTAAATTTAAAATATAATTTCCTGTTTGTTTTTTGATATTCAATTTATATTTTAAGATTGTTAATAAATAAATATACCATAAGTCTATAAGTAATTTTATTATTTAATGTTGATTTACATAAATAAATCGTATATAACTGTATTACAGTAATATGTGGGAGCCTTAATAATGGCGGGGCCCGGAACTGCTGCCCAACCTGCCCCCCTTAATAGGGCTCTGGGTGCATAAATTGCTATTGGCTATATATTTTTATTTTAACCGGAAACAGCAGTTTTGAAATTTCATATTTTAAGAAACCGGTGCACAGATGGACCCGGTGTCGTGTGTTCGGCCTCGAACCGAACAAAAGTCGTCGTGTCTTTTGAACAGAGCAATATACGCCGAACGTCCAAAAATATAGGTACCTATCTGTATATATGTACATATCCTTATGCATTTCTTTATGTGCCAGGCGTATATATTATAAACATTATTATTTATTGTGCGGTGCACACGTGGACGACGCATCGACGTTTTTTAACAGTTTTTTTTTTATCGTTTCGTCCCATTCACGGCGAAGAGAACATATATCGGCCGGTGCGACTTAAAACATTCTCCGGTTATTTAGGGGTAGATTTAGCAGACACAAAAGGCCCGCAAAAAGTAATATGTCACCCACTACTGACCAGGTTTATAAGGCAACAAAAAAGTGAAAAAAAAAAGTAAAATAATATAGGGAGACGGTGTGGTCAAGATGCACCTGGATGGGTTATGGGACATTTGGCGGGCAGCTGTTTTTTTTATATATATTTTTGGACCCTTCAAAAATCGACTGCCGCCACCGCCGCCGCCTATATCAATACAGTTATGTTTTTTTTGCCTTGCCTCGCTTTTGTGTTTTTCCACTAATAGATGCAACGAGTATCTTACTAATATAAGTTTTTTTCCGTTTAAATATTTATATAGGTACGAAGCGGCACGTTCGCCATTGAGTTCTTCCTTTCCCTTTTTTTTTATATTTCACTTTTCTACCCTTATGTGTGATGTACAGTTATCTCAAATTCGTATAATTTACGTATGCGAGTGTATAATATAGCGAGGGGTACCTGTATAATAATATTCCTATACTTTAATAAATAAATTGTATAAACAGCCGTCCAACATCACCGACACCATGTCGTTTTTTATAGAACCGTCATCGATATTTCCTGGTCAATAAAAGCACAATAGGTATCCAATAATCCGATTATATTATGCCCATCGATATTATAAAGATAATCGGGATTTTAATTTCCTAAAGTAACATAAAAATGCATTTATAAATGAGAAATGTCTAAAAATGTTTCCAACAGCAGACGGCATTAATGCCCTTGAAAATTATCTATATAAAATCAAAGAACATTTCTTATATACCAAATACATCGGTAAGTCAAATATTAATTTTTATTAATAATTACAAAATACTTACAAGATAATATAATTAATATAATCAATAATGTAGTAAAGTATAATATTATTACAAATTTAAACAGTGGAAAAAGTTTTATTTGTTTTTCTTTATTGCGGTTAAGTCTCTAAATAATATTTCGAATCACAATTAATTTTGTTTTCTTAATTTATACTGTATAAAGTATGCTCGTAAAATGTATATCAATATTAAATCTTCATTTTAAAACGAATAAACTACAAGAAAAATGTATAAATGCAAAATTGTAGATTCGCTATATTTATTGATACTTAGTTGTGATCAAATATTGCATTTCAAAAAACAGCCTAAAAATAAAAAAGCTATTTGAATTTACAACGTGCAGGTTGTCTTAGTTATAACTTATAAGCACAAGTAATCTTATCTGTAGATATAAGTTATGACGAAAGATAAGTAGGAGAAATTAAAAATAAACGCTTGTTTGGTGTACAAAATAATCAGTTTTATACCTGATACGTACATAAAAATATTTTATATTTTATACTTTGGCTTTGATTTATATAAAGCCACAATTCATTGAATTGAATATACATGCGAATTATTTACACTACGGCACTGCAGTATTCTTGGGGGTTTTATGGAAGTCGTAGGTACGGGATGTATCACGTAGAATTTTTTGTGAAATTTAACCTTAAATCAGTTGCTTTTGATATAATACGTTTGATGTTCACCGACCGGCGACTATAACATTTTACCTACAACAGACTACTAACTACCTACAAAAGAAGGTTCTAGTTTGAAAAATGTAATACTTTGATACTCTTTTGATTTTGATCTCGAATTCGTGGTATCAGTAAACAAAAACGAAAAACAAATAAACGGAAATACTGTCAAAGGCATTTATTTACTATTTAGTGTTAGGTACTAGATAAAAAAACTGCACTGTTTCTAAGGTTTCTCTTGCGCAATAGGAATTTAACAAAGAATTAGGGTTTGTGACCTTAACATCTTCTAAAGGAGCTATAGACACGGACAGTCGAGAGAACATCATCACCTATTATAACGTTTAAAAATAAATAACATAATATATACATTTTTGTGGGTATGGCATGGCAGTCACTTTTTATTATTCAAACTAAAAATATGTAAAAACAACTTCAACTTTTCATAAAATTAATTCATCTAGTATTTGAGAAAAAAATGATAAACGAAGTAAAATAAGTTTACATTTTATACTTGAAGACATTTTTCTCAATACTAAATACTAATGTTTATTTACAATTAATACGTATAGGTACATTATGTGTTCTGCTAATTAAAATATTATTATTAAATAAACGTATACGGAATTTTAATTTCGAGATGTCGCCGACGTTTTTGCCTTTTACATTCATAATAATATTATAATTATAGACGTTCACAATGAATAATTATTACAGCTAATAAAGTTAGTTGGTATTATGTAGGTTGGGTTAGTTATCGCAATTTACATAAATACGTTTCGTAAACGTGTAAATACATTTTAGAATTTTAGATTCCTTTTAATATCCAAAGGATTTGGAAAAACATTTTATGTAAATTGATGACATTCAAAAATGTTGATGTTTGATACGTTACGGCCTATTATAGTTAATTTATAATGTTTATTGTTATATGTCTTTATAATATAATATATTATAATTCCTTTTTTATATTATCATTATTCATTACATTATTATACGGCTGTATAATATAGGAAATAATTATTTCTCGGAAACGATGCTGTCTGTTCTACATAATTTACGACTTGGTTATATTTGGTTTTACAAACAGTTTACGATTAAAATACTTTTAATTGTGAACAAATATAGAAAAGTTAAAAGAAAATAATTAAAAATTAAAATCGTTATGATCGTTAGTGGTATAAATTATGTATATGTACCCGGTTCACGGGAAAAATCCGTATATTATTATTACCTCTGTGGTTTATACAATATTTTCTCAGTAAAATATTTATTTTTAAACTTTCCTGGGGTTCTTTAACTTTCATTTATAAAATCCTATAGGCTATAATGTATATTGTATTCGTAGTTTCTTAAGAATGGATTTCCGGCCGGATACGCCTGTAGAGCTACTCCGAGACAAAGACAAAATACTCCACTATAATGACAGAAATACATAACATATAATATTAATTAAAATTATCGGAAACATTTAAGTCGAGAATCGTATTGATTTATATTTTTATATCGAACGATGTGACACGTTACGTTACGAAAGAGCACTTTTATTAAAATGTATTATTCCCAACACACAGAGTATAGAAAATTGTGTTTTATCGCATCCAAATAACATCGATTAATTAATGATAGTCTAAAATATGGGTAGTTTTATGCGCAGTTAATATTATATGTTCAACAATTACGTCTAATCTATGTGCTCAAAAATAAATATTGACTAAGTATTTTAAGAATTTTTTACGTCTAATGCCTAAACCGGAACAAACAATGTAAAATAGCCCGCCGACACGCGGCGTCAAGATCGAACGATTTGTATTATATATTATTATGTTTTAACACGCTACAATAATACTATCGCAAACCAAACACGAATGATTCATATAAAAATACTTAATCAAATACGTCCGACTGGTAATAAGACATGTGTGCTGCGGTTTTTAGTTTTTTCGTTTCGCCGGCCGGCTATTAAGGCGAAACGTGATGAAGATATCGACGGCTATAGGGCCAAGGGGAGGGGGGTATTATAACGAGACTCGGGGGTGAAAAGAAAAACAAATTCCAGATCTCTTATCCATGTGTAGGATTTTTTTATTATTATTCCTTTTTTATATACACGCACTACGCACAATAATAATAATAATCCTTACAATGTCTCGAAAACGGTAGGTAGGTATTGGTTTAAAAACCGCAACCGATAAGACGAGAGGAGGATTACAACACACACATCGGTCCCGTGCGCCGCCGTCCAGGTGTAAAGATGTTAAATAAAGATGTGTGTGCGCGCGCGTGCGCGTCGGTAGGTATAGGCATAGTAAATGTATATGTATTATTTATATATAATATGTGTAGATAATATTGTATTATATTATAATATATTATAGTCGGTCCCGCGACGATGGAGATTAGGATCTCAACGATGAGGGAAGCAAGGAACGCGTGCGTGCACTGGGTATCTTTTTTTATATTATTATTATTATTACTATTATTACATGCCTGTCCATTATATTCGATGTTTTTTTCGGTATTTTTATTATTATGATTTTTTTTTTGCACGGCGTTCCCCCCTCGAAGCGTACCTCGATATAATGTTATACGTGTATTCGTTCCGCACTTGACGTTTGTCCGTCAAACGGGCACGGGGATCAAGACCTCGTCGAGATTCTGGCCGCGGGCCGTCCGTCTGTCGCGATTTACGCGGTTTCGACTCGCTCGTTATACGGGCCTAAGTCTTTTATGTGATATACATATATATATTATACATTATCATATAATATATACCTACTACATAGTTATTGTAAATTGTAATATGTGACGCATAGGTAGTAGGTACCTACGATAATATGACAATATGTATATTTCTTATTTTGTAAATAATTGTAATTGTTAAAATTCCTCGAGCGGCTGTTGTCACAAATACGTTGTCGTGCTAAATAATGTACCAAAGCTGGATCTGCCACCATTACCGATATTTGGCACTTTTATAGTTTTATTACTTCAAGTCTCTACCTAGATTGATTTTAAATCGCGAAAAAAGTGTACTTTAAATATACAATTATTTCTGCATAAAAAATCGGACGGTTCAATTCTGGTAGAGTATTATAGATGCTGATATCGTACATAACATAGGCTAGATTAATGACTTTGCAAAGATAAAAAAGGCGGATTTAAAAAAAAAAAATGTTTGTACTAATGTATTTAATTTCCGATAACATTGTTTATCTTTTGATTAGACAAATATATAAGACAAACAAAATAAATTTAAAATAACGTTCTGTCTAATAACAATTAATTATTAAAAACTAAAAATTTTGTTTATGCTCATTAATATATTTAATATGCGAGTCGTTTGCATAGGGTCACTTATCTATAACTATAACTATAACTATAGTTGTTTATATACAACTATTTTAAATACCAGACATTGTATCAAAATAAAATGTTTCATAGTTCTCTAATAAAATATTGCGATTTTCATATCTATAGCCTATAGGTAGGTACTATTATTAATTATTATTATACCTAATTATAAAATAAAAGCCAAAGTAAAATTTTAAAATAACAACATTTTTACAGCATAATTTAAGATTTATATTCTTTCACGCATGCTGTATTCGAGATGTTGGATATTTTTATCTTTTTTTTTTTTAGTTTTTTTGAGTTGGTCAACAATAATGAAACAAACTGGCTTACATCCACTATTTTTTCTTTTTACGACCGTATCACCCACTAGCCGACGACGCCTAAACATTAAGCCACGAAGGTTTGAAGAATAAAGTATAAACAGACAACGGTGGATCTTTTTTTCTCCGAAAATTATGTTCAAACAATTTTTTTCGGCAACCCCTGAGATTTCCGGACAACTTTTTTTTTTAATAAATCTTCCTGCTTGTATTTGTAGTATCCAGGATCTTTATTGTCCCTTTAACGGGTACCTGCGCATCGGCATGTTCAGTATAAACAAACGAATTAAGCCGCAGTTAATCTGTATCGTAACTCCCATGGTTTGACTTGTAGTGTGTGCGGTTTTCTTTTTAGGTATACTGGTGGGCTATTGTACTTAGACCGGCACTGAGTACAGGACCACACACTAGACCTGAACTATATTTGTTATTATATTATTATGTTCTTTATGCACTGCTTGAAAGCCGGTATACCGGCGCACGATCAAAGGACGTATCGTTGTTGTCGCCGTGTGACTATAAGTGAATAAAGTGATCCGTACTGCATAATACCCACTACTATATTGACATCGAGGAATGAGTGCGGACACAATGATGCTGTGAACCTCAAACTATAAATCATTGTACGCGTTACGCCGTTACGTTAGCATTTCAGTCGCTCGTCGCTCCTTCCGGGTCAGACGAAACATCGGGGAATCCGCTAGGACATACAAATAATGCACCGCTATATAATAAATTATTTTATTATTAGGATAATAATATTATGTGTAAAAAGAAATTGCAATTGGACTGTTTTTAAGGTTTTTAAAATAGGCAATTTCCAAGTTGCATGCACGTGGGTCTTGTAAATGTGTGCGTAGTTTGTGATAATTTTAGTGTGTGCACTGTGCATGCGTGTGCATGTACAATATTCACCTCATCGACGTTGAGCACATGAACAGTAAACAACATGTAATATGCTCATTTGCATGTACTTTTTGTCAATCCAACAGATGGACCTGATAACGAGATGAGACTTCTGAAAACTGATTAGAATTCGTTATAAATATGTCTACTTGAAATCAATCATGCCACATTTTAAGATACTTAATTTAATTTTCGAATAGTCAACATTTCAAATTTTGTAAATTTTAAATATTATTCAAACAAAATGTTGGTATATGAGTTTAGGAACAAAATTTAAAAAGTGGCCTGATCGATTTCAAGGAGACATCAGTTTTCAGAAGTATTCAAGTATTATCGCGTTAACGGTATGATTGACAAAAGATTGGAACATTTTGGTTGAAATGATTATCCGTTTGCAATGATTCATATTTCGGATCAATCATGAACTTTGTAAAGGGCGTTTTTCGGATTTTTTCCCATCTCGTTTTATATAATAACGATTTTCTATAGGACTATACCTACATTTCCGGATTCGACATTATTTACGTTTATCCGACTATCGCACGAGGTACATAGAAATATTCAAAATTCAAAATTAAAATACTATAATATGTGGGTGGGCTACCTCGTTATTTCTTTATGATGCTATAAAGTACTGCGTTGACAGCAAAACATGATGGGCACGCTCTGCATTGTATAAAATATTAGGTATGTATACTTTCTGTAGGCCCACGGGGTTGGTTTTACACACTACAGAGCATTGTTAAGGGGTGCGTTTGGAGGAAAGGGGACATCGGCCGCTGTAGGAAACCACATAGGTATAGTTTTGTTAAAGTCACCTATATATAGGTGGGCAATACTGCAGCCTGCAGGTTCTATGAAAATAAATTTGCTTTGTCGGACATAATATTGTATTATTAATAAATTCAGGGGCTGACTGGCCCAGTGGTCAACTATTCTAGAGGACACTGGGCCTCTGTCCTTGGCTAGGTTTTGTGCCGGTACCTTGTAAGTGGTACGATTATATTGTTTAGGACATCGGTACAAAAACATAGTAATGAGACATAAACATAATATGATTATATAATATTAAATATATGTATATGAGACATAAGTATCATCAAACAATAGTTATATGGTTCCAGTTTCTATAACGAATAGAACATAAATTACTCTCTTTAGTTTTTCATTCTATTATTTGGGTTAAGCCCCCTCTAACTCCCAACTAATTAAGCCTATGATCAGGATAGGGCTATATTTCTGGGATAATGGGCCGGACCCTAACCAGTCCGGGCAGTCCGGCCCTGATTATTATACCTCAGATGTCACGTAGATCAGTATAGACTATATAGACGTCCTCAACAAATGTGTCACAGAGAAAAATACATTGTATGAAAATAATATAATACATAATAATATGATTTATATGCCCTTATAATAAATTGTATATAAAGTATAATCATTATTCAATGGTATAATATATAAAATAATAGATAATAATTGAATAATATTAATATTTTGCTCAGGGACTGTAGACTGACCACTACTAAATATTTACAACATTTCATGTAGACATGAAATCTAAAAAATAATAATTCATACTAATCCATAAATCATAATTAAATATTTTATTATCTAATGTGTTGAATTGAAGTAATGAGTAACAATATAATTGTTAGCCTACGACCTACTACCAACTACAATAGTTACTACCTACTCGTTTGGTTGTACATTTTTGTGTGGTATAAAACTGTTCTATAATACCATTCCCGTTTTCAGTTATTGGATACCGACAAAAAAAAAACAATTAACTTCCTTTTTAATTCTTATTGTCGTACAACGTCTAAACAAAATATATTAATATAATAATATATTATTGTGTCTGTAAATTCCAGTTTGTAGTATTAAAAATGATTTTTTAACTGTCTAAGATGACTATTACAAAAATTAACATTACGGTAATCAAATATTAGGTGTTTAGGTTTCTTAAATTATTTTTATAACGATATCAATTTTAAATCAAGTATGAACTAATCTCATACTATTTCAATTTAATTGTTGAAGAGAAAATTAGATGCATTATCTACATTATTTGAATGAAGTGCATTATATAAGTGCACTATCAAGTATCACAAAAAAATACAAAATATGCAATATGTATTTTATTTCCAATTTCTATTTTTTTATTAATCTTGAAAAATTCTAAGGTCAACACAGTCAATGGGGGGGGGGGGACCTTAGCCCTCCTGGCTACTCCACTGGTGGGGATGGCCACTTCGTTAAGTATTGGGAACGGCAAAGAAAATTATAAAAAAATTACCCTGTTCAGTAAGTACTGTAAAGTTATAATCAATGGTAATGACTAATGATAATATCTTTATTACAAGGAAAACCGTACCTATACCTTTATGAAAGTCAAGCACATCCTAACCGACTGCCGACTGAAACGCAGACTGACTATATTACATTAATAATAAAACAAAATAATCACTTAAAAGGTAAACTATATTATACTCATAGGCTCAATTTCAACTATTTACTTGGGGGGGGGGGGCAGAATATATTAAAGGCAAGCAGACCATTGCAATATAGCATATTAAAATTGTATGTCCTAGGTTTTTTTTTGGGGGGGGGGAGGGCAATGGCTAAGTTTGGGGGGGATTAGCACCCCAAATTTGCGCCTATGACTATACGTCATGTACAAATTACAGATATCTAATAAGGTACAGACGTACAGTAAAGACGTAAAGTCCCATTCAATGTGTTTATGTCACAGATATAACTATATATTATGATTTATCTATCGATAATGGGAAGAAAAATAATTTCCAACAACCTACAGCCTACAGAAAATCACCTGTGACGAGTAAACTTACCCGAATTCGTACCTATTCATAAAATAAATGTTGAATTATATTAAATATTAATTTTGATAATAAGAAGCAGAATTGTATCGAGAATCTTTCGGTAAAATTAATTTATGAAATACTCGATACATTGATTAAAAAAGGTGGGCAAGTGGGTGTCGCTCTGCTGTACAGTAGGTTACAAGTGGGTCACTGTATAATGGATGATATTAAATTTGAATTCAACGATATAATATCATTGTATAAGAAAAACGATTCTGAGCGGAGACGGTATGTCAGTCTATGTATAAGACATATTATATACATATCTATGGTATTAAACAAAAAATTGACCTATAATGGGTACCTATAATAAATTCCAAATTAATCATATCAAAATATCCATTAGGTACTTATAACGCGTTATACATCAACAAAAACCGTGATACTATCATAGATATATAATAGTACACTTTAGAAGTTTCAAGTATCCACGAATAATATTATTCAATCACAACAAAATAACTAAAATAGTTATTCTAGGTTTTTTAATATGTAATTTCGTCCAAATTTTTTAAAATGTCTGTAAAAAATAACTGTGTTCATATATTTTTTAGATTTTTTGGTTACAGTATGAACTATTTACGAGAACCTTTGTGTTGAATTTGCAATCCTTAGCTATAAAAACTGAACATTTTATAATTTATTAATTACAATGATTGATAATTTTCGAGATTTTGATAAATGTTGTCAAAATTTGATCTTTAAATGCTTATAATAAAAAACTGTGCCTATGTATTTTTAATATTTTTCAACTGATATTGTAACAATATATCAGGAGCCTTGTATTAAATTTTTACACTTTTTGGCCCAACAGATAAAACTTTATTGATATTTATAGAAAAAAAAACTAAAAAAAATTGAAAGCTGTAAAGGTCCATAAACAGCTCAAAAAGAGTCAAAATATTTTCAAAATTGTATGGTGTATAGGAAATGCTAATATAAACATTCAGTGAGATTTTCATGTATCTACAGTTATTTGTTTTTGAATTACAACAAAATAAGGAAATCGCTACATGGGAAATCGAGTGAATATCCAATCAGTGTTGCCAGAAATGTTTTATGTGAAAACCGTAAAAAGTATTCAAAATTACCGTATGTTACCGTACAATAGGAGAACTTCAAATATATCGTACATTACCGTACATTTCTATAAATTACCGTATTTGCGGTACAATTATTACAATATTGTTATCAGCACGTTATCAGTCGTTGTTATCAGTTATCAATTACCAGCATAGACATATCTAAATTCAAAATAATATGTTAATTTGTTATTAATGAAATATCAAATAACTTTTTAGTTTTTTTGAAATCATATAAAGTTATAAATTAAATTGTTAAGTATTAATTGTATTTTAGTAAAGTATGTAACATCAAATAAGTATAACAATACAGTCAATACTTAAAAATCACTGCAACAGCCAGTAGGTAACATAAATACTCACTAAATAGTAGTAAGTATAGTATTATAACAAGATATTCAACATCAAAAAAATGATTAAAATATAGGTCGTAAATTAATGATCGCTGTAGCAACTTAAATAATAATAGTATAAAAACATCAAAATACATTAAAATCAAATCTTCACTTATTTCAGTTTCGTCATTAGTCTTCATAATAAGTAGGTAATATAATTAATCATCTAAAATAAAATCGTCACTCTTTTCTATCTCGTCATTAATCTTTGTGGGATACAAATTTATAGATGTCATAGAATCAACCATTTTTTTGCATGGTTGGAAATTGTAGCATGAACCATTTTTTATAGCTTCACTTGTCATTATAGTTGCTGAAACAGTTTTAGTTATTAGTTTATTTCTTGACTTGGTTTTTATTCTATTAACTTTACTGAATATTCGCTCGCAGCATCTTCAGCATAGACTCCTAAATAGATATCAGAATGTTTTAAAAATTGATCGTTACGCGTTGGATCCAATTCTGATAGGGGAGTTTTTAAAACATAATCTCTTTTCATATAGACCATTAATAAATCTTTATAAGATATTTCCATTTTTTCATGTAATGTATTTAAAACTATTTGATCTGTTTGAAAATATTGGTTGAGCATAGTGAATTTGGGTAAAATCCACTCAAGAAAATAAAAAAATCCTTTTGTAAATGGATCGTTTAGCTGGTTAAAAATAGATTCTGCCGATAATAATTTTTCTGATAGCCACTTTTCACTGAAAAATAATTGAAGGGCATCCCACTGTTCCAATAATCGCTCAACAACACTAAACAAGGAAAGCCACCTTGTTTGGGAAGGATGTAATATTCTGTGCACATCTAAATTCAAAAATACTTGAAACTGGACGAATTGACTTTGTCGTTTGCTACTATGAGAAAAGAAATTAAAAACGTTTCGAGCAAAATCTTCTAACCTCCTTGGTAACGATTTACAAGCTTCACTACAAACTAAATGTAGTGAATGGCATATACATTTCATTATAAATACACCAGGAAACATTTCTTTCATTCTGCTAGACACCGAATTATTTTTACCCATCATCGTCGAACAACCATCGGATCCAAATCCTATTATATTTTCAACATTGACATTATGCTTTTTGAACGCATCAATAACATTTATGAAAATGTTTTCAGCGGTAGCGCCAGCATTAACTTCCTCGGGGTTTTCCAAATTATACACGGGTAACAAATCCCAAAACTGTGTTTTAATCTTATTATCACCACTATAGCGTACAACAATACACATTGTTGATATACATGCAATATCAGTGGATTCGTCAATCATGACAGAAAATTTAGTTTTATTTAGTATACTCGATAGCGATTCTTTTTCAACAGGAGAAATTATATTTTTAATGATGTTTGTTGCTTTTGTTCGTTTTAACCTCATTTTTTGGCAAATTTTAGAATCGGGAAATATACTTTTTAATAATGGTTCAAGATGATCCATAGCTAAAAACGCTATGTTGTGTTCCGCTAAGAAACCTGATAATTTAATTTCTGCAATCTTAATTTGTTCATCTGTTGGGTCACTTTTATTATTTACAAACGACGACATACAATTTTGAGAGCTAAGAGGTGTGTTTCTTACTGCATTTTTGTGGATGATACTTTTTGCGTGGTTTTTAATAGACGTCAGTTCAGAAATAAAACTCACATTACATTTTGTACATTTTCCCCGGTAACAATCATTATTGTCAGCTCTCAACCAATCTTTGAATTCCGCATTTTTTTCCCATAATGGACGGTATTTTTGTTTCCGATGAGTACCTTTTTCGTCTCTGGAAAGTTCGTTCCGCATTCGTCGCCTTTTTTTTGGAGTCGATGGTCCATCACAGTCACTGTCTTCTATTAAACTCTATTTTTAAAATAATAAATAACCTATATATTAAATTTAATCCTATATATGTATATTAAATAAATATTTTTTTATATTATTTATTAATAAGTAATAACAATACGTAGATGCCCATAAATTATCTATTTACCAATAATTGTTAACAATTACAACTATGTTAAGTACTCACCTCTGGTGTATCTTCATAATCGGACATATTATTTTAATTTAAATTCTCTACAAATCCACAAACCCTAACGATTTTTTATCTAAGTTTATTGAGACGTGGTATAAATTTACAATATAATAACGAACAGAATATGACTACTCGCCGCAATAGCTGGTAGCAAACGACAGACCACAAACGTATCGGTTAATAATCGTTTGCTGGTGATTCCAAATTCCAATGCTGAATTAATCGCACGTCTTATTATTATATTATCTATAAAGTTGTAATAGTTGTAATATAACGGCTAACACCTATAGATACTACCTACATCCGGGTATTCTACCTAAAAGGCCAACGAAAAACTTTTGTTCGATATATATAATTTATATCTAGTATGTAACATAATATATATTATAATTGTTAAACATATTTTTATAAAGACATTTGGGTCGTTTAAATAATAATAAAGCCCCAAGGCATTAAAAAAAAATAAAAATACAAATATGTTTAGTATTTACCGCCTGAAAATTGAAATACCGTATATTTACGTACGGTTTTGATTTCTGTACCGTACACCGTACACGGAGTAAAAAAACCGTATAAGTACGGTATAAACCGTACATCTGGCAACACTGGTTTGGAGTATTTTGTGTCGCCATCTATGGGACGTGTGTGGTAAAAACACTTTGCCGTGTTATCATTGATTATCTAATTTTAAAGAATTTACCCAATAATCGACCAGACAGTAAATAAAAACGGTTTATATCACTAGAAAAAAAAACGGTTTATATCACTAGAAAAACGGTTTATATCACTTTCATGGATGAAAATATCATATCAGTTTGGCTTGGAATAAACAACAATTAACATTATCGCAGGCCGCTGAATTTAAAAATATTTAATATTTATAATATATACAAATACAATTTCACAACTGACCATTGCCGTACCTGGGGGGGGTTACCCCCCGAAGGCCGAAATGTTTTCAACATATCTTATTTTCAACCAAATATCAAAACATATAAATTCAATAAAATTACAATATACATGTTATGGACCCACCTCCGAAAAAAATTTCTGGATGTGGCCTTGCAACTGAATATAATATAATGACATAAATTTCCAATCATATTGTGTACTACTTTACTTAGTATATTTATTAGGCAGTGGTAATGTGGTATTTAGATTATGTCGATTATGTTTTATGAGTCTTAACATAGTAACTGGTAAGACAAAAAGTAATAACATATTAAACTATATACTTATGTATTATTTATGTGTTTAGGTAGTTTCAGGTAAGCATTATATAAGATTGTTAATTTATTATTCATTATTATTCTCTTAGGCTCTACGCCATACATGTCGGCTTATTGAACTTAAATAAACAATCTTACATATACAATTCATTATTTGAATAATTAAATATGGAAATAAATCATTATACGTTATTGTTTATGTTCAATGTCATTAAAATTGAAATATTTATCTCGTATAAATATAACTGAAGTTATATTGCTAAATTCAAAACAAATTACTACCAATCATACCAATATAATAAATGCATATTTAATATACGCATACAATTAATAGTGCTTTATGATAGACAACTCTGACTATATTATGTACTAATGAACTGTATAACACTATCGGTTAATTTTCTTCACAGCCCCCGTTTACTTAAGTGTAATTTATATTTTTACACTAACCATGATCAACATCTCAAAAAAGTAATAATATTCTAGTACCAATAATATAAATAATAATGTATATAACATTTTATGTATAATATATTCATAACCTTTTTGAATGTCTGAACACTTAATATTTTATAACATTTTTGTGTAACAGCCGTAAAATAAAACAGTATTTATATAAGTTTTTACATTTTATAGTATATTAAACAATGCATAAATAGCTCAAAATAGTTTACATACATATTTGTCATTAAAAATTATAAAAGTAATGAATACAGTTTAAAAAAAAATCAGAATCTGTGGAACACCACTGATCCTTATTATGGTTTAAGTGTTAAACTGTGTCATTATTATTATTATTATTATTATTATCAAATTATTATTTGTTTTAGAAAAATGTAAATACCAAGTTCTTTGAACAATTTTGAATTGGAATATTCAAATTGTACCAATTAGTAATTTAGTTATTTGCTGTATTAATCATAAGTTAAATATAAAATCTTATTTAATTATATTTAATACAGTTATTAGATAGATAATACATTTATTAGGGTTTCACTAATGTTTATCATAAAGCTACTTTGAATGACCAAAAATTAATGAATACAATTTCCATAACTCATGTAGTCATGTCTAACTAAATTTCTGAACTCTGAACTAGGTATATGTTGCCACTTTTCTATTCACATCTACACATCCTGGCCTTCGAAGATCTGCACTACTAAAATTGGCTACCTTACTTCTTCACAGTCGGACAATGGTAGTATGGTATAGTCTACAAAATTAAAAAAATACATTTATTAGGGTTTCACTAATGTTTATCATAAAGCTACTTTGAATGACCAAAATTAATGAATACAATTTTCATAAGTCATGTCTAACTAAATTTCTGAAGTCTGAACTAGGTATATGTTGCCACTTTCCAATTCACATCTACACATCCTGGTCTTCGAAGATCTGCTCTACTAAAATTGGCTACCTTACTTCTTCACAGTCGGTCAATGGTAGTATGGTATAGTCTACAAAATTAAAAAAATACATTTATTAGGGTTTTACTAATGTTTATCATAAAGTTACTTTGATTGTCCAAAGATTAATGAATCCAGTTTCCATAAATCATCTCTAACTAAATTTCTAAAGTCTGAACTATGTATATTTTGCCATTTTCCAATACACGTCTATACATCCTGGTCTTCGAAGATCTGCACTATTAAAATTGGCTACCTACTTCTTCACAGTTGGACAATGGCAGTATGGTATACCCTTCAAAATAAAAAAAAACACAATATAGAAAATAATATTAAGATTTAAAAACAATTTAAAAGAATAATACATTACTTTAAAACCAAGAGAGGCATGATTAATTTTTAATGCTTCAATTAAAAAATAAAAATGTCTTTAAAGCGCCCTTCCTCCTTTTTCATACGGACTGAGGACCGTCAATGGTGGAGTTAACACTAAGATTTGCAATTGTGGGCATGTTAATGAATATAATTAACTCAAGATAACCTAAGTTAAGTGAACACAAGATTGTTCTAACTCAAAAGTTGATAGTTAATAAATAATAAATTTAACTGGTTACATTCTGAATTTAAGTTAATTTTAAAACAATTAACTTTTTTTTTTAATTTAAACATTTTTACTACCTACCTAGTTAATTCCCACTTTTAAAGATATGACTTAGTTACATAGGTACTCAATCTTATGTTAGGTAATTGATTCCATTTTACTCTACGTGTAATTTATAAATTACACCCAACTTATGTAACCAACCATTCATTACTTACAATAGGTATTGTATTAGTTTGTTTATCTTTATTTTATATTAGTTTTTATTTTGTACTTTATTATTTTGTAATTATAAAATAGGTACCTACTTAATTAATATACTTATTGCATAAGATACAAGTGAAGTTTTCATTTTTCAATTCCTTAGTCATAAATTTGTAGCATACACCACCTACACACACATTATGAACTCTTCGCTCACATGTATTGCACTTAATCCAAGTAAAACTTACTTTTATATTTTGTGCACACATAAGGCATCTTTCACTGATATTATCAGAGTACATTAAACATCGATTCTGCAATGTATTTCTTAAATCACTCACATTAACTTCCTTTGAAAAGCTCTGAGTAAACATTGGATTGTATGTACAACAAAAATACAACACAAACACTCCACAACTGTTACTATCATTCTGTAAAGGATACTCAATATTTTTAAGAACCATTTTATGCAGCAAATATTTTGCTTTTTCATTACCACACATTGAAAACAACATTTCTTTTAATCGAGGTAAGTACAAGTCACCGGATTCTGGACGCAGAGGATCCAAGTAAAATACACAACCCAAAATGAAGTCCATAATAAATAAAGTCCAATGATTACCTTCAGGATTGATAGGAAGAAATAACACACAGTATTTAGTCCAATCAAATTTGGCTACTTTAACTTTGGTACTTGACCAAATTGTATTGCTTATTTCCGCAGGAATATAACCAATTTCATTATTCACATAAGTCAATAGCAGTGCGTCAATCACAGTTCCATTTAACCAGGTGTTGTTTTGCAATTTACGAAAATCTTCACCATACAGAGTCACACACTTATGTATGAATTAATTTTTCATTTTAAGAAGTAAGTTAAGTTAATTTATTTTGTTTTTAATTTTATTACATTTCACAATTTCAGTCTTATTTTGTTTTCATGTCAAAATATTTTTACCGTTAAATTTTTTGATAAACCCTGCTACGGTTCTGTTCATAAATATGCCCATTCAACTCAAAGTCCAAGCATAATTTTTATTAAAATATTATTAAAATTCAATTTAGTTCTTTGATTATACTTAAAACACAAAGTTAATGAACATACAATTGATATAAAGTAATTGTTTTCCATTACTTATTGAGATTTTACAGTCAAATAACTATAGAATACTAATTTATAACTAAAACATATTGCATGTTCTACCAGCTGTGTTCATAGACAGAATTAACATTAGTTAATTCATAGCATTTGTAACAATATTATATTATGATAATGTATGATTTTGTTATTATTAAAAGGATATGATATGATGGATAATGTGACATTGTGACTTGATGTATTTGACCACAGAAAAAAGGAACAACAATTCACAAGTTCTGCACATATCCCATTAACCAATATTTGACTCTGATCCATCCATACAGCTTGTAATTTTACTATCCAATCTCAAATTACATAAGCTGAAAATAATTTTAAAATTAATACTTTACAAAAATAAATGTAATTTTATAATATAATACTGATGAATAATACCTTTTAAAATGCATATTATTTTATGACACTAAAAGTCACAAATTATGCATTATTATACTTGTTAGGGAATACTAACATGATATTAATAACTAGTTTGTTTGATGAGACAACACGTGAACTATAACGTCATTTTAGGATAACAACTTATGAAAGTTGTTGTTGCCCATAATGAGATCATTTTACATTATTATTTTGGTATACCTATATTAATTTGTTTATTAAACTGAAAAAGGCTTTATATAATATGCTCAACATCTCAAAGATTAATACATGTATGTAACCATAGGTGTGCGCAGCCCGTAGTGGCAGGGTGGGCCAATGATACTTGAAAAAAATTATTTTAAGTGTTACACTGTTATCTATTCTGTTTATATTTTAAGGTATAATATATATATTTCTAGTCATGATTAGGGCTAGGATTTATATGCATTTGCATATTATATTCCTTAAGTCCAAATTGATTGGTTGTGATATAATGTCCAAAATTTATCTTATCCTCGATTAAATAGAACCATTTTTTGTTTGCCTATTTTATAGATTTAAGAGAATCTTGTTAATTTTGTTGATATAGGACAATCAAAAATCAGAATTCTTATACCACTGAATAGCCCATGAACAAGCCCATCCCGTGCACACGCTTATGTATGTAACATTAAGGGTTGTTATCTAATTTGTTTTCTAAAATTTGAATATTTATTTTGTTTTAACATATTTTATTGATATTAATAAAAACAAAACTATTAATGACATTGTTGATTTTGTTGAATTCTATAAAAAAAAGATTCTAATATTCTAATATTTCCAATATTAATTAATAATTATTGTTTGTTTCAGAAGTTCTAATAACTTATACCAAAGTATAATATTATTTTTGTATGGTGGAGTCGCCACCTATAGCCACTGGTCAGTCATTTATATTTTATTTGAAAATAGTGTAATTTTTTAGTTTTTTTTTGATACTATGGTTATTGTTGTATTCATCAACACCAATGAATTAAATGGGTGATAAAAAGTATTAAAAAAAAGTTGAGAACATTGTTATAATATTTTCCAATATCTTGTTTGTCATTTTTTCATTCATCACTTAACAAAATCTTAAGAATTAAAAATGTGTACTTCTGAATTTATATAGGTGGTATTGATGAAACTCTATTTATTTTAAAACCCATAGATCTATATCTTAAATATTACCAAGTGTTGATTATTAATTTTATAATATTGTTAAAAATTTGTTGATTTTATTTATATATTTATTCAGATTACGTAATTTGTTTTTTTAATACAAGTTTCTGTCATATTTGTTTGCATTTAATAATTTCATTAATCTACTTGTATTATTTATCACAGTTATGTAGGTATTAATCTAAAGAATATATAGAATAAATTAAATAAATCAACAGAAAAAAATCTTAAGGTGGCCATGGGTGGTGACTACACCATACAGTTAATGAACAATAACAACAACATTCAGATTAATACTTATAATTTCAATCCATAGTGCAGTTTGCACGATTTGAATCTAAATAACTAAACTTATAGATATTTATTTATTTTTACAATATATTTTGGTAGTAGTAAAGTAATTTTAAAATACAAAATACTAAAAACCTTCTACTCAAAAATAGAAATTGTTAATAGAACATTAATTTTTTTTGTCGCCTCCAAATTGTGAAGATAATATTGAATGTATTTATCTAGTTATTATTAGGTACAAGCTTAGGACACTACACATTGTAACAGGTTAAATTGTAGTTATGGCTAATTTATAATGCTTAACTCTTAAACTTAAATATAATATAGTCTATATATAAACTTACTATACTATTTTGTATTGTCATTATGTATCCAACATAAATATTGTGAGCATTAATCCAATCCACTTCACCAAAAGCAACTATCAGATGCTGCACAATTATTTTCGGTATTTAAGTGTTTTGACCAACGAACTCATATTCAAACAAATCTAAATTAAAATGTGATTAATCTAAACAACAATTATAAATATTTAATTTAAATTACTTACCCTGGTAGTGTTTATTTTCATTTAGTAAGGATTAAGGAACTTCATTGCATCAATATAGCGTTTAAAAATATTATTCATTACTTCTCTGATATTGATGATTATTACAGCATTCTATCCATCAAACAAACTGTAACAAAATAAATTAAATAAAAAGAATAAATTAGATAGGTACCTACTGAATATATTTATTTAGTAATTAGTTACCTAGGTGTGATTGCAATTTGCAGGTGTGACTGGTGTGAGTCATTGTCATAATATAATATGTAATATATTTTTTATAAGCGTAGAGCGACTAGCGAAAAATCACACTTATGATTAGTTATTTTATCACTGTCAACAAATTAATTTAATTATTTTTATCAAAAACACCCATCTAGGTAATAATTGGTAGGCATTTTATAGGTATGTACACATGTACAATATTTACTTAAAACCATATTATATATTAAGATCATTATTATAGTATACAATATTATGTACTTACACGTTTTGTTATGCAGCTCTCCAAACTATTAACTTAGGCACGTGATTACGTATAACAGTCGTGTAATTATTAACTTTTAAAACTTAAAATTATAATAAACATGTAGGTATATAGCCATATGGTGTGTAGCCGTGTAGGTCTCAAGTTCAGTATTTGATCCGAATATCTTGTGTAATGGTGTATTAATATTAAATATTCATGTGACAATATTAGTGTGTAGCAACTTGCAGCAGTGCATAGTGCATACTGCATACTGCATAGTACATAACCATAGACAAGAATACTAACTGAATTTCTGCAAAGTGCATACGCTACGCTCGCCGGTACCGCGGTCTGCGCCCTGTGTGGCTGTGTTATATAGTTGTTTTCTGTATTTTCATTTGTCACTCTATCTATGGGAATGGGTTGTGGCACGAGGAGTGAGGACTGCGGTCGCGGCGAATTCACTGATACACTGAACCGTTGGTAATTAATAGTTACATAGCACATAATTTGACGGAATTACCCCTCAGCCGTCAGGGTTTTTATTTTTATTCTATTTGACACTTTGGTCGGTACTGGTGGGTGGGCAATTCGGCAATAGACCGAAATAGTAAATACTAAATACTCAATATTGTGTTTGTGACTTGTGTTATGTAATGAACTTCATGTTCGTTTTGTAGAACAATATTCGTACGAACATTCTAATACAGTGGCGTACTTAGGAATTTGGTTTTGGGGGGGTCTATCCCGCTAACCACCCCCCCCTAATTCCGCCCCTGTTCTAATCTGTTGTAAATATTGATTTTTCATTTTCATTTTTACTCAAAAACGTCGTGATAAATCACCATGTAATTAATTAATATTTAATACTTCATAAATGTTATCTATTTACGAGCATATTCAGTTTAACGTTGTGTTGATTGAAAAAAGGAAATCTGCTACTACCTGATTCAAAATTTCTTTTATTCAATTATTCAAATAAGCTTCGTTGTTTAATTTAAATATTAAATTTATAAGTTTCTAACCAATATTATGCCTGGGACGCAATTAGTATTATACCTTTCTAGTTTCCGTAGTTACATTTTTATTTGGGATGGTCGTCGGACGGAACTGGGAGTCGGAAAAAAAGCACAGTGATAAAAAGTCTGATTTAATTTTTTTCGGAAAAATCTACAGTAACTTCAGAAATATTATTTATCTACAGCCTTGGATAGTTGGATTACACCTCCAGCTACAAATCAAAAATAATACAACAATAATATCAATAATACCTAGATGCGCTACCGTCGTCGTCTGTCTCAAGTCGTTATAGTAGGTTTTTCCGATTTCGGAAGTCAGGAAATCAATCTTTGTAAGTAGGTAATTGGTAATTAGACAAAAAAATCAAGTTTAAAAAAAAAATAAATGTTGTAACTCTTCTGACTTAAGACTCGGTTGACCGCTTTCAAAAATTGCAGGGGCAGCCCAGGCACCCTAAGCCTGCCACCGTAGGCACGCCTATGGTATATCATAATAATTAATATTAATAATAAGTTTTATTTATCAAATATACTCCTATACTCCGATTCTGCAAATGTGGGCAGAAATTAACTTCAGTTAAGTTGTGAATTAAAAAGTGTGTTCAATTTGTAATGCCATAGTTTATCGGTAGATAGCATTTTTAATGTCCAATGTATTAAATTGTTTTAAATTGAATACTTAATTAAAGTACCATCATTAAAAACCAATAAAAATACACATTTATTTAAAAAATCAACGTTTTTTTTTATCATAACTTTCTCACATAAATACATAATATGAATAAATCAAATAGTTAAAATACATCCAACCAACTCACATGAAGTGCAATTTCTTCATCTCACCCTCTCTGATGAGGTATATTCTATATAAGTTTATTTGAATATTATTCCAAATTTGTAGTGCGTGTAAGTAATATTCAAAAATTACTTGTATGTTCTGCCACTGTGTTTGACATAATTTTTGTAAAAGGGCTGGCTTTCTGGCTGCCCACTTTCCAAAACAGCAAGTAAAAAAATGTAGGAAGTTACTACATTGATGATACTTAGTATAAGGTCCAGTGGCGCAAATAGGAAAAAAATGTTGGGGGCTCAAGCCCCAAAACATTTTTTTTTAAATTATAATTTATAGGTACATACTTTTATGAATGGTATACTATTATTTTTTGGGCTTTGAGTGATTTTTTTTTGGGGGGGGGGGCTAAGCCCCCTCAAGCCCCCCCCCCCCTATTTGCGCCACTGATAAGGTCTAATATCCATACATAATTGTTATACCCCCTTATTGTAATCGCTATTATTTAATTTATTCTATTTATTCTATTGTACTGCATTATGTGTAGTTACGTGGTTAGATCTTAGGTGTCAATAATATAAGCTTAAAAAAAATCAAAAAATCGCTCAAGTACACTTACAACCCTTATTATAACTATCACATTACAACTATTCAATTATTTTTCAACAATTAACTCAATGAAAAACATTAAAACAATGAAACCACTGACTTTTTATTTTAAATATAGTCTTAAAATAAAATATATTATGGCATTTAAAACCAAAATATTCAAAATAAACGCTAAAAAAAAACAGTGAGTAGGTATTTGATCCCAAATATTGTGAATTGTATTTTGTTACTCACATTATGACAACATTAACCAGATAAAATATGTAAATGCATGAAATTCCTTGTAATATAAAATATTTAACTAAAACCAAATAATTATAAATTTATAAAAAGTTTTCTTTATTTATAACAATAAAATTATTCATCAAATAAATATAATAATAATACATATATTAATAATTTTAATAGGTATAGGGGGCTATATGGCAGTATACCCGCGCGTATCTTCGTTAATTAAGAGGGTATAAGCTAAAAAAAAATGTAGAGAAGTAAGTATCCGCCGTGGCCGTATACCCCCTAATACACCACTGAAGTTATAGAAAAGTCAAGGGAAATGCTTATTGGAATATTGTGTCAACCTTGATGTATTAAAAAAACTAAATGTATCCATCTGAAAAGTGAAAACCTATATATATTAATACTTGACAGTTCAATAATAATACATGTATATATAGTAAAGTGACTGAGACAAGTCCCATTAAGTAATAGTGAATGATGATGGGGTTGTGTTTAAAATAAGGAAACATTTTAGATTGAAATGTAAAATATATATCATGGAGTACAAATAATTTATAATTTATAAATAAATTATTAAAAAAAATCATTAGGCTCAACATTTATTATTTAGGTACCTATATCATATTATATTATGACCTAAATTTCTAAATTATCTTCATATAAACGAGAAAACATAGACTAAAATGTATGTTATTAGATATATAAATCATTCATTATTTTGTTATCTTTAAGCAACTTATACATTTTATACTTACTAATGTAAAACTTTGTCATAAATGAACCTAATTTTTCTTTGATGATATTATTTAATTATTGTAGGTATAGTAGGTATTACTATACATAAATATTATAAGACATGTCATGTAAAATCACCATAATATGTCATGAGATACAGTCAACTACAGTGTGATACTGGTTGTTTATATTTGCATTTTCTATACACGATAACATTTTCAAAATATTTTGATTTATTTTGAACTGTTTAGGGACATTTTTTTATAGTTTTTTTTTCTATAAATATCAATTAAGTTTTATCTGTTGGGCCAAAACTGTAAAAATTTAATACAAGACTCCTGATATTGTTACAATATCAGTTCAAAAACATTGAAAATACATATACACAATTTTTTTTTATAAGCATTTAAAGTTGAAATTTTGACAAAATGTATCGAAATCTCGAAAATTATCAATCATTGTAATTAATAAAATATAAAATGTTCAGTTTTTATAGCTAAGGATTGCAAATTTAAAACAAAGGTTCTCATAAATAGTTCATACTGTAACCAAAAAATCTAAAAAATATATGAACACAGTTATTTTCTACAGACATTTTAAATTCAAATTTGAACGAAATTACATATTTAAAAAACTTAGAAGTTAGAATAACTATTTTAGTTATTTTGTTGTGATTGAATAATATTATTCGTGGGTACTTGAAACTTCTAAAGTGTACTATTATATATCTATGATAGTATCACGGTTTTTGTTGATGTATAATGCGTTATAAGTACCAAATGGATATTGTGATATGATTAATTTGGAATTTATTATAGGTACCTACCTATTATAGGTCAATTTTTTGTTTAATATCATAGATATGTATATAATATGTCTTATACCTAGACTCGGGCTAGACTGACATACCTACCATCTCCGCTCAGAATCGTTTTTCTTATACAATGATATTATATCATTGAATTCAAATTTAATTCTATACATTATACAGTTACAGACTTGTAACCTACTGTACGGCAGAGCGACACCCACTTGCCCACCTTTTTTTTTTTATAAATTATTACCTATTATTATTATATTTGTTTTTCATAGACAACAATAATTTTGACAAACAAATTTTTTATTTATTCATTTTTTTTTAAATTATTTAAGATAATGCACAATATTCATCGTTTTTCACAACAATTATACCATAATATTATGATATAATTGATAATTTATTTATTTGCGGCAGACCGCATACTATATTCGTAAATTCACCGGTAAACCGCATACTATATATGCAGCCCTACGGTTGTATTTGATGTTGACAACAGCAGTAAATCGTCCAAATGCACATCAGTCAAACGATTTCTGTATTTTTGTTACAAAGCACAACTGTAGAACTGTACACGAAAAAGATTGTCAGTACGTTTTTCACTATTTTTTTATCCGTATAGGTACTTCTTTTCCGATTACCGTATTATGTTAGGGACTTGTATAGGCAACACATCGTACCGATTCTTATCAATGTCTAGCTAGGTCAATAATAACTGATAAGTTTGTAGTTTTAGACTTTTTGGTTTACACTTTTACAGACATTTTGTAATGTCTATAGCCATGGTCTATACTCTATTGTCTAACTCGCGTCTCATAGTTGAATAGTTCAAACACGACACACGTAAGTAAGTAGTTGTGTGAGTTCTCTAAAATTTTAAATATTTGCTGAAAGTAACTTAATGATTTACTGCTACTGTTACTGATTTTAGTTCTCACGAATACACGATACACATTGTACCTATTATATCATGGTTTTCAAAACTGAAATATAATAATATGATGTAGGTACCTACGACTACAAGGAACTAGGAAGTCAAGCCAATTTATTGAAAATTTTTGAGAATTTGATTTTCTTTAAGACAATTCTACAGGCCAAGTATACATTATAAATATTGCAATTATTCAAGTAAGTTATAAAAACATTAATAATTAATATTAACCTGAATACGAAAACTTAAAGGTAAGAATATTATTGTGGGCACCTCATGGGATTTTATTGATTTATTAATTTAATAGTGAGTTATCTGTATGGTGCTATGACTACATTATATTGTCTGATATCATTATATTAAATGGTTATATTATAATATATCTAATTATGTGTGTAGAATTATATTTGTGTCCAAAGGGCTCAGCCAGTTATCTAGAAATAAATAATAAATAACTATGTTAAATTCATTATATTAGGTACTTAAAATACCCATAACTTGCTTTAAAAATAAAATATAAAGAAATATACCTTTAGAAAATATTTTTACTTTAAGTTTATTAAAGCTAACATTACAAAATTGGATCTGCTCTACACAAATTTGTTATGTTACTCATAGGTCAGAGAGAAAACAAATAGTTCACTGACATATTTTTAACAAACTTTTAATTTATAGGTAATATATTGCGGAACCAGTATCCAATTTTAATAGTACGGAGCATCTGAACATATTTAAATTTCAAAGGACACATAACAAGTTTGGAAATTCAGTGTTCTGACAATTGGATGTGATTCATTTTGGGACATTGCTGGTAACTTTATGACACAAAATACTAAATAAAATTCTATTGAAGTGTGCAATTATGTGAAAATTCTAAAAATAATATTTAATTTAGGAACAAAAGTTGTATACCTTAATACTAAATTTTTTATTTACAATATAATCATAGTCGTACTAGGGGGAGGCAAAGGGGACAAGTTCTCGGGGGCACCCATCAATTTAGGGAGCATCATAAAAACAAATGATAAAAAGAAAAATTTGAGATAATAATTTTCAATTTTATACTGTAATACCGAATAAGAGTATCTATCAAATTGTTTATATTATTATACTGTTAACTATCAAGTATAAAATTATGTAAACAATGAATTACATATACTAAGTATGTTTATACTTACATGCCTATAATAATGTATAAATATCAATATTACCAAAGGATAGAATATTATTGATACATTATTAATGATGATATAATATGATTACAAATTATAACTTTGTAGGTACTATACCCATAGATCGTAAGTACCATAACAACCTACCATAGATTTGATTTTATATTACGACAACATTTCCTTATGTTTATAAATATTAAATAGATTAAAAAAATTCCAAAATATTTTGAACATTTTAATGTATTTAAGTTTATTTTTTAGAGTTACACCAAAGCACAAAATTGATTTTTTCTAAAAATTGTTTTGCATAAAAATCTTAGTTTTTCCTTAATTGTTGGTTTATTTTTCTTGATATTTTTGAAAAGTTCTGGGAATTTTTTACTTTTGACCCTCCAAAGTACTAACTAGATTATTTTTAATGTTGAAGTAGAAAAGATGTTAGGCATTTTTACTGCACCAAAATATGATGACACAAAAATAAAATAAAATATTTCATCATTGTAAAATCAACACAATCATTGCTCCATTCAGAATCTAAAATAGATACCTAAAATACCTACTTAATACTTATATTTCTTCTTTAACTGATACTGTAAGTACATCATGCATAAATTATTTATTGTAACTAAAAATTAAAATCTTTGTCAATAAATTGCCTCTGAATTATATATCTGAACTTGAACTGATATTATTATTTAAGCCTAATACCAAGAACCCGACATCTGTTACAAGTTGTATTTTAATAAACATTTAATAGCTTATTATAACATCAATTTATTAAAAATCACATCCCAAAGTTTCATCCAGTATCGTTAAAGTCTATAGATCAGAAATTACCTCAACTTGGCACATAATACATTATACAAACTACACACATATGTTTACTATGTTAGTTAAATAACTGTTTACCCTCCAAAACGGTATCATAATAAATAAATAACACTTAATTTGCAATACCTATGTTACAGTTACTTAAAAATATATGTTTACAAGAATTACAATTAAATGTATTTTTTTGTTTCTTATAGTCAGCAAAAGAGGGTTTTCAAGTTCCAGATAAACTAGGATATCAATGTATAACATGGACTACTCAATTATGTTTTCTTCCGTTCATACATATATTTCGTCATTACCAGTTTCAGATAGATGAAATTACACAACTGAATAATGATTAATTTTAATAATAATTTTATCATTTTTGAAATTAATTATGATTGCGAGGAATGAAACATTAAATTATTGTTAAGATTGTAAGAATCAAACTATTGTTTATAAAAATACTAAAAATTTAAATTAAGTTAATTTGTACCTTTGTAGTTTATAATAAATGTATTTTCTATCTAATTATTGTAATAAATATAATTACATAAGAATTTATATTTAACTTAAAATATGATTAATACAACAAATAACTAAATTACTAATTGGTACAATTTGAATATTCCAATTCAAAATTGTTCAAAGAACTTTTATATTTTTAACTTTTTATTTTAAATATACAGTATGGTACTGACATACAGTGTAAAATATACATAATTATAATATTTTAATAAATAGATTTACAATAAATAGTTTAAATTTAAATATAATAATAATAATAATAATAATGACACAGTTTAACATTTAAACCATAATGGCCTATATTAATGATGTTCCACAGATTCTGAAATTTTTTTAAATTGTATTCATTACTTTTATAATGTTAAGTGACTAATATGTATGTTAACTGTTTTGTGGTATATATGTATTGTTTAATATATTATACAATATTAAAACTTATATAAATACTGTTTTATATTACGGCTGTGGTACGCAAAATTCTTTTAGAATATTAAGTGTTATATACATTATTATTTATTATATATACCAAAATATTATTACTTTTTTGAGATGTTGATCATGAATATTGTAAAAACATAAATTACACTTAAGTAAACATGGTGTGTGAAGAAAATTATTATTGAATTAACGAATAGTGCTAAACAGTTTACTAATTAACATAATATAGTCATAGTTGTCTATCATAAAGTACTGTTTAGACTTATACTATATATTAGTAATATAAAACATTATATTATTATATATTCATCAATAGAGATTGACTACCTGTTTTACATAATTAAACATATCATAAATTATTATATTTGTGTAAAGGTATATCAATTATATTAATTGTTAAATTAAATTAAATTAGTTATTACTTATTATGTTAGAAATATAAATGTTAACAATATCGCAATTTACGCAATTGATAACTTAATATGTTATAAATAATACACAATACTTTGGTACAATATAAAACTCAATAAAGTTTAAAAAAAATGTCTAATTTTATCTATACGATTATACCAAATAAATATATATCATAATATGTACTTAGAACAAAATGAATCTGATTGGATTCAGTCATTAGTGTTAATTGTATGTGTATATTTAATATTTATTATATTGGTATGATATTGGTATTTATTTCCATATTTAACCCGTAAGTGGTACGACATTTTAATAAGTAAACCAAAACAAAAACTGCAGCGGTCTATGGCACCAGACCATACCACTTACAGGTTAATTATTCAAATAATGAATCGTTATATGTACCTAAGATTGTTTATTTAAGTTCAATAAGTTGACATGTATGGTGTAGAGTCTAGGAGAATAATAATGAATAATAAACTAACAATCTTATATTATGCTTACCTGCAACTACCTAAACACATAAGTAATACCACTGCCTAATAAATATACTAAGTGAAGTAGTACACAATATGATTGGAAATATATTAAAAAAATTTCGGTGAATAAAAAAAAATACGGCCTCAGTTGTGAAATTGTATTTGTATATATTATAATAATATGATGTTAAAAATTCAAATATTTTTTAATTCGGCGGCCAGTGATAAATGTTATTTGTTGTTTACTCCAAGCCAAACTGATATGATATTTTCATCCATGAAAGTGATATAAACCGTTTTTTTTTCTAGTGATATAAACCGTTTTTATTTACTGTCTGGTAAAAAATAACTTGAAATTTAATACACATAAACATGTATTATCTATGCGTATCACAGAAATACAAAATAATATAATCGGGTGAAAGTTTTTCCAATTCGGCTTCGGGCGCTTCACTGCTTCAGCATTCACTTCACATTTGTGTTTTACTGATTTGTTGTCCTCAATTGCTCGATGCACAAACCATAGATAAAAAATTTAAGATTTAAAAATACCACAAATTGTAGTCGTAGAGCCGAGTAAGTTGGTCGGACGTTTAAATCAATTGAATCTATATTTTGCTGTTCTGCGTTCACTTGTACACGTGGCTCATGTTAAAATGTCGTCTGCTATCGAAAAGAAAAATTTAATTTTACGGAACCTTCAAGAAGTTCTTGGCGAAGACAAACTCGATGTCATACTAAAAGAAAGAGATTTAAAAATTTATTGGGGTACAGCCACAACTGGACGGCCACACATTGCGTATTTTGTTCCAATATCCAAAATAGCGGACTACTTAAAAGCTGGATGTGAGGCACGTATAAGACAAATATTGATTAACTATTATAGTAATGTTTAAGAGATTTGTTTGTTATTTTTGTAATGGCACAGACCATTAGGTCAAAAACCAATTCATATATACAATAAACAGTTGAATATTATTAAGAATTAATGATAAATTGTGTAATATTAATAATATTAATACCTAATGGCCAATACAATAGGTTTTTAAAATTAGATAAAATTAGATGTTCCACATTCTGTCACATTTTTATAAACAGTCATTTTAAATGATTTTAAAATAATTAATAAATGTTATGTATGTTCTCTAGATGAGTTGCAGAAATATAAATGTATTAATTTCAATGTCAGACATAGATTTAGTTTTTAAGTTACAGTTTTGTAAATTCTGAAAAGTTAACAAATAACTACTATGTATAATTCATACACATTAACTTGATTCTGTCTTTAATTATATCAATTATTATTGGTTGATCACTTTTAAAGAAGTTATAATTTAACTGTTGGTATAGTATTGGGTACCTATACAGTTCATCTTATTTAATCTAGTTGCTAGATTTCAGGTTAAAGATTTAAAATTGATAACAAAACTAGTGAAATTAGTAAAGTATTTAACTTTCAGATTAATATTTGAGTTAATATATAACTTACATTTTATTTTAACTAAAATATTAAATAGTAGTGGTATTAATATTTACATAGAAAATCAACCTACCAATATATCAAAATTTTTTTTTATTTGTGCTATTAAAATTAACTATATTATCAAGCATTAATTATAATGTTTGATGATAAATCAAAAAAATGTATCTAATTTTAAAATGTTGATTTAGGTAACAATATTATTTGCTGACTTACATGCATATTTGGATAATATGAAGGCTCCTTGGGAACTATTGGAACTCAGAGTACAGTATTATGAGCACTCAATTAAAGCTATGCTAAGTTCAATTGGTGTATCACTTGAAAAATTAAAATTTGTACGGGGAACAGAATATCAACTTTCAAAGTAATAAGAATCTTCTAAACGATAACAGCTTCGATGCTTAAGAATAAGTATTGCTTAAGCTAATTTTCATAATTTAAAAAATAAAAATTTGTATTAATAACTAAATGTAATGCTTAAGGTAGGTCTCGACCAACCTTAATTTAAGTAATAATTTTTATTTTCTTAAGCTAAAGTCTTTTTTATGAATCTTATTTGAGTCGTTTAATATAGCTTAAGCAGAGATTCATTTAAGGAGGCGCAGTGGCTACAACTTCCCTGTGCGCCAAAATGTCTGAAATTTGGTCCCTTATAGTTACGGGGTAAACATTTTGTGGGGTAACCCCGTATCACTCCACTCCGCCCATCTAAACTTTAAATACTTATAACTCATAAACTACTCTCCCTAAATTCGATTTTTATGAATCAAAATACTTAGAAAAATATTCTGCTTTGGATTATAAAATTAAAACTCTATGCTGTCATCCAAAAAAGTAAAAACTTAAAATGTTATAAAGATAAAAAATATTTAAAAATATAATTTTTTAATAAAAACGTTGTTTTTTTAACAACTTAAAACTGTGTAAAAAAATATTTTTAAAAACATTAATACTTTTTGAAATAATGAATGTTTCATGATAAAAGAATCACCCTGTATTAATATGATCCATGAAGTAGGTACCTAAATATGCAAATAAAAACCTTATATTTTGATGAATTACAAGTAGGACTCAATTGTATCTTTGTGGAAAACAAGGAAGGAGGAGAAGGGTACATGAAATTATTAAACAATATTTTTTAAAAAAAGCACACATTATTGTAAAACAAAGATTCTTCTCTTTACTCATAATTTAAAAAGTTCATGAGGACCATATTTCCTTAAGGGGGCGCCAATTTTTTTTTGTACCGGGGTGCATAATTTCTAAATGTGGCACTGACTTTAAGCAATACTTATTCTTATCATCAACTATTAATATGGCCAGTAATATTTTATTGAGAACTTGTTTTTTTTTTTTAGAGAATATACAATGGATATGTACCGATTGAGTTCTTCAATTTCTGTACATGATGCTAAGAAAGCTGGGGCTGAAGTTGTAAAACAAGTTGATAATCCACTACTATCTGGGTTGCTATATCCTGGTTTGTTATAGATATATTTTGCTAAAGGTTACAGATAGATAAAAAGAAATGAGTTTATTATACATCGGTATCGGTTCATCACTAATTGTTATACATTCAAAATTATAAGTTAAAAGTTAAAACGCAATATTATTTAGTAATAATAAAGTCTATGATGTTATCACAATATTCAATTAAAAGAAATTTTTTTTATCTAAATTATCTATTAAATCAAGATAATGAATTATTAAATAGTTCAATGAATTAATCTGAACTAATAATCATCTCCAATATTAATTAAAGAACATAATATGGTATATTGTCATGTTGGTAGAATATTATTTTGTATTTTTATTATTTTTTCTTCAATATTGGTAATAATATTAGATGTAACAAAATGCCCATGAAATTATTATTTTTGTTTTTTAAATAATTATTCTTTTAAGGATTACAAGCATTAGATGAAGAGTATCTCAAAGTCGATGCTCAGTTTGGTGGAGTAGACCAGCGTAAGATATTTACAATGTCTGAAAAATATCTTCCTCAGTTGGGTTATGAAAAAAGAATACATTTAATGAATCCAATGGGTTAGTTTTGTTAATCTATGTATAATCATAATTTTGGTGTCAAGGTATAGCTTTACTTAATTTCTTATATATTATTTTATGCTTAGTTCCTGGGTTAGCTGGAGGTAAAATGTCTTCTTCTGAAGTGGATAGTAAAATCGATTTATTAGATTCACCAGCTACAGTTAAGAAAAAATTGAAAAAAGCATTCTGTGAACCCGGAAATATTGCGGAAAATGGTTTACTTGCATTTGCTAAACATGTCATTTTTGGTTTATTTGAACCTAATGAAAGTATGATTTTTAGTATATTTTTTTATTAATACATAAAGACAGAAATGTAATTACTTTTACTTCAAGAATTTAAAATATCTAGAAACGAAGCCAATGGAGGAGATTTGAATTTTAGCGCCTATGAAGATCTTGAAATTTGTTTTTCTGAACAAAAACTGCATCCAGCTGATTTAAAAGCATCTATTGAATTTTATATCAATAGACTGTTAGATCCAATTAGACAAATATTTGATAAACCTGAATTACAGAAATTAGTTGCTAATGCATACCCAGCTCCAGTCAAACCCAAAAAAACTGGTATGTTTAAAATATAGTATCAAGTCTTATATAATTTAAATCAAATTTGTTGAATATTTTATTTCATAAATCATAATTTATAAAATAAATATTCAAACTACTTGAGTACAAATATTAATTTAGACCTACTAATATGTGTAGATAACTATATTAATTTTTTGATATTGGATCTTACTATTAATTTGTTATATGTATATTTATTTTAATAAAATATGTAATTTTGGATTGTAAGGTAGGTTTAAGGGTTTTTGGTTTTGATTGTAGAGATGAATGTATTGGTTGTACAACGGTGTAAGTTACTACATAATTGTAATTCACAAATAAATTCGAAAATATCCTTAAAAATATATAGACTGACATACTGTCTTCATTCAGAATTGTTTTTTGTATTCTATTATTTGTCATGAAGTTTAAATTTAACTCATACATTATCGTGAACCTATGATGTGGCACACATAAAACCTATTATTCAGCCAGCTGAGCAATTTTTCCGGTTTTTTTTATTCGATTTGAGTACCTAATGTAAATTGGTTAAATTCATTTTTAAAATAGAATTAGCGTTGTATTTATCAATTTTTTTGGTATTTGTTTTTAGTTAATTATATTAACTCTAATATATTTTTTTAATTGTGATGCAATAGAGAAAAATAACACCAATCAACAAGAAGAGATTTCCCCTAGTCGTTTGGATATTCGTGTTGGTAAAATAGTCGAAGTATCTAAACATCCAGAAGCGGACGCATTGTATGTTGAAAAGATTGATCTTGGTATGTATCTTTCGTGTTTATTTAGAGCTAATATTGTACAAGAGTATCATCATTATATATATCTGTTAGTTAGCAACTTATATATTTTAATCTATACTATAAGAGCTAGTCTAGATTTTGTGTCATGGGTTGGCTCCGAAATGGCTTGACCGATTTCGCTGATTCTTTTTTTGTTATGTTCGTAATAATCAGGACATGGTTAGGTATTATGAAAGAACATTTTTGGAAAATCTACCGGAAAATTAGGAAATCTGGATGTCAAAAATACAACAGTGGCGCCATCTGCACAGGAAAAAAATAAACTAAATAATTATATATTTTTGTTTATTGTAAGGTTGCTATTGGTTATGATTGTTGTAGTTTTAGTTGTTAATTTTGAAGAATTTTATATTAAAATAAAAATAAATGACATAAAATCTGGACTTGTTTTTATAGTATGGATTGTCAATAATAAATTGTTAAAATATAATATATAGTTCTAAATGTACCTAATATCTTTTAAGCGTGGCACACAGGTATCTAGGATTTTTGCGATTTTGTACTATACAACTTATTTTTCTTATCTCATTTTGGCGCTTACCTATGTCTTTCACCAGTACAAACAGTACGGTGTCCGCCTACCTGATAATATACGGCTGCAAATCTCACGGGATATCTCCGGTCGAGATGGCTATACATTAAAATATAATATAATTTACACTTAAAAAAATATTGCTTCCAAATCATATATTATACCCAAAAGGAGTCGAACAATCAACATTTTTTTTACGGGTAACGGAAAAGTTAAGATAAGTTTCTAACTGTTTTACATTACTCTGCATACAGTTCAATTACTGGTTATATAAAAAAAAACGTTGCAAGATAAATAGACATGATTTTTGCAGCCACGAAACAGCCCTACAATTTGCAAACAACTATCCATGGGGGCGGAGCACGCGGGTGACAGCTAGTATTTATATAAAATACAGTAAACTCCTTTTGAATAAGCTGTTGATGAAAATGTCTCGCCTAATATAATTTACCTCATAATAAATTCTTTCAACTAGTCCCTTGGAGTTTGTCTTGAATAGTTTTTACTGTACATTGAGAACTAGACAATATAAATTAATTTACAGTCATGTACTCATATTGTCATAAATAATTGTTAGTAGTTTTTAATTGAATAGAACTAATTTATTACCTGATGTTAAATGATTTTTATTTTACAGGTGAAGAGCAGCCTAGAACAATAGTTAGCGGTCTTGTAAATTATGTACCAATTAATGAAATGCAAGATAGATTAGTGGTTGTATTATGTAATTTAAAACCTGCCAAAATGAGAGGTATTGAATCGAGTGGAATGGTTCTTTGTGCATCAATGTATGATTAAATATTTATTTTATTAACTGGACGCCATACCCACATGTGTAGTCTCCATCTTATAAGTGCATAACATACCAAATTTATGCTCAGCAGATCATGTTAGCTCCGTCAGTTTAAAAATTAGAGTGATTCAATCTATTATGAAACTTGATGGTGAGAACATTATCCATTTTTGTATGTCTGTTTTTTACAATTATTCAGTTTTTTAGCAAGTTATGCGTAATGATATATGTATATAATGACGCAAATTAAAAATTCTCATAACTCACTTAATATGTTCTTACCATCAAGTTTCATAATAGATTGAATCACTCTAATTTTTAAACTAACGGAGCTAAACGTGATCTGCTGAGCGTAAATTTGGTATGTTATACACTTGTAAGACCGCAACAACACATGTGGGGTGACATCTTCTTGAAATAATTTTTGTACGATTTTTATTGTTTAATAGTGAAAACAACGGAGTTAAGTCTGTAGAGCCTTTAGAACCAGCTGAAGGAAGTAAACCAGGCGATAAAGTTTTTATTGAAAGTTATGAACAAGGTGAACCAGACAAAATTTTGAATCCCAAAAAGAAAATTTGGGAACAACTACAGGTAAAATATTGTTCATAAATTAATTCTTTTTTTATATCTTAAATTTCTGAACATTTTTTTTTTTTTTTTAGGTTGACTTAAAAGTTTCAAATTTATGTGAGGCTCAATGGCAATCCAACAACTTGATGACAAATGCTGGAAAAATTCTGAGCAAATCACTAAAAAATGTTAATATTGCTTAATTTTTTTAAGATATAATAATAACAATTAAATATATACATAATTAAATTACATTTATTTTTCATGTATATTTACATTCTAAAATAATTTAATAATACAATTAAAAATCTTTTCCAAGTGCATACAATAATTAACAACTCGAATGAGTTACTACACTCATAAAGTTTGATACATTTGAGTTTTCCTCTTCATCAGAAATATCACTTAAAACCCTTTCGTTATCAACAAACGTGGAATTGAAAAGCTTTTTTGAATTATGAGTTTGTTTTTTAATTGTTTCAAATAGCTGTTGAAGTTCTAACTTAGCTAATTTTATGGCTGATGCTTCTCTGTTATACGCAATACATTTTATATCAATATCATGTTCTTCGTAACTTTTATCACTACACTTGGGAAAATCTTTTATTAGGTCGCCTTCTGATTTCAATGATGTCATTGACACAGATTTAATATCTTTATCTTTATTTTCTAATCCAGTTAATACAATTTGCTTCATTTGTCTGGAAAAAATATAAAATATAAATATTTACAAATTCAAATTTCTTGTTTAATAATTAATAAATGTTAAATATAATACAAATCATTGTATATTAATATTATTTTAGAAATCACCTGAAGCTAAAGTAGCTCAAATAAATCAATTACTAGAGATTTTTTATAAATAGAAACAATAGAAACACAATTCATCTTATTTTGTTTTATTTTGTGTGTTGGCTGCTGCAGTCAGTCAAGCAATGTGACTGAGAGTAAGTTACATCCGCTGCCCCTAGTTCCCGGATGGGTGACCACCCGGGTTTTTAGTGGGAAAAACCTTGCCATACACACACGTGTTGCTTACTTACCATTTTAAAGATAACAACCCTACCAACCATAATCCTACAATAGCTAATGACTCTAGTTGCCGGGCTCAAATAAAATTTAAAAAAAAAATTATTTAAATTTTTCAATGCTTGTTTGCATTTTTTTTAAAAATATATTTTACACCTATAATGGTTAAAATGATTTTGTCACAAAATTACTGAAGCATTCTTCATTAGGGAGATAAAAATGCCAAATAGCATTCTCAAGTTACAGAAATAAAATAATATATGCTATTGTTACATCTTTTTAATACTTCTATTTGATAAACGTAACGTGTACAATAGGCACATATTAATATATTATAATATATACCTATTATTTACAATAATATGCTGACTATATATTAAGCCCCTCCTTTTTTGGTGCCGCATTTATTATTGTAAGGCTACCTGAATACCCATATGTAATAGAAGTTCTCCGAGATTACCATCACAAGCACCTAAACTCTGAGACAGTGCGACATTTTGGTAATCTTTAATCTTAAGTACTTAGTAATAATAATATTTTATTAATTGAATATTGACAATTATTTGGATCAATCGTAATTTATTTGTAATATTAAAAATATATTCAAAAGAAACTAACTTCTTCTGGTTCTCTGAATATCCTATATTTAACTGGTCATCCCCGACCATGTTACATATTGGTGGAGGCGCCAAAGCTCTTAAGTAGTAAAGACCTGCAAGGGCCTGATCGGCCCGACCCAGTTCTTAGAAAGCCCGGCCCTTAGTGACATTGGACCGGGCCCAATAAATATAATAATATATTGATTGGTGGGTACAATAAAGCTATTTATATACCATAATAATATTATATTTTTTTTTTCAAATATTTTTTGGACCAGGCCAGGCCGGGCTTGAGGATAAAATTGATGGACCGGAATGGGCTCTTTACGAGCTTAGCATTATTTTCAGACCGGGCCAGGGCTTTATTTTTTCACGATTATTTTTGGACCGGGGCGAAAATTTACGGCCCATGAAGGTCTATAGTAAGTAGTTAAAGTTACAATTATTTGCGATTGGTTTACATTTTTATTTTGTTACTAGTTAATTTATGTTAATTGAAGTGTATCAAAAAAATAAAGTAAAAATGTGGTCAGTTTAAGAATAGAGGTTTTTTTTATTTAAGATTTGTGATATCTTAAGTATAAATTATAAGTATTAGGAATAAGAGTAATGCTATTAGAGAATTTACATAATAAAATTAAAATTATTGAATTTTTTTGTTGAGATTTACGATATTTTAAGCATTAAAAATAAGTGTAAAGGAATAATATTCTCTAATTATATAATAAAAATAAAAATAAATTAAAAATTTTTTTTAATTTTTGTGAATCTAAGTATTAAGAATAAGAGTAGGTATAAGTAAATAAAAGAGTAACGTAACTGAAGAATAAATATATTAAGAATCATATATAGGGTAAGTAGGAAAGTAAAAGAATAAAAGCATAGTTATATAAAAAGTAGGATAGGAGAACATTTTATTGTAAGTGAACTTAAGCGAGGAGAAGTAATGCTAACGAGGAGAAGTAATGCTAATCCTCTTCCGGTCCTCGATTCAAACAGAAAAAAAAAAGTGAACATAAGCAATGTTTGGATAAATAAAAGTATTTAGGGGAACGGAGTGGCCAAGCTGACTTATGCGTCGGTTTGAATCCGGCCACAGGCGACATTTTTCTTCGGGCAAGTCATGGTCTCTGGAGAGAGATGCCGCCATCCCCCACCCGGGCATGACAGAAACCTATGGGTGCCCAACTTGAAATTCTGCCAAGCCTAAAAACGTGTTTCAACCAACCGTTCCATTTATCCCCTCCCAAAATAAAAACAACAAAAACAGCTAATGGCCATAGTTACCAGGCTTAAGTTCAATGAAAAAAAAAAAAAAAATATTTAATAGACAAAAAGTTTTCCATAAAACGTAATAAGAATAACCAAATAGCAAGTGGCACTATCATACATCACAAGCGAAATCAAAACATGAGAAAACAATAGAAAAATCAAGAAATGTTATTACACACTGTCTATTATTTATTTAAAAATTAGGAAATGAACAACTTATTTAGTGTGGTATGGAGTTTGGACTATGGTTGTCCTAATATTTACTAAGGGAATAAAGTAGTTTTTAACAATCACTTTTCTAATTTAAAATATTTAAATGTGTACCCATTATAGCGTAATATTATTTAATAAATGTAAAAATAATCAACCAAAAAGCATTACTTTATATCTGATCTAAGCTTGGAGACTTCATTATCTTTGAGACTACTGGTAATAGCTAATTTCTCCAGATCTGATTTTGTAACTTTGTTGAATTCATTATTTTCTTTTAGTATTGTTTGGTAAGTATTATTATGTTCAGTTCGAATATTTCCATTCACTTTGTCCTTAACCTATATAATAATATTAAGTGTAAAAATTCATCTTATAAAAAAAAAAATAAAATAATTTACACAAACTTTGTTTTTATTTGGTAAATGATTCAATCTTTTATTTAAACTTGTAATGATAATTTCCTGGTTTCTAATCAATTTATCTGAAGCTATAAGTTTAGATTTAAGTTCTGTGATTGTATCTAAATATTCACGCTCGAGATTATTCAACTTTTCCAATGAATTGCATGATTCTTTATATTTCCTATTTAAATATTAAAATTAATAAAACAGAAACATTCAAAACAATTTTTTAATTTATTTACTCAAGTAAACTATCCCTTTCAGATGTCACACACTGCAGTTTTTCTTTACATTTAGTGTTATCTTTTGTCAACTGACTATAATGATTTTCAAGTTCTGATATTTTCCCTAGCAGTACGGACAAATATTTCTGAAATATAAATTATTGTAAAAAATAAAATATTAATGATTTGATAATAAAAATAATAAATACATTTTTACTTACATTTTCTTGAGAACTGTTATCATATTTTAAATCTTTACAATAATCATTATCTCTTGTTGGAACCATAGAATTGTAATTCATAACTGGGATAGTATTTATTTTAGGGCTAGGCGAATTTTCAGCACATTCATCAACAATTCTTCCTACAACCACTT